>NC_069419.1:39513936-39536926 GCF_026875155.1 Cherax quadricarinatus
TTCATAAAATTGTTGCCAAAAAAAATTAGCACTTTTGTATTTTTATTATTCCTTCTCCTTACTTTCTACTGGGAATTTTTTAGTTTTAATCTCTGCGTCTTCATTCCTCTTTCAAACTTATACATTTTACTACCTTTTGTAAGCTTTTCATATTAGCTCCAGTGGAGATTCTCCACGACTATGGTGCTGTTCGCACCTACTCCTAGGTTGAGGGACTGATTACCTCATCTTCTGTACATAGTTCTACTGTCTTCAAGTTATGTCCTAGAATTTGTATTGATAAAGCCACTGGATGGCGAAACGTCTACAATAAAGATACCCAGATGTTGCACATGTGTCTTACTCTCATTCTTGTCGGTTTTTATATACCTTTCGTACGCTACCTAAAATCTTTATCTTAGCAATAGCCACCAGTATGTATACGCAAACGGTGTTGCCTCCACCACACAACCTGTTCTAGTTGGAGTCTCCCAGGGTCGTGTTCTTGGACCACTACTCTTTTTTAGTTACATCAATGACCTTCCCTAAGCTTCAAAACTATTAAAAGCTGTTCCTTTTGCGGATGACACTACTTATATCTTTCCCCCAAAACCCAAAACCATACTTAGAAACACTGTCAATGATGAACTGCTAAAAATACCCACATTGGTGACAACCCAAACATACCCCTCAATTAGACAAAATCTACTTCATACTGTTTGGAAACAGAGCTGCAAATATTCAGCTAAACTTATCGATAAATGGTTCCCCCATATCAAGACACACTGACGGAAAGTTTCTAGGGCACTACACTTAAATTTCAAACCCACATACAGCATACATGTATTTCTAAAAAAAAAACTCTCCAAACAGTAGGCATCCTCTCTAAGATACGGTACTATGTACCTAAAAACGGCACTTCTAGCTCTTACCACTCTCTCATCTACCCTTACCTCACCTATGGTTTTGTACGGGGGGTTTTCAACTACAGCAAATCACCTTAAACCTTTAATAATCCAACAAAAAGTTGCTGTGAGACTACAAACTCCTGCCCGGCAACACCCCCACCGCTATTTAAGAGCTTGAACCCTACTTAACGTACAAATGCCCACTCATGTTGTTGTGCCTACTACATTACTTTAGAACATTATTCTCCATATTAACCCTCCTCTCAAACTCCTTCATGAGAACTACAATAGAACGCACTTGCAAAAACACAAGACGCAAAACACTTTTTGATATCCCTCGTGTCCATCTCTCCCTATGCAAAAACGCTATGGCAAAAAGGGCCCAAAAATCTGGAATTCATTGCTGAACAAACAAAAGGGGCCTCTTCCGCACACCAGTTCAAGGCTCTGCTTAGAAATCACCTCATCTCTCAAAATTAACCACACCAAACAACTCAAAAATTCTTATATAAGATCATTGAAAAACTACAATGCTCTCAATCTCATTATGTAAATTGCCAAAATATAATACTGTAACTTGTTAATCAATTACTTGTTAATTAAATTACTACTAAACCACTAACTACCTCTGTTGAAATATAAAAAAAATAATGTTCAATTCTAACCAACCATAAATTCATATTCCTAGTATTAAGTAATTTGTTAATGTTAAGTGTTAAGTTTAGTCTGCCCGAAATGCCCCGGCATGATAGTGGTTTTCTTTGTACTTAGCAATCAAAATTGTAATTACACATTGTAAACAGTGAAAAGAAATAAAATCCTTAATCTTTAACCCTTAACGGGCGTTAGTCAAAGACTCCCCAGAACAGAGGCAGATGCAGGCAGCTAGTGCAGGACGCAGAGGCAGATTGCAGGCAGCTATGCAGGACGCAGAGGCAGATGCAGGCAGCTAGTGCAGAACGCCTCACAAATTCTCACAATCCCTAGTTTAATAGGAACCAGAAACATCAGATGTTTATCCTTTCTCCGGCACTACACTTTTCTGGAAATAAAGGGTATAAAAATACCGACACAATGGAAATATAAACACGTGCAGTAAAATGTGATCTTTATTGACAACGTTTCGCCCAAAACAGTGGGTTTTTTAAGTCACAAACAGATCTGTTTGTTACTTGAAAAAGTCCACTGTGGGCCCGAAACGTTGTCAATAAAGGATCACATTATACTGCACATGTGTTTATAATTTCCACTATACTATCTACAGGACAGTAACCACACCTCCTACAGCCCATCACTTCAGATCACTCCTACACCTCTTTATTCTTTCTTCACCTAGGCTTAGAGGTAATCTGGCTACCTGGCTGGCAGGCAAACCGAAAGGCTGTCTAGATGGCTGGCAAGGAGACACGTAGGCAGAGAGGCTGGTTAGCCGTTAGTAGGAAAGCAGGCAAGCCAGCAGAAGGAAATCTGACCGGTAGACAGAGATGAAACCTGGCCGACATATAAGCAGACATATTGGCCAGCTGGCACGCAAGAAGTCAGACAGGAAGTTAGGTAAGGAGGTGGGCATGCAAGGTGAGTGACGTCCCATTTAGCACATCGTAAGTTACTAATTAACGTAAGGCCATTTTTTTCCAGAACTTCAACGTATTTCACTTATGAGGCAGCGCCCTCCAGCAGGACCTCTAGGAAAAACCCGTCAAGATGGTCCAAAACGACTCTGAGTGAGTTGTGTTGACCCAGGAAAGACACCCGGGGCAGGTCCTCTCTGGGGGGAATGTCTGACCTGATGTTTTCGTCGAGTGTTCTGGTTGAGTATACGTGGAAGACTACGTATAGGCTAGTTGTGGCCAACAATATGGTATACAGCAATAATAATAATAATAATAATAATAAAAATAATAATAATAATAATGTCTTTATTTCTACAAGTACATGTACAAGGTATTCAGGCCTAGCTGACATCAATGACATACTACTATACAGAAGCCGCTTGTTATGCAAAGCATTTCGGGCAAATTATGTCAGTTTTGTTCCGGGTTTCGACCCACACCAGTCGACTAACACCCAGGGGGCCCATTTTACTGATGGGTGAACATAGGGCAACCAGTGTAAGGAAACACGCCCAATATTTCCACCCTGGAAGGAAATCGAACCCGGACTCTCACTGAGTGAGGTGAGAGCTTTCGACACCCGGCCACCGGCCTGGTATATAATAATTGGTTGATCGTTGGTGAATAGTGATTCCTATGTGTAACAAAATATATTTCAGGCCTCAAAATTAAAATTAATATCGAAAACAATGAGACTGCAAATTTTTAGACCGCAAGAAGGCAGAAACAGGGACCAAAAACTTGGGTGCAGGCTTGAATAACAAGAGCAGATTCAGGTGGGTCAAAGAGTAACTTTGGGAAGGAAACAAAGAGTGATTGTCTAAAGAATTTTATTATTTATAAAAAAAAAGAAGCGCTAAGCCACAAGGGCTGATTGTCTACGATGAGATGTCAGAATTGGGACGAGTAATAAACGGAGTTCCGCAACGATCGATATTAGGACTAGTACTGTTTCTAGTCTATGTGAATGACACACTAGATGGGATTGAGTCGGATGTTCCTGTATTGCTGATGATATAAACTAATGAGGAAAAAATAAAAACAGATGAGGACAGGGCAATTCTACAATTGTATCTGGACAAACTGCAGAATTGGTCTGATAGGTGACTGTTTGAATTCAGCCCCAACAAATGCAAGGTTATTAAGATTTAGGAAAGGGCCAGAAGATTGAACCTGGAGTACAGACTCAGGGAGCAGAAGCTGCACACTTCAACCAAAGAGAAAGTCCTAGGGGTAAACATAGTGCCTATCATATCTCCAAAGACACACATCAACTGAATAGTCTGTGCAACCAATGCTCGTCTTGTAAATCAAAGAAGAGCCTTCAGAAATCTCATCAGCACAGGAAGGGAACCTAAAATGCATGTTAAGAAACCGGAGAAATCCCAGAAGTATGCAGCGAGACTAGTTCCAGAACTAAGAGACATGAGCTATGCTGAGAGGCTCATGGAAGTGAATGTAATAACAATGGAGGTGAGAAGAACCGGTAAAGACATGATAACATAATAAAAATACTCAGAAGAATTGATAGGTTAGATGGAGATGAGACTCGACCCATCCAACCACAAACTGGTTAGTACAAGTAGGTGAGTACACTCACATGTATACATACATACATGTGATGAATGGTTTGAAAAACCGACAAGTTGAAGATTGAGACACTTATGCAGCATATGGGAATCTTTATTCAGGAAACGTTTCGCCACACAGTGGCTTCCTGAATAAAGATTCCCATATGCTGCATAAGTGTCTCAATCTTCAACTTGTCGGTTTTTCAAACCATTCATCACAACTGTCAGACACTGCAGCATCATGGGATCTTGTTACAAAGAATTCTTCAACACTTGTTCAACCTTTGGACGAAGACCTACTTCGACTAGTGGATGGTACCACTATGACCCCGCCTCCACCTGCTTCATCTCACCTCACTACAGTATATAAGCCACGTCTACGGCCCTATGCTGTATATTCTACAAGATTGATGGACTGAACACATCGACTCCAGGCTGAGGGACTGATTACCTCAAACTCCTCCTCTCCTTACGCCTTTGTCTTTGTATTGGACTGATGAAGCCACTGTGTGGCGAAACGTTTCCTGAATAAAGATTCCCATATGTTGCATAAGTGTCTCAATCTTCAACATACATACATAAACATACACACACATGAATATATATATATATATATATATATATATATTTTATTATATAATATATAATATATATATATATATATTATAATATATTATATATATATATATATATATATATATTATATATATATATATATATATTATATATATATATATATTATATATATATATATATACGCACATATGGAGTGAGCGTGTTTGTGTACAAACATTAAAGTCATAAACACAATCAATGGTATAATGTATAACATCATACACTGACCCGAGGGAAATTCTTGTTTCTTCTAGGCAGTTTGCCGGAATGTACGACGCAATCTGAGGAAGATGAGTCTGCAAGCGAGTACTCGTTGAAAGATGTCTGAGGGGGTACAAGCGCCCCTTGAGGGTGGCCGGGCCCCCAACAGGGAGCGCCTGAACGATCACGAGGATACGATTGTAATTTATACTATTCTTGGGTTAACGTGTATTACATGTCGATAAATTCTGGAATATATTATGAATCAAGGATAGTGTTGATGTTCAGACCAAGTAAAGTTCTGGTGATGCAGACGAACCTCGTCGCTTCATGTTGCTCGGGAGTAAAATACAAAACCAGAAGTCTCAATAAACTGTTATGTATAGCATACATGTATGATGTGTATTGTGTTTTTTAAATAAAACAAAAATAAACTGTTATTTTTACCTGCTATGACTAAGTAATTCACCTTAGCCAAATTGAAAATATATTTTTGTCCACTTTTGAATATGTAATTTTTTCTTATTACTATAGTGCTTTTTTTGGTTCTACAAATCTACAAATAAAATGCGAATTCAATGGATTTTGGATTTCAATTAAACCTACTTTTTTGCTATCAAATCTTTATGAATTGGCTTGCATAGGTTGGGATAAATTTGGTATCAGTTGCACAAGCTGATGCAAATTAGTGAACTCTACCTTAGATGGTCTTACCCTCCCTACTCTCCCTCCCTCCCTACTCTCCCTCCCTCCCTACCTTCCATCCCTCCCCTTCCCCAGATAACATGTGATGTGGTATGTGACATTAAACTTAAAGAGACAATGCTAAGAGTCATAAGTTTTAGTCTCCTAAGAACTAGTTATTTGTGTATTGATCCAGTCACAGTATTGTAACTTTTTCTTTTTCATGAGGCCCAAGAGCTTGAACTCATCTGTGAAAGCATATCACACACGACCATTCCTTAGCACCTCCATCCAACACGCTTCGTCAGGAGTAAACCTCCTTCTTCAGCTCCTCCATTACCTCCCTTCGGTAGGAATCCGGTGCCTTCGTCAACGTCTTCATCTCCCACCCTTTGTCAGAAGTTCAGTGCCTCCCTCCCTCCCTCCCTCTCTCCCTCCGTCCTCCCTCCCTCCCTCTCTCCCTCCCTCCCTCCCTAAGCACGTAATATCCAAACCATACATTACAGTGGTATTATACTCTCACACACACCATACATTACAGTGGTATTACACTCTCACACACAACAGTCGACATCCATTATCATACAAAAGTATTGTTACCGACAGTGACTTAAAATTTTGTCACTTCCCCCCCCCCACACTTCCCCCCACACTTCCCCCCCCCCACACGCACACCAAAAGAAACATCCTGAATTATCATTAAGCAAGAAATATATTTAATAAGTCTTACACTCATTGCTGTTACAGGAACACCAAATCATAAAACCATAACGAATAATGTATTATTGACATTTTAGAAGACATGACATACCTGTGGAAAATAATGTATTTTCCGGAAAAAATACAGTGAATTTTTTATGTAAATTAGAGTAACAAATTGTAGTTAATAAAACTTATGTCATAAAAAATGGGAAGCCTGCGCCTGCGCAGACAGAACTCGCCATGGTTTTTTGAATTGGACACAAACGTTAGTGAATAATGGGAAGAATTTTTCGTGCTCTAGAGGAGAAATTGGGCTGACACCTCTCAAATAGGAGGCGAAATTGTTGGATGTGCATTCCTGCATAACTTGAGATATCAGGCGACTGGACAAGACAGCTCCAGGAACCTCAGATAAGTCTGTTTATGTTTAACTCTGGCCAGTGTTATTTTCATAGATAGACAGTGAGGTTTTCTGAGTATGATACACATTAATCTCCAGTCAAATTGGTGAGTGATTTTAAAATATTCTCCTTCTGTTATATAAATGTGTATATATATAATTCTTTATTAATTTTAATATACAGTCCACAAACTTACAGATTTACCAGAATCCTTGTTAAGAACATAAGAACATAAGAACGAAGGAACACTGCAGAAGGCCTACCGGCCCATGCGAGGCAGGTCCAAGTCTCCTACCGGCTTAAGCCAATGCACCCAACCTAGTCAGGTCAGGTCATATTGACTTAAGGGAGGAACACGGCAACCGACCTGGTAGCACAAGCTATCAGGTCCAACTCACACCCACCCACATCCACTCATGTATTTATCCAACCTATTTTTAAAGCTACACAACGTTCTGGCCTCTATAACGGTACTTGGGAGTTTGTTCCACTCATCCACAACTCTATTACCAAACCAGTACTTTCCTATATCCTTCCTGAATCTGAATTTTTCCAACTTAAACCCATTGCTGCGAGTCCTGTCTAGGCTAGATATTTTCAGCACACTATTTACATCCCCTTTATTTATTCCTGTCTTCCATTTATACACCTCAATCATATCCCCCCTAATTCTACGTCTTTCTAGAGAGTGCAGATTCAAGGCCCTTAGTCTATCCTCATAGGGAAGGTTTTTGATACATGGGATCAACTTTGTCATCCTCCTTTGTACATTTTCCAGAGAATTTATATCCATTCTGTAATACGGTGACCAAAACTGTGCAGCATAATCTAAATGAGGCCTAACCAAGGATGTATAGAGTTGAAGAACAATCTGAGGACTCCTATTATTTATGCTTCTTGATATGAAGCCAAGGATTCTATTAGCTTTATTGCGAACACTTGTGCACTGTTGTCTTGGTTTCAGATTACTGCTAACCAGAACTCCTAAATCTTTTTCGCAATCCGTAATATTAAGATCTACATTATTTAGTTTATATGTGGCATGGTTATTGTCCTGTCCAACATTTAGAACTTTGCATTTGTCTATATTAAACTGCAAATGCCACCTCTCCGACCACTGCATCAGTCTATTCAAATGTTCCTGGAGTGCTCTAATGTCCTCGTCAGAATGAATTCGACGGCCTATTTTGGTGTCATCGGCAAACTTGCCGATGTCGCTCTTTATGCCCTCATCTATGTCGTTTATGTAGATTGTGAACAGCAGGGGGCCCAACATGACCCTGTGGAACACCGCTCGTGACGCTTCCCCACTCTGAATTCTCCCCATTTATGCAACTCCTCTGCTGCCTATTTGTCAACCATGCCTCTATCCAGGAAAAAATTTCTCCTCCTATTCCATGTGCTTTAATTTTCCTCAATAGTCTCTGATGTGGGACCCTGTCAAAAGCCTTACTGAAGTCCATATACACAATATCATATTCATTACCATGATCTACCTCCTCAAATACCTTAGTGAAAAAAGTTAATAAATTCGTAAGGCAGGAACGCCCCTTTGTAAAACCATGCTGAGATTCGTTGAGATTCGTTGTTGTTAATGCATCTTTCATTTGTAATTAATAGGTCTAGAGCAACTTGTGAATAAGACAGTTGTAGGTATCGAAGGGGGATATTTTTGCGACCTAGGTGTCCCAAATTCCTACTTGTCTATGTAACTGATAAATAATAATTATCTTTGTTATCATTTACTGTTATGTACATAATGAGTTACATTCAGATAAATGCAATTTTCCACGATATATTAGTTATAAAAATTATAATGAATTATGTTAATTATTATACGCAAAAAAAAATAAAATTAATTGACCAGGTAGCTGAGTGTCTTTTATATCTCCTTGACATGGTTTGATTTGGCCTGACCTGGGCTGGGCTAGTTTAGCCTGTCCCAACCTAACCAAGCCTAGTCTAGCTTGATCTAGTATAGTGTAGCCTGGTCAAAAGTAGCCTAGTTTGGTGTAGCCTAGCCTAGCTTGACCTGCCCTGATTTAGCCTGGCCTGGCCTGGCTAGTTTGACCTTGTTCAAATTAATCAAGCTAAAGCTCCAAAGAAGTCCTTATTGCATTTACATATGCTGCGTGTTATGCCCCTCGTTGGTAGACCCACCCGGTGCAGTATTATCTATGTGTTTTACTGGATTTTTCATTTAATATTATATTATCTGTACCTTTAGCAGTAGCTAAAATGAAGATATTGTGCTTTATAATATTATCTGGCCTTAATTTAATCAGCTATGCAAATAGGTAGAATGTTTCGGTGGTTTAAACAACTGGTACAGCTGTTAAACCCGACTGACGTTTAGTCACCGACCACACTCAGTCTGGGTTGACATCTATCATTGCCCTTTGACCCCGACTGAGGGTACTCAGTGACCCCTCGGCACCTTGGACAGCATTGTATAGAAGTCTCTCGGATAGAGTGTGAATTGCTGCATTTAAGGCACTTGTGCTTGTCGTTAGAGCTACACGGAGTATGTTTAAGTGACATTAGTGAAAAGAGAACGGGGGAGAAACTTCTCTAGAGTCTCGCCTAAGAACTCCTTTATGTGTAGAAAGTGCCGATATACGCTTAGTGTTTCATATAGCTCTTACGGATCGGATCGTATGAGAGTAGTGAATACTCTACTGTCTGGATAACTGCCGCGTATTAGTGAACTTTGAAGTGTTACTTTTCAGACTCGTTGAGACCGAGTTGAGACTGAGACATTGTATCGAATGAGAGTATAGATGTGTTTTACCAGAGCCATTCAGTGTCGTAATCGGCTACGCTATAAGTCAGATTATGGTGTACAGTCTTATTAGTTAACTCAGTGTAAATATCCAATGAGTGTCATGTTTTACGGTGCAACCTTTCAGAGGAATAATATAAAACCCTTCTGTGGATTTTAAGGAACTTAATAAAAGCCAGAAAGAAGCGTTGAATGTCATTTCCTATTGAATCCTTGACTGCTTGGAATGATTTCGTTTATAACAAGATATTCTATTCTGGTCATTTGTTGCTAGGCGAAACAGAGTTCAATAGTACCCTGGACGCAACACGGCGGCACCTGATTTCTGGGACTTCATACGGTATCCTACAGCTCGATCGCTAGCTCACTCAGCTCAGACAGTGAGGTCCGGAGTTCGAATCTCTGGTACGGCTGGATAATATTACGACGTGTTTCCATAAGAGACCTGGTCTCTCTGTTCACCCATCAGTATAAAATGGGAACCTGGGTGTTAGTCGACTGGTGTGGGTCGCATCCTGGGACAAAATTGGCCTAATTTGCCCGAAATGCTCTGCATAACAATCGGCTTTCTATATAGTAGTATGTCACTGATATCAGCTTGGCCTGTATACCTTGTACATGTACTTGTAGAAATAAAGAAGAGGGAAAATAAATGTGTAAATTCAAGGATTATGTGAATTAAAATAAGAGTTGGATGTGAAAAGTGGGTCATAATAAGCGTGTATGCACCTGGAGAAGAGAGGAGTGTAGAGGGGAGAGAGAGATTTTGGGAGATGTTAAGCGAATGTATAGGAGCCTTTGAACCAAGTGAGAGAGAAATTGTGGTAGGGAACCTAAATGCTAAAGTAGGAGAAACATTTAGAGAGGGTGTGGTAGGTAAGTTTGGGGTGCCAGGTGTAAATGATAATGGGAGCCCTATGATTGAACTTTGTATAGAAAGAAGTTTAGTTATAGGTAATATGTATTTTAAGAAAAAGAGGATAAATGAGTATACAAGATATGATGTAGGGCGAAATGACAGTAGTTTGCTGGACTATATATTGGTAGATAAAAGACTGTTCAGTAGACTTCAGGATGTACATGTTTGTAGAGGGGCCACAGATATATCAGATCACTTTCCAGTTGTAGCTACAGTGAGAGTAAAAGGTAGATAAGATACAAGGAAAATAGAAGCAGCAAGTAAGAGAGAGGCGAAGGTATATAAACTAAACGAGGAGGCAGTTAGGGTAAGATATAAACAACTATTGAAGGATAGATGGGCTAGTGAGAGAATAGGCAATGGGGTCGAAGATGTATGGGGTAGGTTTAAGAATGTAGTGTTAGTGTTCAGCAGAAGTTTGTGGTTACAGGAAAGTGGGTGCGGGAGGGAAGAAGAGCGATTGGTGGAATAATGATGTAAGGTACTGAGGGAGGAAAAGTTAGCATATGAGATTTTTTTACAAAGTAGAAGTGATGCAAGGAGGGAAGAGAATATGGAGAGAAAAAGAGAAGTTAAGAGTTGTGAAGCAATGTAAAAAGGGAGCAAATGAGAGAGTGGCTGAGATGTTATCAACAAATTTTGTTGAAAATAAGAAAAAGTTTTGGAGTGAGATTAATAAGTTGAGGAAGCCTAGAGAACAAATGGATTTGACAGTTAAAAATGGAGAGTTAGAGGTATCAGGAAGATGGAGGGAATATTTTGAGGAATTGTTAAATGTTGATGAAGATAGGGAAGCTGTGATTTCGTGTATAGGGCAAGGAGGAATAACATCTTGTAGGAGTGAGGAAGAGCCAGTTGTGAGTGTGGGAGAAGTTCGTGAGGCAGTAGGTAAAATGAAAGGGGGTAAGGCAGCTGGGACTGATGGGATAAAGACAGAAATGTTAAAAGCAGGTGGGGATATAGTTTTGGTGTGGTTGATGTTATTATTTAATAAATGTATGGAAGAGGGTAAGGTACCTAGGGATTGGCAGAGAGCATGCATAGTTCCTTTGTATAAAGGCAAAGGGGACAAAAGAGAGTGCAAAAATTATAGGGGAATAAGTCTGTTGAGAATATCTGGTAAAGTGTATAGTAGAGTTATTATTGAAAGAGATAAGAGTAAAACGGAGAGTAGGATAGCAAATGAACAAGGGTAGGGGGTGTGTAGACCAGGTGTTTACAGTAAAACATATAGGTGAACAGTATTTAGATAAGACTAAAGAGATTTTTGTGGCATTTATGGATTTGGAAGAGGCGTATGACAGGGTGGATAGGGGGGCAATGTGGGAGATGGTGCAGGTGTATGGTATAGGAGGTAGGTTACTGAAAGCAGTGAAGAGTTTTTATGAGGATAGTGAGGCTCAAGTTAGAGAATGTAGGAGAGAGGGAGATTATTTCCCAGTAAAAGTAGGCCTTAGACAATGATGTGATGTCACCGTGATTGTTCAATATATTTATAGATGGGGTTGTGAGAGAAGTGAATGCGAGAGTCTTGGCAAGAGGCGTGGAGTTAAAAGATAAAGAATCAAACACAAAGTGGGAGTTGTAACAGTTGCTCTTTGCTGATGACACGGTGCTTATGGGAAAGTCTAAAGAGAAGTTGCAGAGGTTGGTGGATGAATTTTTTAGGGTATGTAAAAGAAGAAAATTAAAAGTGAATATAGGAAGGAGTAAGGTGATGAGGATAACAAAAAGATTAGGTGACGAAAGACTGGATATCAGATTGGAGGGAGAGAGTATGGAGGAGGTGAATGTATTCAGATACTTAGGAGTGGATGTGTCAGCGGATGGGTCTATGAAGGATGAGGTGAATCACAGATTTGATGAGGGGGAAAAGGGTGAGTGGTGCACTTAGGAGTCTGTGGAGACAAAGAACTTTGTCCCTTGAAGCAAAGAGGGGAATGTATGAGAGTATAGATGTGCCAAAACTCTTGTATGGGGGTGAAGCATGAGTGATGAATGTTGCAACGAGGAGGAAGCTGGAGACAGTGGAGATGTCGTGTCTGAGGACAATGTGTGGTGTGAATATAATGCAGAGAATTCGTAGTTTGGAAATTAGAAGAAGGTGTGGGATTACCTAAACCATTATCCAGAGGGCTGAGGAGGGGTTGTTGAGGTGCTTCGGATATGTAGGGAGAATGGAACGAAACAGGAGGGAGGGGGTAAAGGAGGTTTTGTGTGCGAGCGGCTTGGACTTCCAGCAAGCATGTGTGAGCATACTGATAGGAGTGAATGAAGACAAATTGTTTTTAATACTTGACGTGCTGTTGGTGTGGGTGATGGAGATGTGGGAGGCGATGGAGGTGTGGTGATGATGGAGGTGTGGGTGATGGAAGTGTGGGAGGCGATGAAGGTGTGGGAGGCGATGGAGGTGTGGTGATGATGGAGGTGTGGGTGATGGAAGTATGGGAGGCGATGAAGGTGTGGGAGGCGATGAAGGTGTGGGAGGCGATGGAGGTGTGGTGATGATGGAGGTGTGGGTGATGGAAGTATGGGAGGCGATGAAGGTGTGGGAGGCGATGAAGTGTGGGAGGCGATGATGTGGTGATGATGGAGGGTGATGGAAGTGGGGAGGCGATGAGGTGTGGGAGGCGTGAGGTGGTGATGACTGGAGGTGTGGATGATGGAAGTGTGGGAGGCGATGAGTGGAGCATGAGGTGTGGGAGGCGATGGAGGTGTGACGGATGGTATGATGGAGGTGTGGTGATGGAAGTATGGGAGGCGATGAAGGTGTGGGAGGCGATGAATTGGGAGGAGGAGTGTGGTGATGATGGAGGTGTGGGTGATGGAAGTGTGGGAGGCGATGAAGGTGTGGGAGGCGATGAAGGTGTGGGAGGCGATGGAGGTGTGATGATGAGGTGTGGGTGAGGAAGTATGGGAGGCGATGAAGGTGTGGGAGGCGATGAAGGTGTGGGAGGCGATGGAGGTTGTGATGGAGGTGTGTGATGGAAGTGTGGGAGGCGATGAAGTGTGGAGCGATGATAGGTGTGGGAGGCGATGGAGGTGTGTGTGATGAGGTGGGTGTGGAAGTATGTGGAGGATGAAGTGTGGAGGCGATGAAGGTGTGGGAGGCGATGAGGGAGGAGGTGATGGGGAGGCGATGGAGGTGTGGTGATGATGGAGGTGTGGGTGATGGAAGTGTGGGAGGCGATGAAGGTGTGGAGGCGATGAAGGTGTGGGAGGCGATGGAGGTGTGGTGATGATGGAGGTGTGGGTGATGGAAGGTGTGGGAGGCGATATGAGGTGTGGAGGGATGAAGGTGTGGGAGGCGATGGAGGTGTGGGAGGCGATGGAGGTGTGGGATGGCGATGGAGGTGTGGAGATGAAGTTGGAGCGATGAAGGTGTGGGAGCGATGGAAGGTGGGAGGCGATGGAGGTTGGGCGATAGTGTGGAGCGATGAGGTGTGGGAGGCGATGGAGGTGTGGGGCATGGAGTGTGGGAGGCGATGGAGGTGTGGTGATGAGGAGGTGTGGGATGATGGAAGGTTGGGAGGCGATGAAGTGTGGAGGCGATGAAGGTGTGGAGCGATGGAGGTGTGGTGATGATGGAGGTGTGGGATGGAAGTAATGGGAGGCGATGAAGGTGTGGAGGCGATGAAGGTGGGAGGCGATGAGTGTGGTGATGATGGAGGTTGGTGATGGAAGTATGGGAGGCGATGAAGGTGTGGGAGGCGATGAGGTGTGAGGCGATGGAGTGTGTGATGATGTGAGGTGTGGGTGATGAAGTGTGGTGATGTGGTGTGTGGAGGCATGAAGGTGGTGATGTGGATGAGTGAATGTGTGATGATGGGGGTGAGGTGTGATGGTGTGGGTGATGATGGAGGTGTGGTAAGATGAGTGTGTGTGTGATGAGGTGTGGGTGATGATGGAGGTGTGGGTGATGATGTATGGGAGTATGGAGGTGTGAAAGATGAAGGTATAGTTACGATGGAATAGTCTCTTCAGTAATCTGCTGAATCGAATATGGTTACCACATGTTGATCATGTGAGCCTGTGTGTGTGTGTGTGTGTGTGGTGTGTGTGTGTGTGTGTGTGTGGGTGTGTGTGTGTGTGTGTGTGTTGTGTGTGTGTGGTGTGTGTGTGTGTGTGTGTGTGTGTGTGTGTGTGTGTGTGGTGTGTGTGGGGTGTGTGTTGTGGTGTGTGTGTGTGTGTGTGTGTGTGGTGTGTGTGTGTGGGTGTGTGTGTGTGTGTGTGTGTGTGTGTGTGTGGTGTGTGTGTGTGTGTTGTGGTGTGTGTGTGTGTGTGTGTGTGTGTGTGTGTGTGTGTGTGTGTGTGTGTGTGTGTGTGGTTGTGTGTGTGTGTGGTGTGTGTGTGGTGTGTGTGTGTGTTGTGTGGTGTGTGGTGTGTGTGTGTGTGTGGTGTGTGTGTGTGTGTTGTGTGGTGTGTGTGTGTGTGTGTGTGTGGTGTGTGTGTGTGTGTGTGTGTGTGTGTGTTGTGTGTGTTGTGTGTGTGTGTGTGTGTGGGGTGTGTGTGTGAGTGTGTGTGTGTGTGTGTGGGGTGTGTGTGTGGTGTGTGTGTGTGTGTGTGTGTGTGTGTGAGTGTGTGTGCGTGTGTATCAAATTACAAAGTAGGTCGGTAGTCTCTGTAACCATCAAAGATGCCACCCCCTTCCTTTAGTCCTCTTTTATCTGAACTCCGAGTACAGGTGACAATTCCTCACCATGGTGCCACATTCACCTCTGCTCCAACCATCAGCGACAAGTCCCCCAGCAGTGCCAGTAAGCCCCAGGACAACAGTAAGTCACGAAGAACCCACTTCCAGCTGAACCTCTCACGTTACACGACTTGTGTTGGGACACTACTGCTTGTTTAACTCCTGCTGCGAGTTTGACACTCTCCTTACAATTATTAAATGGAAGCAAGTTTAGTATTTAAACATATCTTGCTAAACTACTCGGAGTGAGTATTTATTGTATCCTCGGGTAAAATGGAGTAACGATTTTTTTGAAAGAGGAAGCAGCCTATAAATTAAGAAAGCTGCTGAGCTTGTGTGTATACATACCTGCCTCCTGGCTGATACTGTGCCTAGACTTTTGTGTACAAACCTGCCTCTAGGCTGATCCTAGTCCTAGGCTCGAGTATATACTCTTGCTCCAGGCAGATCCTGATCCTAGAGTCGAGTATACACCCCTGGCTCCAGGATGATACCGTGTTTACACTTATGAGTAACTAACTGCTCGCCTCATGTCCCGCGTCACGAGACCAAAGCGCGAAGTAACTATTTAAACATTGTACAAGCCAAGTCTCTTGTTGACGATGAACTCATGAATATACAGTTAGTGAGGTAACAAGATGACAAACACATGTCAGGGAAACATGACCTGTCATCTCTGAGGTAACACATGAACGGGAAATGCAATATTCTGTTAAAGAGGGTGACGCATGTGAGAAGGTAAGAATCCCTGTCAGCAACAAGTAATAGTGATGAGTATTGCAAAAGAACAAGAATAATTTCCTAGCGTTAATGAATGTGTTGTGCTGTTGCTGCTGGCTGTACATGCCATGTGACTAGAAGGCTGTGACGCGGGTCTCGCCAGGTCACTTACCTGTAAGCTTCAAGACTCATGTTTGTATATTAAAATGTGAGACGTACCGCAGAGGGCGATGGTCCTACCACTTTTCTTCCTTTTTCCTCCACCCTCTGCTGCTCTTGCTCTTCCTGCTCCTCTTGCTCTTCCTTCTCCTCTTGCTCTTCCCGCTCCTCTTGCTCTTTCTGCTCCTCTTGCTCTTCCTGCTCCTCTTGCTCTTCCTTCTCCTCTTGCTCTTCCTGCTCCTCTTGCTGTTCCTGCTCCTCTTGCTGTTCCTTCTACTCTTGCTCTTCCTGCTCCTCTTGCTCTTCCTGCTCCTCTTGCTCTTCCTTCTCCTCTTGCTCTTCCTGCTCCTCTTGCTCTTCCTGCTCCTCTTGCTCTTCCTGCTCCTCTTGCTCTTCCTTCCTTCCCTCTTGCTCTTCCTGCTCCTCTTGCTGTTCCTTCTACTCTTGCTCTTCCTTCTCCTCTTGCTCTTCCTTCTCCTCTTGCTCTTCCTGCTCCTCTTGCTCTTCCTGCTCCTCTTGCTGTTCCTTCTACTCTTGCTCTTCCTTCTCCTCTTGCTCTTCCTTCTCCTCTTGCTCTTCCTGCTCCTCTTGCTCTTCGTGCTCCTCTTGCTCTTCCTTCTCCTCTTGCTCTTTCCTTCTCCTCTTGCTCTTCCTGCTCCTCTTGCTCTTCCTGCTGCTCCTGCTCTTCCTGCTCCTCTTGCTCTTCCTTCTCCTCTTGCTCTTCCTGCTCCTCTTGCTCTTCCTGCTCCTCTTGCTCTTCCTGCTCCTCTTGCTCTTCCTGCTCCTCTTGCTCTTCCTGCTCCTCTTGCTCTTCCTGCTGCTCTTGCTCTTCCTGCTCCTCTTGCTCTTCCTGCTCCTCTTGCTCTTCCTGCTCCTCTTGCTCTTCCTGCTCCTCTTGCTCTTCCTGTTGCTCTTGCTCTTCCTGCTCCTCTTGCTCTTCCTGCTCCTCTTGCTCTTCCTGCTCCTCATGTTCTTCCTGCTCCTCTTGCTCTTCCTTCTCCTGTTGCTCTTCCTGCTCCTCTTGCTCTTCCTGCTCCTCTTGCTCTTCCTTCTCCTCTTGCTCTTCCTGCTCCTCTTGCTCTTCCTTCTCCTCTTGTTCTTCCTTCTCTTTCTCTTCCTGCTCCTCTTGCTCTTCCTTCTCCTCTTGCTCTTCCTGCTCCTCTTGCTCTTCCTGCTCCTATTGCTTTTCCTTCTCCTCTTGCTCTTCCTGCTCCTCTTGCTGTTCCTTCTACTCTTGCTCTTCCTGCTCCTCTTGCTCTTCCTTCTCCTCTTGCTCTTCCTGCTCCTCTTGCTGTTCCTTCTCCTCTTGCTCTTCCTGCTCCTCTTGCTGTTCCTTCTCCTCTTGCTCTTCCTGCTCCTCTTGCTGTTCCTTCTCCTCTTGCTCTTCCTTCTCCTCTTGCTCTTCCTTCTCCTCTTGCTCTTCCTTCTCCTCTTGCTCTTCCTTCTCCTCTTGCTCTTCCTTCTCCTCTTGCTCTTCCTTCTTCTCTTGCTCTTCCTTCTCCTCTTGCTCTTCCTGCTCCTCTTGCTCTTCCTGCTCCTTTTGCTCTTCCTGCTCCTCTTGCTCTTCCTCCTCCTCTTGCTCTTCCTTCTCCTCTTGCTCTTCCCTCTCCTCTTGCTCTTCCTGCTCCTCTTGCTCTTCCTTCTCCTCTTGCTCTTCCTTCTCCTCTTGCTCTTCCTTCTTCTCTTGCTCTTCCTTCTCCTCTTGCTCTTCCTGCTCCTCTTGCTCTTCCTGCTCCTTTTGCTCTTCCTGCTCCTCTTGCTCTTCCTCCTCCTCTTGCTTCTTCCTTCACCTCTTGCTCTTCCCTCTCCTCTTGCTCTTCCTTGCTCCTCTTGCTCTTCCTTCTCCTCTTGCTCTTCCTTCTCCTCTTGCTCTTCCTTCTCCTCTTGCTCTTCCTTCTTCTCATGCTCTTCCTGCTCCTCTTGCTCTTCCTTCTCCTCTTGCTCTTCCTTCTCCTCTTGCTCTCCCTTCTCCTCTTGCTCTTCTTTCTCCTCTTGCTCTTCCTTCTCCTCTTGCTCTTCCTTCTCCTCTTGCTCTTCCTTCTCCTCTTGCTCTTCCTTCTCCTCTTGCTCTCCCTTCTCCTCTTGCTCTTCTTTCTCCTCTTGCTCTTCCTTCTCCTCTTGCTCTTCTTTCTCCTCTTGCTCTTCCTGCTCCTCTTGCTCTTCCTGCTCCTCTTGCTCTTCCTTCTTCTCTTGCTCTTCCTTCTCATCTTGCTCTTCCTTCTCCTCTTGCTCTTCTTTCTCCTCTTGCTCTTCCTGCTCCTCTTGCTCTTCCTTCTTCTCTTGCTCTTCCTTCTCATCTTGCTCTTCCTTCTCCTCTTGCTCTTCTTTCTCCTCTTGCTCTTCCTTCTCCTCTTGCTCTTCCTTCTCCTCTTGCTCTTCCTTCTCCTCTTGCTCTTCCTTCTCCTCTTGCTCTTCCTGCTCCTCTTGCTCTTCCTTCTCCTCTTGCTCTTCCTTCTCTTCTTGCTCTTCCTTCTCCTCTTGCTCTTCCTTCTCCTCTTGCTCTTCCTTCTCCTCTTGCTCTTCCTTCTTCTCATGCTCTTCCTGCTCCTCTTGCTCTTCCTTCTCCTCTTGCTCTTCCTTCTCCTCTTGCTCTTCCTTCTCCTCTTGCTCTTCCTTCTCCTCTTGCTCTTCCTTCTCCTCTTGCTCTTCCTTCTTCTCATGCTCTTCCTGCTCCTCTTGCTCTTCCTTCTCCTCTTGCTCTTCCTTCTCCTCTTGCTCTTCCTTCTCCTCTTGCTCTTCCTTCTCCTCTTGCTCTTCCTTCTTCTCATGCTCTTCCTGCTCCTCTTGCTCTTCCTTCTCCTCTTGCTCTTCCTTCTCCTCTTGCTCTTCCTTCTCCTCTTGCTCTTCCTTCTCCTCTTGCTCTTCCTTCTCCTCTTGCTCTTCCTGCTCCTCTTGCTCTTCCTTCTCCTCTTGCTCTTCCTTCTACTCTTGCTCTTCCTTCTCCTCTTGCTCTTCCTTCTCCTCTTGCTCTTCCTTCTCCTCTTGCTCTTCCTTCTCCTCTTGCTCTTCCTTCTCCTCTTGCTCTTCCTTCTTCTCATGCTCTTCCTTCTCCTCTTGCTCTTCCTTCTCCTCTTGCTCTTCCTTCTCCTCTTGCTCTTCCTTCTTCTCATGCTCTTCCTGCTCCTCTTGCTCTTCCTTCTCCTCTTGCTCTTCCTTCTCCTCTTGCTCTTCCTTCTCCTCTTGCTTTTCCTTCTCCTCTTGCTCTTCCTTCTCCTCTTGCTCTTCCTTCTTCTCATGCTCTTCCTGCTCCTCTTGCTCTTCCTTCTCCTCTTGCTCTTCCTTCTCCTCTTGCTCTTCCTTCTCCTCTTGCTCTTCCTTCTCCTCTTGCTCTTCCTTCTTCTCATGCTCTTCCTGCTCCTCTTGCTCTTCTTTCTCCTCTTGCTCTTCCTTCTCCTCTTGCTCTTCCTTCTCCTCTTGCTCTTCTTTCTCCTCTTGCTCTTCCTGCTCCTCTTGCTCTTCCTGCTCCTCTTGCTCTTCCTTCTTCTCTTGCTCTTCCTTCTCATCTTGCTCTTCCTTCTCCTCTTGCTCTTCTTTCTCTCCTTGCTCTTCCTGCTCCTCTTGCTCTTCCTTCTTCTCTTGCTCTTCCTTCTCATCTTGCTCTTCCTTCTCCTCTTGCTCTTCTTTCTCCTCTTGCTCTTCCTGCTCCTCTTGCTCTTCCTGCTCCTCTTGCTCTTCCTTCTCCTCTTGCTCTTCCTTCTCCTCTTGCTCTTCCTTCTCCTCTTGCTCTTCCTTCTCCTCTTGCTCTTCCTGCTCCTCTTGCTCTTCCTTCTCCTCTTGCTCTTCCTTCTCTTCTTGCTCTTCCTTCTCCTCTTGCTCTTCCTGCTCCTCTTGCTGTTCCTTCTCCTCTTTCTTTTCCGCTCCTCTTGCTCTTCCTTCTCCTCTTGCTCTTCCTGCTCCTCTTGCTCTTCCTTCTCCTCTTGCTCTTCCTTCTCCTCTTGCTCTTCCTTCTCCTCTTGCTCTTCCTTCTTCTCTTGCTCTTCCTTCTCCTCTTGCTCTTCCTGCTCTTCTTGCTCTTCCTTCTCCTCTTGCTCTTCCTGCTGCTCTTGCTCTTCCTGCTCCTCTTGCTCTTCCTTCTCCTCTTGCTCTTCCTTCTCCTCTTGCTCTTCCTTCTCCTCTTGCTCTTCCTGCTCCTCTTGCTCTTCCTTCTCCTCTTGCTCTTCCTTCTCCTCTTGCTCTTCCTTCTCCTCTTGCTCTTCCTGCTCCTCTTGCTCTTCCTTCTCCTCTTGCTCTTCCTTCTCCTCTTGCTCTTCCTTCTCCTCTTGCTCTTCCTTCTCCTCTTGCTCTTCCTTCTTCTCTTGCTCTTCCTTCTCCTCTTGCTCTTCCTGCTCCTCTTGCTCTTCCTTCTCCTCTTGCTCTTCCTGCTGCTCTTGCTCTTCCTGCTCCTCTTGCTCTTCCTTCTCCTCTTGCTCTTCCTTCTCCTCTTGCTCTTCCTTCTCCTCTTGCTCTTCCTGCTCCTCTTGCTCTTCCTTCTCCTCTTGCTCTTCCTTCTCCTCTTGCTCTTCCTTCTCCTCTTGCTCTTCCTGCTCCTCTTGCTCTTCCTGCTCCTCTTGCTCTTCCTTCTCCTCTTGCTCTTCCTTCTCCTCTTGCTCTTCCTTCTCCTCTTGCTCTTCCTTCTCCTCTTGCTCTTCCTGCTCCTCTTGCTCTTCCTTCTCCTCTTGCTCTTCCTGCTCCTCTTGTTCTTCCTGCCTAATGACATATGTTGAGAATAAGCGGATTACTTCGCGGATAATGTGGCAGGACAGAAGCAGCTTTGTCAAGAAGAGTGTTAATAAGTTAAGACTTTGAGTTCAGACTAATATGAGAGATTATTATGTTATATCGCGGAAACTATGAAGATATTTAATTAAATCAACATCATTATGAAGCTGGAAGTGGTGACTGTTTCCTCACTGTGGAATAAGACTGTGGATAATCTGATACACACACACAAATAAAATTCAGGAGGGGTAGCCTCGGAGAAGAGCATTGTCCTCGGATCAACACGCGTGTCCTGTATGTCTTCTAGTAAAACTGGCGAGTATTATGTCTTATCAAAACATCTTCTACTGAAATATACATATCATTCATCACCATATACATATATATATATATAATATATATATATATATATATATATATATATATATATATATATATATATATATATATATATATATATATATATATATATATATATATATATATATATATATAACTTCTTTTTTTTTCAACGTACCCACCGAGGCGGGGTGGCCCACCGAGGCGGGGTGGCCCACCGAGGCGGGGTGGCCCACCGAGGCGGGGTGGCCCACCGAGGCGGGGTGCCCACCGAGGCGGGGTGGCCCACCGAGGCGGGGTGGCCCACCGAGGCGGGGTGGCCCACCGAGGCGGGGTGGCCCAAAAAGAAAAACAAAAGTTTTTCCTTTTACAATTAGTAATATATAGAGGAGAAGGGGTTACTAGCCCTTTGCTCCCGGCATTTTACTCGACTCTTACCACACGCATGGCTAACGGAGGAAGAATTCTGTTCCACTTCCCTTATATAGTATAGTATATATACCGTTCTTGTAAAATATGTGTACCTAGAATGTCCTGAAACAAAATACGTGTCTTCTATATATTTAGCAATTAAATAAAAGGTGAAGGACAGTGAAGACGTGATAATTAACATCCTTGGTGAAGGGCACAAACGTTAGATATTGAACTATGATGTTTGTCCCTTCACTCAGTTAAATTAGATAAATGATGGGAATTCTAATCCATTGTTAAACAAGGTTCATTACGTAAGTGTTACCTACTAGCAGACAATATATCAGTTCCTGTTTTTGTAAACACTGTTTTCCAGAGAAGAGGGACACAGTGAGCGCCAGAATCAACACAATGAGAGCCAGGAGGGACACAGTGAGCGCCAGAAGCAACACAATGAGAGCCAGGAGGGACACATTGAGAGCCAGGAGGGACACAGTGAGCGCCAGGACGGACACAGTGAGCGCCAGGAGGGACACAGTGAGAGCCAGGAGGGACACACTGAGCGCCAGGACGGACACAGTGAGAGCCAGGACGGACACAGTGAGCGCCAGAAGCAACACAATGAGAGCCAGGAGGGACACAGTGAGAGCCAGGAGGGACAGAGTGAGAGCCAGAAGCAACACAATGAGAGCCAGGAGGGACACAGTGAGCGCCAGAAGCAACACAATGAGAGCCAGGAGGGACACAGTGAGCGCCAGAAGCAACACAATGAGAGCCAGGAGGGACACAGTGAGAGCCAGGAGGGACACAGTGAGCGCCAGAAGCAACACAATGAGAGCCAGGACGGACACAGTGAGAGCAAGGAGGGACACAGTGAGAGCCAGGAGGGACACACTGAGAGCCAGGAGGGACAGAGTGAGAGCCAGGAGGGACACAGTGATATCCAGAAGGGACACACTGAGAGCCAGGAGGGACATAGTGAGCGCCAGAAGCGACACAATGAGAGCCAAGAGGGACACAATGAGAGCCTGGAGGGACACAGTGAGAGCCAGGAAGGACACACTGAGAGCCAGGAGGGACACACTGAGAGCCAGGAGGGGCTCAGTGATATCCAGGAGGGACACGCTGAGAGCCAGGAGGGACACAGTGAGAGCCAGGAGGAATACAGTGAGAGCCAGAAAGGACACAGTGAGAGCCAGGAGGGATACAGTGAGAGCCAGGAAGAACTCAGTGAGAGCCAGGAGGGACACGGTGAGAGCCAAAAGGGACACAGTGAGAGCGAGGAAGAACGCAGTGAGAGCCAGGAGGGACACAGTGAGAGCCAGGAGGGACACAGTGAGAACCAGGAGGGACACAATGAGAGCCAGGAAGCACACAGTGAGAGCCAGGAAAGGCACAGTCAGAGCCAGGAGGGACTCAGTGAGAGCCAGGAGGGACACAGTGAGCGCCAGGAAGAACACAGTGAGAGACTGGAGGTGCACAGTGAGAGCCAGGAAGAACAAAGTGAGAGCCTGGAGGTGCACAGTCAGAGCCAAGAGGAACACAGTGGGTAGCGGGAGGGAGGTGGCAGGAGGGACCAAGTGAGGGGGGACTGG
>NC_069419.1:39537426-39542426 GCF_026875155.1 Cherax quadricarinatus
TAAGTGGGGGTATAGTGTGGGGGGTTTTGCGGCACGTAGTATCGTCTTGGAGGGGACCCCAACTTTTTTTGGATACTTTTTTGGCTAATGCGGGGATAGGGTGCGAAATTTCAGGTATTGTAAAGGTTAACCCTAGGAATTTTCCCCCATTTTTTCGGTAATTAGAGTGTTGTCAATTTTAATTTAATTTTGGCATCTCCTGCTCTGCTACCAAACATAATATAGTGGGTTTTGTCAGTGTTAAGCGTAAGTTTATTGGCTGTCATCCAAGTCGAAAATTTAATCAGCTCCTCATTCACAATGGTGTTGAGGGTGGCAAGATTAGGGTGAGAGAGACATAAGTCGTGTCATCAGTAAAGAAATGGGTTTCAGGTGTTGGGAAAAACGTTGGAAGGTCATTGATGTATATGAGGAAGAGCAGGGGACCAAAGGGACACTTCACTGCGGAACTCCAGTATCAAGGGGCCGTGTTGCTGATGCTGTGTCTTTAATGGTGAACGTACTGATACCTATTAGTAATGTAAGTTTTGAAATAAGCAAGCGCATGGCCTCTTATACCGAATGATCAAGTTTGTGGAGTGGGAAATGTCGTGGTCTACGGGTGTCAAAAGCTTTTCTTAGGTCAATAAAAATTCCTAGGGGAAAATTTTCCTTAAATTTCCAATGCTGTGTAAAGCAGATCTAGCATTTTATGATTGCATCATTAGTGCTTTTATTTTTCCTGAATCCAAACTGGCAGGGGTTGAGTATGTTTTGAGCCGTTATAAATGAATACAGTCTCCTGTGCACGAGTTTCTAAAAGATTTTGGATAGCAATGGTAAAGTTAGATATTGGCCTATAGTTGTTTTAAGTCTGTAGGGTCACCACCTTTATGTTTTTGGTGTAACCCTTGCCATCTTGAGTAGTTTCGGGAAGGTGCTGGGTCTCTATTGACTTGTTAAAAAGTAATGAAATAGCATGCGAAAGGAAAATGGGCTGCTCGCTTTTACAGTAAGGTGGGACATGAGACAGATTCCCGAGTTATTTTTAAGTGACTTTAAAGATTTCAATGACTTCCGTGGGCTCAGTTTGGTGCAAGATTTGAAGGAATTAGGGAAATTTCCATCTAGGTAGTCCCCGGCATGGGCATTGGGAAAGTGGGATTTTACTGGGGAGATTAGATCCTATGTTTGAGAAGAAGTCGTTTATCTTGTTAGCTGTGTCAGTGGATTAGTGGTGTTTCATTTGGTTTTGTTAGGACAATATTCTTGGTTTTTCTCGGTTTGTGGGTCCCTAGAATCGAGAGAGTGTTTTCCAGGTCTTTTTTATGTCTCCTCTAGTGTCTGTGAATCTACTGGAGTAGTATAGTTTTTTTGGCTTTTTTTTTACTTTGGTGAGAGCTGATGAAAAAGTGTTTAAGAGTATCTTTGTGTATTAAGCCCTGTCTATATTGCTTTCATTGGTGTTTCTTGGGCAAAGGGATTTCAGATGGTGCGGGTTTGCCATGGGCAACCAAGCCGTTTGTTTGTGATCTGTTTTGTTTTATAGGACAATGTTTTTGTTTTATAGCTAAGTAATTTGTTAAAAAAATGTCTGTCCGTCATCAATACCATTGGCCTTGGAGAATTCTGTTGGCCAATCAACAGTCTCAGGTCAGCTGTGAACTTCCTTACGAGGGCCCCTCATGGAGTCTAAATGAGACTTTGTTTATTCAAGTGGTGGTTTAAATAATGTTTGTCAGGGGGAAGGTAGGGTAGTGGTCTGTAGTGCTATCTGTGATTATCCCTGATTTAAGGGGGCTAGTAATTGGTCCATTTTGTGGTCTATTATGGTTGCCCCTTGTCTCCAGGACCTGGTTGGTTTAGTTATTTTTTGGTATGAGAAGTGTGTTGTTCATATTGTTTGATGAAATCAGTTACAGAGGCTGATCATACTATAAGGCCAAGTTGATGTTGAAGTCTACCAGCTAAGAGAAGGAGGTGCTTATTCCATTTGTCTGTTTGTTATTAGTGATCTTTAATTTAATCACGGAAATTTGGATGTTTGTGTGAGGTATCCGGTAAATGCTACCGATTGTTATAGGCGTCTTAAGGTTTTTTTACAGTAAAATTATCAAAAAATGAATTCCCCATATTCATCACTAACGCAATGTGCTAAGAACAAGAAAAATTTGGTTCAGAGTAATAGATTGCAATACCACCCCCAACTTGGTTTGTTCTGCAGTTGTGTGAATTGGCTGTGTATCCGAAAGAGGGTAGATATCTATTGTGTCCTGCATAAGCCAGGTCTCAGTAAGAATAAGCAGGAGATAGGGTGTCTTTTAGATGATTCAAGAAAGTGCTAGGAGGTCATCATAGTGTTTTGCTTAAGGACCTGATGTTGTAGTTAAGTATGATAGACTTTTAGCATTGTTGTACGATAGTGGGGCTTGTGAATGCTGTTAATAAGAGGCAGTTACTTTCCAATAGGTTTTGATTTGGTGTCAGATTATGGAGGTTTAGATCAGGTCAACGTGGATCAATCTTCTTCTAGGTTTAAAATATGGTTTATTTTATATCATGAGTTTGTGTGGTTGATTCTAGTATACTGATATCGTAGTGGTAGGAAGTTTGGACAAGTATATAGCTAGAGTATTTTGGTCATGTATGGGTATAGTCCACTACTAACACATAATGAAGTTTGATGTTGTCTATGTGTTGTTCTGGAATGAACTAAGTACAACAGGTTAGAAACTAGTAATATAAAACTACAAATTAAAATAGAACAAGACTCTCACTTGTAATTGCACTAAGGTCTAATAATGACTTTTGTGGAGTCTATGTTTTGAGCTAGAGTGAGCTAAAGTACAATAGGTTTAATCTAAAAATATAAAAGTACAAATTAAAATAGCACTAGTTCTCGTCAGCTATAAATGCAACTAATGGTCTAATATAGTGAATTTGGTTTTTTGACTATGTCTTAAGGTAGAAATGACTATGGTACAACTGAATTTAATCTAATAATATAAAAATCCAAATTAAAAAGTAGCAACTCATCTCTCACTAGTAATTGCAAACTATAGGTTCTAATATAGTGAATTTGGTATTGACAATGAATTGAGCTAGAAAGAGCTATAGTACAACTAGGTTTAGTCTAATAGTATAAAAATACAAATTACAAGAGAAGCAGGTAACAGCAGTTGTAGTGTTGGTCCCGAAGGTCAAGGGGCAGCCCACCCTTCGGGAGTCCCGAGTCATATCACTGATGTGTGCAGACATAAAGTGTTTGCAAAAATTTTAGGAATGGGTTCAAGTGTTGGGGGAAAGGGGTGGTGTCAAAATCTCAGTTGGGGTTGCGGGGGGGCCGATGATTGAAGGACATTGGGATATGAGAAGTTTTGTGGAAGCTAAGGGTGGGGGGGGAGGGGGGGACTTTTTTGGCTCTAGATTGGCAGGGAGCATAGACAGAGGGGGAAAGGGGATTTTTTCAGGTTTACTTAGGAGACGGGGTTTTTTTGGGGGGGCAATAGTAGATGGGTAAAATGTTTTAAAAGGGGGGCGAAAAGGAGGATACGATTAATGGGTGTATGGGGGGGGGTATTGCAATGGGTAAGGCCTTGGGATCCCCACCCCCAAATATTGTTTGAGTGTTTCCAGGGCCCCTTTTAAAAAATGTTGACCCCGTTTATGTCGCCATGTGGGAAGTGGGGGGGGGTGGGAGGGCCTGGCCGGTTTAAATTGGATTTTTGCACCCCACTGTTCTCATTCGTGGGGGATGTAAAGGGGGAGTTTTGGCGAGGTTGTCAATTATTTCAAAGTGCCACGGGTATGCAGGTAAATAGTGCGAAGTCAAGGTGCATGGGTTGGGTTCTTGGGGGGGTGGGGAAGGGGGAGATGAAATTTTGTTAAAGAATGGGCGGTGTCTTTAAAAGATTTTGGTATTTTTATAAGGGATGACAGGGTTTTTGCGGCGCGGGAGGAAAACTGGGATAGGTTATTGGAAAGGATCGTGGTGCTCTAGGTTTCTGAGCCCCCAGCCCCTAACTCTTATACAGCGAGTGTGTCGTAAACATTTCATTGATAGTTAAGATTTGGCATGTTGCGTTGCCCCAAATTAAGGGGGCGATTGCGGGGATTCTAGAGGGTAAAACAAATTTTTTGGGGGGGTTTCACGTTGTGATTGGTTATGGAGGAAGTTGTTAAATGTTACCTGAAAGGGCGGGGTGGGTTGGGTTGATGGATTTGAGCGGGGGGCTAAATGTGTGTTTATTAAATGGGAAGTGTTGCGTGGGGGTGTAAAAGGGGGGACATTTGGGGAAGGATACACGACAGCTGGGTAAAGGGGTATCGAGGAAGGAGTTGGGGAATGGAAATCGTTTAGAGGACCGTGAGTTTTGGGTTTTGGAGCTGAGAAAGGTTCGTAAAGGGTTTTTTTGAGGTTACTTTTAGGTAGGTGCGTTTCCCCAGTTGAGGGTTTGTTCCCCCTGTTTGGGGAAGGTATTTTGGTTTAGATTTGTAAAAGAAATTAAAACCCCGGGCGCGTAGGGATGTTTTTTTCTGCAGGGATCCCCCGTCTGGTAGATTTCTACGAAACAGAAGGTTGTAGAGGTGCGGGGGGTGGAATCTGTGGAGGGGGGGAGACGCGTTCCATGTGTTTACTTTTGTGAAGGCTAGAGGGGGTTAGGTGCTGGTTAAGTAGGTTGGGCAGAGGGGGGGAGCCTGGGGTGTCGGTTTTTGCTGCTTTAAGTTAAAAATATGGGGGGTTAGACGAGTGTGTATAAGAGTTTTGATTTATATCATGGTATTTTAAATTGTGTGGGTGATGAGGGGGAGAGGGGTTATGAGGAGGAAGGAAGGGTTTTCGGGAACGTTCTATCGTCGATGTGTGTAACAGGATTTGCATGGGGGGGTGGGATAGGTTTTCTCAGGGGGATGAATGCTAAAGTTGGGATTCTCGTAAATCTGTTTTATAATGATAGTGAAGGGGGTTTTTTCAGGTTGGAGGGGTCAGGGGGTCCAGCGGGCTCGCCTCCTTTGGGGGG
>NC_069419.1:39547426-39564060 GCF_026875155.1 Cherax quadricarinatus
CGGTATGTATGCAGTGAGAGCAGCAGTGTGTGTACTCTGAGGGACGTCCAGGTGACGTGTAGTCTTAATGACACTTGTGGAGTCGACACGAATGAAACTATTAAATCAACCAGGACCTTCTAATTTTCTACCAGCATTGTTTAAAAAATTATATTACATTCAATTATTTGTTTTATTATTCTGGCCAGGGAGTTTGTGGCACCATCACTGTGAGATACTAAGAGCTGTGGCACCACCACTGAGAGATACTAAGAGCTGTGGCACCACCACTGAGAGATACTAAGAGCTGTGGCACCACCACTGAGAGATACTAAGAGCTGTGGCACCACCACTGTGAGATACTAAGAGCTGTGGCACCACCACTGAGAGATACTAAGAGCTGTAGCACCACCACTGAGAGATACTAAGAGCTGTGGCACCACCGCTGAGAGATATTAAGAGCTGTGGCACCACCACTGAGAGATACTAAGAGCTGTGGCACTGCCGCTGAGAGATACTAAGAGCTGTGGCACTACCGCTGAGAGATATTAACAGCTGTGACACCACCGCTGAGAGATACTAAGACCTGTGGCACCGCCGCTGAGAGATACTAAGACCTGTGGCACCACCACTGAGAGATACTACGAGCTGTGGCACAACCGCTGAGAGATACTAAGAGCTGTGGCACTACCGCTGAGAGATATTAAGAGCTGTGGCACCACCGCTGAGAGATACTAAGACCTGTGGCACCACCACTAAGAGATACTATGAGCTGTGGCACCACCGGTGAGAAGGACGAGTGCCAGGTGGACTGAAGTCCTTGGTGACCTCAGAAAATATAAGAGCCAGGGTAGAAGTATAAGCAACAGTGGTGCCACCATCACCTCAGAGACGTAACATTATAAAACTACATTAAACTTAAAGGAAGGTTGCTTGCCTCATATTGCTGCCTGTTGAGACTAACAATGACCCCTAAGTGACCAATGATCGTTCATCACCCAACACGTTCCCCCCGCACCCAGAGCTGTAATAGTGCACATGTGAACGTTTCCTCTTTATGATCGTCCCCCTTATAATGCTATATAAATAAAATTAAGTGAAATAAATAACTAAGGACATAAGTAAGTCTTTATTTAGCCTATAAGTACATAATATACAAAAAGAAAGTAATTACAGTGCTACTAAGGACATGCAGATGTTAAGTGTATTCAGAACGTACATTATTTATTTTTGAGATGCGATAATGCAATAAAGTGAAACAATGTGACTTATTTCTAGCAGGTACCTATTATACCGATGAAAAATATAATTTTATTTCTCGGAGAGCGTATTAATCTGTAGTGGAAGGAAGGTTGGGTAGGGGTCGTCCTAGGAATGGTTGGAGGGAGGGGGTAGAAGAGGTTGTGTGTGCGAGGGGCTTGGACTTGCAACAAGCATGCGTGAGCTTGTTAGATAGGAGCCAGTTGGTGCAAATAGTTTTTATGATTTAACGTGCTGTTGGAATGTGAGGATGGTAACATTTATGAAGAGATTCAGGGAAACCGGTTAGCAGGAGCTGAGTTATGGAGGTGGGAAGTGCAGTGCCTACACTCTCAAGGAAGGGTGGAGATAAGTTACAGTTTTATAACTGTAGTGTAGGAGCGCCTCTGGCAAGACAGTGATGGAAAGATTGATGATGAAAGTGTTTCTTCTTTTTTAGGTTACTCTGCCTCGGTGGGAAACGGCCGATGTGTTAAAAAGAAATATATGACTAATATTCCCCGCATCCATGACAACGGTGGGTGAGTTGATGCCTGATTGATTTCAAGAAATAACACTGCATATGAACATGATAACGTCCAGGGATTCATGTTAGCACTTCGTTGCTTCAAGTCACTGGTCTCACTACCTACCAGAATCACCAACTACGAGTCCTCCTCCCTAGAAAAACGTTATATACTTTAGTATCACTAGAAGACTTAAAATATAAATAAGATAACAATAACTCTTCAAAAATAATAGCTTATTTTAGTGTAAAAGATTAACACCTTCGCAATGTGTGCTGTGGATGGCTGACGTTACTGTTATTATTGAACATTATGTGAAACGACTGTGTTGTCTTGTGTACATCTGCTTCTCTACTGTGTTCGGTGATCCTTGAGTTTTTCTCCCAGTCGGTCCTATGTTAGAAAAGCTGTAGCCTTACTAGGAATCTTATAGACATCTGGTGTGTAGGCAGGTACTGCTTTCTTATGTTTGAAAGAACTATTGTTGCCGATTTTGTTGGAGTGGTTAATTGGGCTTAAGAGGCGCGTGAGTTTCCCCGTATCCATATATCATAGAAAAATGACATATTATTGGAAAACATGGGAACTGACGTGCCCCTTAAAGCCTGTCAACACATGACAGGGTCTACTGTATCAGAAGATTTTTTTTTAAATAATGATATTTATAATATAGAGTAATTCAATGCGAAATAATAGTTAAAATATAAATTAAAAGGTTATTATAGTATCATATAGGCCTAGCAGTTGTTGCACACAAATAATTCGCGCATAGGAGAGAAGAGGAGCTCACGACGACGTGTCGGTCCGACTTAGACCATTTAGAAAGTCACACTTTGTAAATGGTCCAAGTCGGACCGAAATGTCGTGGTAAGCTCCTCTCTTCTATGTAAGGATTATTTGTGTATTGTTCCAGTCACGGTATTTTGCCTCTTTGTTATTTAACCGTTGTTGGTTGCAAAAGGGCCTCTATAACAGTTCAAGCTTCAGGGCAACAAAAATATCGGTCAGTCACTGCATTATGTACCTCCGTATTCTTTTGACTACCGCCCGCAGGATGGGTTTGTGGTGCATGATAAAGATATATTAAACTAACGCCACTGCTCAGAGCATTTATACGTTGAAAGATCTGAACCTCACGGTTTACCTGGAGTTTACCTGGAGAGAGTTCAGGGGGTCAACGTCCCTGCGGCCCGGTCTGTGACCAGACCTCATGGTGGATCAGGGCCTGATCAACCAGGCTGTTACTGCTGGCTGCACGCAATCCACCGTACGAACAACAGCCCTGCTGGTCAGATACCGACTTTAGGTGCTTGTCCAGTGCCTGCTTGAAGACAGCCAGGAGTCTATTGGTAATCCCCCTTGTGTATGCTGGGAGGCAGTTGAACAGCCTTGGGGCCCTGACATTCATTGTGTTGTCTCTTAACGTGCCTTGTGACACCCCTGCTTTTCAATGGGGGGATGTTGCATCGTCTGTCGAGTCTTTTGCTTTCGTAGGGAGTGATTTTCGTGTGCAAGTTTCGTACTAGTCCATCTAGGATTTTCCAGGTGTATATAATCATGTATCTCTCCCGCCTGCGTTCCAGGGAGTACAGGTTCAGGAACTTCAAGCGCTCCCAGTAATTGAGGTGTTTTATCTCCGTTATGCGGCGTGCCGTGAAGGTTCTCTGAACATTTTCTAGGTCAGCAATTTCACCTGCCTTGAAAGGTGCTGTTAGTGTGCACCAATATTCCAGCCTAGATAGAACAAGCGACCTGAAGAGTGTCATCGTTGGCTTAGCATCCCTAGTTTTGAAGGTTCTCATTATCCATCCTGTTATTTTTCTAGCAGATGCGATTGATACAATGTTATGGTCCTTGAAGGTGAGATCCTCCGACATGATCACTCCCAGGTCTTTGGCATTAGTTTTTCGCTCTATTGTGTGGCTGGAATTTGATTTATGCCCTGATGAAGTTTTAATTTCCTCATTTTTACCATATCGGAGTAATTGAAATTTCTCATCGTTGAACTTCATATTGTTTTCTGCAGCCCATTGAAAGATTTGGTTGATGTCCGCCTGGAGTCTTGCAGTGTCTGCAGTGGAAGACACTGTCATGCAGATTCGGGTGTCATCTACAAGGGAAGACACGGTGCTGTGGCTGACATCCTTGTCTATGTCAGATATGAGGATGAGAAACAAGATGGTAGCGAGTACTGTGCCTTGCGGAACAGAGCTTTTCACCGTAGCCGCCTCAGACTTTACTCTGTCGACTACTACTCTTTGTGTTCTGTTTGTGAGGAAATTATAGATCCATCTACCAACTTTTCCTGTTATTCCTTTATCACGCATTTTGTGCGCTATTACGCCATGGTCACACTTGTCGAAGGCTTTTGCAAAGTCAGTGCATATTACATCTGCATTCGTTTTGTCTTCTGGTGCATCTAGGACCTTATTTTAGTGATCCAGTAGTTGGGACAGACAGGAGCGACCTGCTCTAAACCCATGTTGCCCTGGGTTGTGTAATCGATGGGTATCTAGATGGGTGGCGATCTTGCTTCTTAGGACCCTTTCAAAGATTTTTATGATATGGGATGTTAGTGCTATCGGTCTGTAGTTTTTTGTTATTGTTTTACTGCCCCCTTTGTGGAGTGGGGGGTATTTTGTTTTTTTTAGTAATTTTGGGGGACGCCCCAGTGCCCAGCCCCCTCTCCATAGGAGTTAAAGCCGTGATGGGGCTTCTTGCAGTTCTTGATAAAACACGGATTTCCCATGAGTCTGGCCGGGGGCAGAGTGCATGGGCATGCCATTTATCGCCTGTTCGAAGTCATTTGGCGTCAGGATAAACAGATAGGCTTGTTTTTACTAAATTTTTGGCTCTCTCATAAAAAATTCATTTGATCTTGACTCTCAATCTGGTTGCGGCCCCAAAAAAATGAGCCATTTTTTGGGACTGGTAGCTCATCTTTTCCCTTTGCTGTATCTGTGTAGGACCCTCTTGTTTAAGGGGGGCCCCCAATATGGAGTTGTTCTCGACTTTGTTTTGGGCATAAAAAAAGGGAATTTGAATTTCTTTCGTTTCTGTATGGTTTTGTTTTCCCAAAATTTTCCTGATCTACAGATCCTTTAGCTTTAGTTCGTGTTTGCTATTTCTTGACCGGACCCCCTACGCTTTCAGATATATGGCCTCTTTTACCCTCCTGTTTTTTTTTTTCCCCGCCGCCTATAAAGGGAGCCCTGTCTTTTTCTATTTTACATCTACTCCCCTTTTTCTTAAAGGAATATCCCTTGAGCTTTTATCGGTGCACAGGTTAACCCGTTCTAGGATAAGTTGGGGTCGTGTTACTTGTCTAATTTCCAGCTTATAACGTTTTGAAATTGGTTCCCTTGGTCCCACTTTTTGTTCTTTTTTATTGAAGTTGAATTTGGTGAAGGCTTTCCTAGTGACTGTCCCATTTTGCGGTCTGGGGCTCCCCGATTTCTGTTGAATCTCGATTATGTTTGATCCGATATATTGTTTTTTTGGTGACATTTCGTATCAGTCATTTGTTAGTGAAGATGGGTGTATTCTCCAATTAGTAGGATCTATTATTTGCTGCTTTAAGTTGAAATTTTTTGTCGTGGGTGTGAGTTCTCGTCAGAGCGCCTCCTGGGGTTATCACTGCAAAAAAATTTCGAATATTCCTCCCCTTTTAGGTGCCTTAGTTTTAAATCCCCCCGGACCAGATGTTGGGGGGGAGCTGGAAGATTTTCCAGACGTGGTCAATTTTCAACGGTTCCTGGAATTGTTGGGCTTGCATCCCGGGGCTTGTGGGTTGTAGATCTTTTGCTAAAACTTTAACTTCTCATTGAAGCATTAAGCAGTTCTGTGCAAAAAGGACTCTGCGATATACAGGCCAAACCCCCCCCCCCCCCCTTTTTCCTGTTCACTTCCATTGTATAAATTGTAACCTGGGATCCATATTTTTGTTGTCCAAATGATCCTTATGTGGGTCTCTGGAAAGCCCCGAACATTCATTTTTCCCCTGCAAGCAGTCACGGATGTAAGGTATTTTGTTGTTCGTTGTGGCTTTAGACCCCGTAATTTGCAAAGAAGAATGCGCGGATTTGGTGGTATAGGGGGTACTGGGGGGGATTGTTTTCTGGCACTAAAATCTGTATTGTTGGTTAGGGTGGAGGGCCCTCGTGTGTTCCCCTCAGAAATGACGGATTTGGTTGTACGAATTTTTTCCCTTTCCCGCCAGTTTTTTCCTTCCCTGGCCACTAAAAAACTTCTCCTTCTTGAGTCCCTGTGGCTACCCAGGTTTTCCCATGGTCTGGATGTTTTGTATCTTTTTGTCCCCTTTAGGTGGTGTGCCTGGCCATTTAAGTTACAGCACTGTCTTTCCTGTACTGAAGAGGGACACATTTCAGGGTTAAAAAGCTTACAGGAAGGGAGTTTGCATTTTCCTGTTGTCATATGAGAACGGCATTTTCTAGGGTGGTCAAAGTTGCACATCCCATCTGTTTTTCCAGATATCCCATGCCTGCAGATACCAAGTGCATAATATGTGCACAGGCTTGGTTTCCGTTTGCCTTGGATTTTTTGACTCTATTCCCTGTTGGTGCATGTTTACCTGTCTCATTCCTATCCTCACTAGTACTAACAATGGAGCTCTCATCAGTTGTTTCTGGTAATATATCCTTAATATTACTAGTGGAGTCCCCTTGTTTGCTATCTCCTGTGGTATTATTAGTTTGTAATATTGGTTTTATCTTGTCCTTGACTACACTTGTTTCCCCACTACAGCTCCTGTCTCCCTTGAGGTCACTAATATGCATTCCTCAATGCATACAGTTACTGTTTACCAGGACAGCACTTCCAGCCTCACGGTTACTGTTTACCAGGGCAGCACCTCCAGCCTCACAGTTACTGTCTACCAGGACAGCACCTCCAGCCTTACAGTTTCTGGTGTGTATATCCTGTGTTTAAGTAATATGGAATTAAATTAATTGTGGAAATTTTTGAATTTTCCGGAAGTCAGCATGTGTAATTTTGTATAAAATAATAATTATGTATTAAAATGATGTTGATTTGACCTTCGAGAAAATTCGAGTGGTAAAGAGATGAACTCATGCTGCGCAAGGTGGGGAGAAGACGCCATATTAAATTCAACTGCGGGATCATATTGGAATTTGTCATAATTTCAGCATTCTCTGAGGCTTAATGGGGAATTGGTCTCAAAAATGGTGATGGATATTTAAAATTATAGTCGTTCTCAGAGTAATCATGACCAGAACTTGACAGGACAGCAAGAATTGGCGTGAATGGGGCAAGATAAAGGATGCAGTCTTCATACTCACAGCTAGGTGTAACTGTCTTTTCATATAGATAGCTAGCTGGCCAGTTTAGTATATGTATTAAGGAAGGATGTGGGTGATCCAGCTGCTTCAAGTGACCTCCAGAGAAATTTGGTAAGTGGTAGCATAAAGCTCTTTAATTATAACAATTCATGTGTTAATTATTATAATATTATTTCATATGGTCAATATTTACTAGAATAATATTACTATACAGTGGACCCCATTGTGTTTGTCCTTCAGTCAGTCAAGAAACCCATACAGTCCACTTTAATTTAAATTTTGCCAGAACTACTGGTTCCTTAAATGTAATGGTTAATTTTCGGTCCGGGATTATGTGAGTGTGTGAGGGTTGTGGGTGTTGGAGGGAGACATTCTCCTTGTGACCCAGAGTGTCTCAAAATTTCCCACATACTTTAGAGGTGCAACTAAATGTAAGTAATGTATTTTGATTGCCTTCTAATCAAATTACTTATATGAACGCAATAGTGAGGTTCATGGAGGTAATTTAATTCTCATATTAATATTCCTAAGAATAATCTTGACAAGGTCTTGTGTTTTTATAATATTGGATACATAAAATATCACTAATGATGTTCTGAGTGATTTGTTTATTATTTTCAAATGACACTGAAAAATAAGTTCACTGGAGCTTGAGGTATATTAACCTTTCCTCATAAACAGTGGTGACGTAAGCTATGCTTTCATGTTTTCTGTTTTTGTGTTCTTTTATTTACTCTCTTATCTTCTCACTACATTACTTCTTAGAGCTGAGTTCTTCCTTTTTCTCCTTAATTTGGAAAATTGGGTTTGAGATATAGCGATTACACGAAGATCATAAAGGTTGCTTGTAACCTGCTCACCACTTGATCAACACCATCAGTTCGCTAAAGATATGGATTAAATTAAATTCTCAGATTTGCACATTTCGGTGTCTTGGCTCGCACCTGAAGAACCTAAGTTTGATTCCAACATTAGTGTAAACATGTGACATTTTTAATTTTACCTGTTGTCTATATTCACTAAGTAGTACATAGGTTCCTGGGTATTATCCAAATGTTGTGGGTCACATTATGGGAAAAGAGGATCGAGAGACATCAATGGAAATAAGAGATACATTTCATTCATGTCTGTCTCTACTTCTTGTCTTCCTCCTTATCTCTCCTTTTCTGTTCCTTCTGTCTCCTGCTGGACTAAACTAGTGGCCTCGGTTGCTCATGATATAGGATAAATGTTAAATGTTGTGCATATGTTTATAAACTTTTTCAATAAGCAATAAATAACCCGATAAACAAAGAATATTAACTATAAAATAAATAATAAAAACCATGAGTAAAATTTACTTTAGTTGGCCATTGCAAAAATTATTTTCTTTAAATATATTACTAAAGAAAACAATCAACGTAGCAGGAGAGGAGAAACTAAATATATAACACTAAGAACAAAACGGCACAATACCGTGACTGGACGAGTGGTTGAGGGGAGAGGACGTGTGTGTTGAGTGAGGTCCTAGGCCTTCTATATCAGAACTGCTTATCTCACCCGACTGATAACTCATCATGCAACAAATATCGTTGGAGCGCAGCTGAATTGCTGCTGGAACTCTTATGTGTGAACTGTGACCAGTGATATACCTAGTGAAACACAAACGTTGATTTGAAGTGGCTGTAGGAGGCCTTCCTTCACTCCCCCTCGCCTACCTCCCCTCCTTCCTCGATTTGGAACTCAGCCATTCGCCTCTATTTACTTATGGTCTAGAGGCGGTTTTTGCCAGACCACGTAAATGCTTGAGTGCCCGTGTCAGTTCTCTGTGCCGCACTCCACTCATCTTACGAATATGTCTCCTGTGTGCCTACCTGCCTGCTACAATCAAATATCCAAGTGGTTGACACGGGCTTAGCAAGCACATTCAAGCAAGCTTGAAAGCAGCACTCCAAGCTAGCCAGGACAAGCTAAGGCAGCCTGCAGTTACAGCTCCTGACCCCCAGCATGTCTACGTATACGTTCTACAGTGCTGCTGGCATACCAGTGTTTCCTGTAGTGGCTTAGTTAAGAACAATTTAACGAGCATTGCAGTACTAACTTTTTAAGTGGGACATGCCAGTGGTTCACCTATAAACATAGTAAGTTTGTGCTAAGTGCATTCACCACAGAGTGAACATTCGTCTGTCATACGTGTGCTAGAAGTGTTAAGTGCTGCAGGTTTGTTGTAACTATTTGCAAAAGTGGATTTCACTGACTTAGGACATTGTGCTACCATCAGTACCTACACAGGCTTAAAATGAGTGAGGAATGTATGGCCTGCTGGGTGACCTTGAAAATGGCACTATAAGACCCGCATGCCACTTACACCCATACTGCGTGTGTCTAGTGAGGTGAATGTCCCTTCCTCGACTTTCCTATTAACCGGTATCCCTTAGCTCGTCGCCATTATCTACATATGGGATAAGGGCGAGTTTAGCCGATCCAGGCTAAACAGCGCTCCAAGCCAGCCAGTGAAGGCCAAGTTACACTGCAGTGACATCTGTTCTGAATCCCAGAATGCCTTTGTGAACGTTCTACAGTGTTCCAGCCGTACCTTCGGTGTTGTGAGAACTCTTGTGTGTGAGTTGTGACTAGGGATATACCTAGTGAAACACTGGAATTAGTTTTCCGTTTTGAAAGGCTAGTACCTGGTAACTCCTTTGGAAACGGCTTTTTAACTGTAACAAGCCAGACAGTCTCGGCTGAGTGGTTGAGGGGAGTAGACGTGTGCTGGGGATCTGGACCTACTAATTCGCAGGCCTACCCATTTCTCCCGACTGATAAGTCATCATTAAAACTCCTACTGTTGGAAGACAGCTTCAGTGTTGTGAGAACTCTTACCTGGAGTTTACCTGGAGAGAGTTTCGGGGGTCAACGCCCCCGCGGCCCGGTCTGTGACCAGGCCTCCTGGTGGATCAGCCCCTGATCAACCAGGCTGTTGCTGCTGGCTGCACGCAAACCAACGTACGAGCCACAGCCCGGCTGATCAGGAACTGACTTTAGGTGCTTGTCCAGTGCCAGCTTGAAGACTGCCAGGGGTCTGTTGGTAATCCCCCTTATGTGTGCTGGGAGGCAGTTGAACAGTCTCGGGCCCCTGACACTTATTGTATGGTCTCTTAACGTGCTAGTGACACCCCTGCTTTTCATTGGGGGGATGGTGCATCGTCTGCCAAGTCTTTTGCTTCGCAGTGAGTGATTTTCGTGTGCAAGTTCGGTACTAGTCCCTCTAGGATTTTCCAGGTGTATATAATCATGTATCTCTCCCGCCTGCGTTCCAGGGAATACAGGTTTAGGACCTCAAGCGCTCCCAGTAATTGAGGTGTTTTATCTCCGTTTATGCGCGCCGTGAAAGTTCTCTGTACATTTTCTAGGTCAGCAATTTCACCTGCCTTGAAAGGTGCTGTTAGAGTGCAGCAATATTCCAGCCTAGATAGAACAAGTGACCTGAAGAGTGTCATCATGGGCTTGGCCTCCCTAGTTTGAAGGTTCTCATTATCCATCCTGTCATTTTTCTAGCAGATGCGATTGATACAATGTTATGGTCCTTGAAGGTGAGATCCTCCGACATAATCACTCCCAGGTCTTTGACGTTGGTGTTTCGCTCTATTTCGTGGCCAGAATTTGTTTTGTACTCTGATGAAGATTTAATTTCCTCATGTTTACCATATCTGAGTAATTGAAATTTCTCATCGTTGAACTTCATATTGTTTTCTGCAGCCCACTGAAAGATTTGGTTGATGTCCGCCTGGAGCCTTGCAGTGTCTGCAATGGAAGACACTGTCATGCAGATTCGGGTGTCATCTGCAAAGGAAGACACGGTGCTGTGGCTGACATCCTTGTCTATGTCGGATATGAGGATGAGGAACAAGATGGGAGCTAGTACTGTGCCTTGTGGAACAGAGCTTTTCACCGTAGCTGCCTCGGACTTTACTCTGTTGACGACTACTCTCTGTGTTCTGTTAGTGAGGAAATTATAGATCCATCGACCGACTTTTCCTGTTATTCCTTTAGCGCGCATTTTGTGCTCTATTACGCCATGGTCACACTTGTCGAAGGCTTTTGCAAAGTCTGTATATATTACATCTGCATTCTTTTTGTCTTCTAGTGCATTTAGGACCTTGTCGTAGTGATCCAGTAGTTGAGACAAACAGGAGCGACCTGTTCTAAAAACCCCTGTTGCCCTGGGTGTGTTAACTGATGGGTTTCTAGATGGGTGGTGATCTTGCTTCTTAGGTCCCTTTCAAAGATTTTTATGATATGGGATGTTAGTGCTATTGGTCTGTAGTTCTTTGCTGTTGCTTTACTGCCCCTTTGTGGAGTGGGGCTATGTCTGTTGTTTTTAGTAACTGAGGGACGACCCCCGTGTCCATGCTCCGTCTCCATAGGATGGAAAAGGCTCGTGATAGGGGCTTCTTGCAGTTCTTGATGAACACAGAGTTCCATGAGTCTGGCCCTGGGGCAGAGTGCATGGGCATGTCATTTATCGCCTGTTCGAAGTCATTTGGCGTCAGGATAACATCGGATAGGCTTGTGTTAATCAAATTTTGTGGCTCTCTCATAAAAAATTCATTTTGATCTTCGACTCTCAGTCTGGTTAGCGGCTTGCTAAAAACTGAGTCATATTGGGACTTGAGTAGCTCACTCATTTCCTTGCTGTCATCTGTGTAGGACCCATCTTGTTTAAGTAGGGGCCCAATACTGGGCGTTGTTCTCGATTTTTGATTTGGCATAGGAGAAGAAATACTTTGGGTTTCTTTCGTTTTCATTTATAGCTTTTAGTTCTTCCCGCGATTCCTGACTCCTAAAGGATTCTTTTAGCTTAAGTTCGATGCTTGCTATTTCTCTGACCAGTGTCTCCCTGCGCATTTCAGATTAATTGACCTCTTTTAGCCGCTCTGTTTTTCTTTTCCGTCGCCTGTAAAGGGAGCGCCTGTCCTATTTTACATCTACTCCTCCTTTTTCTTAGAGGAATAAGCCTTGTGCATACATCGAGTGCCACCGAGTTAATCTGTTTAGGCATAAGTTTGGGTCTGTGTTGCTTAGTATATCTTCCCAGCTTATATCGGTTAGGACTTGGTTTACTTGGCCCCCAAACTTATGTTTTTGTTATTGAAGTTGAATTTGGTGAATGCTCCCTCGTGACTAGTCTCATTTTGTCGGTCTGGGCTCCTCGCATACATGTCTGAACCTCAATATTTTGTGATCTGAGTATTTTGGTTTTTGATATGGTGACATTTCTTATCGATCATCATTGTTAGTGAATATGAGGTCTAGTGTATTCTCCAGTCTAGTAGGCTCTATTATTTGCTGGTTTAAATTGAATTTGTTTCAGAGATTTAAAAGCTCGTGTGAGTGTGAGTTTTCATCAGAGCTGCCTCCTGGTGTTATTACTGCAACAATATTATTTGCTATATTCCTCCATTTTAGGTGCCTTAATTGAAATCCCCCAGGAGCAAAATGTTGGGTGCAGGAGCTGGAAGATTTTCCCAGACAGTGGTCAATTTTTAAACAGCTTTCCCGGAATTGCTGGGATGTTGCATCCGGAGGCTTGTAGACTAACCACAATGACTAGGGTTTTTGGTTCTCGACCTTTACTGCTAAAACTTCCACTAGTCATTTGAGGCATTAAGCAGTTTTTTGTGCAAACAAGTGACTCTGCAATGTACAGGCCAACCCCCCTTTTGCCTGTTCACTCTGTCACATCTGTATAGGTTGTAACCTGGGATCCATATTTCATTGCCCAAGTGATCCTTTATGTGGGTCTCAGTGAAAGCCGCGAACCATTGCCTTTGCCTCTGCAAGCAGTCCACGGATGAAAGGTATTTTGTTGTTTGTTGCTGGCTTTAGCCCCTGTATATTTGCAAAGAAGAATGTTATCGGACTGGTGGTATTGTTGGTACTGGGGGGGATTTTTTTTCCGGCATTATTATCTGTATCTGTTGGTTTGGAGGGGGAGGCCATCGACTGTGGTTCCACTCCGGAATGACTGGATTTGGTGTACGATTTCTGCCATTTCCTGCCATTTTTTTTTCCCTTCCTGGCACTAAAAAACCTCTCCTCTTGAGTGGCTGTGGCAAACCCAGGTTTTCCCATGGCCTGGATGTTTTGTATTTTTTTGTCCCTTTAGATGGTATGCCTGGAAATTTAAGTTATAGCACAGTCTTTCCCTGTACTAAAAGGTACACATTTCGGGTGAAAAGCTTACAGGAAGGGAGTTTGCTTTTTCCTGTTGTCATATGGGCATGGCATTTTCTAGGGTGGTTTCATAGTTGCACGTCCCATCTGTTTTTTTCCAGTTTTCCCCATGCCAGCAGTACCAAGTGCATAGTATGTGCACAGGCTTGGTTTCCGCTTGCCTTGGGTTTCTGTGACTGTATTCCTGTTTGGGGCATGTTTCCCTGTCTTACTTCTAAACCTCCCTAGCACCAACAATGGAGCTCCACCAGTTGTTTTTGGTAATTTATCCTCACTATTGCATTGGAGTCCTCTTGTTTGCTATTTCCTGCAGTAATTTCTAGTTTGGGAATATTGGTTTTATCTTATCTTTGAACTACACTTGTTTCCCTACTATGGCTCCTGTCCCCTATGAGGTCATTTATATGTATTCTTCCTGCGTAATTCCCGACTACCTGGACAAAATCTCCAGCTTCACCATTACTGTCTCCCAGGACAGTATCTCCAGCTTCACCATTCTGTCTCCCAGGACAGCACCTCCAGCTTCACCATTACTGTCTCCCAGGACAGCACCCCCGCTTTACTATTACTGTCTCCCAGGACATCACCTCCAGCCTTACAGTTTGTGACTACATGGCCAGTATCAAGGCAGTACCATTCCGCCCAGACTTTTTATGTTCCATCTGTTGTAGAAAGCTTCCAGGTTTTCTATGAAAGCAGCTTTGATGTTGTCCTCTTTTAATCCCCTTGTGATTTTAGTCCACAGATTTTTCCTCATTTGGGCATACCAGAAACACTTCTCTGTTTTAATACTGCTTGTAGCTAGTTCTGGGATATCTGCACAAGGGGCGTGACACCAATTTCCACAAAAATGACAATTTATCCATGTGGAAGCCGTTTTTTTTGACTGACCACAGATACACACAGCTTCATAATGATTTGAATGGTTGATTTACTGCAATTCTACTAGCAACCTCTTGAATATTATATTAATAACCTTAAATGAAGCTCTAGCTATTTGTATTTCTGTTTCTAACTCTTTTTGTATATTGGACAGCTTACCGTCACGTTCCTGATTTTTAATGTTTGTGTTTATAAGGGCCCTACAACCCCATCCGTTTACAGTCTGCTTTATTGTCCAACGAAACTGTTTGAAACCAGTCCCGGGTTCGGACCAGTCAAGGGTTCGGACCAGTCAAGGGTTCGGACCAGTCAAGGGTCCGGACCAGTCGATCTGCTCTGATCAGTGGGTCACTTATTTAAAATTTCTGGTCGGTGATTTGAGCTAACACATGAAGGATCTACTGGAAATTATCTACCCGAGTAATATGTGATTTGACTGATACAAAAGTATAACTTGCGTGTTGAAGAGCCGGTGATATCTGGCAGCTCCTACAATGACGAACGGTCACCTCCTTGTTTATCGATCGCTGTATCTGGCTTTTCTATTTTTTTTTTCCGTCTCCACCGCAATAAATGCTATATTATCCTATAGTTGACTGGTGCAAATTTGGAGGAAGGACGCTTTTTCTGTAGTAATAATTGCTTCTCGTTGTGTATATTGCGACTGCTGGTAACTACAGGTTATATGAAATTCACAGTAACGTCTCGTATTTCAAGAAAAAGAAACTAATGAAAGTCACTCCACTCCACTAAGTACCATTATAATACTGGTTAGTTGCTATACAACACTGTATTCTGCTATTCACTGGTATCACTAGATTATATGCGAGTACACTAGCAGGCCAGGAAGTTATTAAAAAACAGCTGACTGTGGTAAGTTTCTGGCGACTTCTGGCACCTTCCTCTATAGGCTTATCACTTCATTTACAAATTCACCTGTTTTCAAATGACACTTTAGCCTTTATCATCAATATACTAGGGAGCCACTGTAGTATACACTATACACTATGTATACTCAATGATATCAGGGAGACTTTCTTTCCTCTGACATGAAAAGTTCAATTATTATTATTTTTTCCACACGGGACAGGCCTATGATTCCCCTCTGGCAGTAAACTCTGCTACGCAGTGCACACTAATTCTCCTTTTTTGACTCGGTATATAATGTTTTCCGCCCAAGATTGGTTCCAGGCGCTAGAGGGATGTATCGTATAGGATTGATGACACAAATTAAAGTTCTAGCACGTAAGAGCGACCATGAAAACACGAGAAAGCCGGGAGCACAACGAGGCACGCTGACACGCTGGCACGCTTGCCCTTCTGTGCCCTTATGTGCGAGCTGTGACTAAGGATATACCTAGTGAAACACTGGAAATAGTTTTCCTTTTTGCAAAGGCCCTCACAGGCCTCTGCTTCCCCTCTGCCTTTCATTTGACCTCAGCCTTTCGCCTCTATCAACATACAGTGTAGAGGCGAATTTTGCTAGTCCACTGCTACTCATGCCTCTCAATATGCTCACAACTCATCGCTTTACCAACCTGAGGAATAACGATGAGTGTGCAGTCCTATGTGAGTTGGTAACCCAGGTGTCCACACACTGAAAATTCGTCTTTCACTCCAAGACACGTGTGCTAGAAGTTCTGCAAGTTTGGAGTGAGTAACAATCTGTACGAGTATTGCAGTGTTTGGTAACTCTTGAGAAGTCTGCCTCAGCCTGTGACCTTGAGCGAGGCACTGCATTACCTGCCTGAGACTTTCGCCCATATTGACTATGTGAAGAAAGGCGAATGTGCGTGCTCAGTTACCCCTGCTGTTCTCCTGTATCCCCAACTCTCCACCTTTAAACTCAGCCGTTCGCCTCTATCAACGACGTGCAGTGCAGAGGTGTATTTTGCTGCCCCGCTGGTACTCGAATATGTGAGTTCCGCAAGTGCTGCAGATTTGTTGTAACTATTTGCATGAGTGGATTACGCTGACTTAGGACATTGTGCTACCATCAGTACCTACGTAGGCTTAAAGTGAGTGAGGAATGTCTGGCCTGATGGGTGACCTTGAAAATGGCACTATAAGACCTGCATGCCACTTACACCCATGTTGCGTGTGTCTAGTGAGGTGAATGTCCCTTCCTCGACTTTCCTATTCACCGGTATCCCTTAACTCGTCGCCATTATCTACATATGGGATAAGGGCGAGTTTAGCTGATCCAGGCCAAACAGCGCTCCAAGCCAGCCAGTGAAGGCCAAGGTGTTACGAACATAGTCAGTTGGTCCCTGAGTTATAGTGCTTTTCGTAACAAAAACTTAGTACATCTAGGTACTCACTTCAGAGGAAAAGGAATTTTCTTAGTTTCTATTTAATTTATTAATAATCATAATAATCACTTAAATTCACCTTCTCATATTTTGCACTATGAGTAGAATACTTTTGCCATTCCTCATTAAAACAACACAGTACTGGGTTTAGTATTTCAAAT
>NC_069419.1:39564560-39590673 GCF_026875155.1 Cherax quadricarinatus
TTTATTTTTTGACCTTCTGTGGGGGTTTGGGGGATCACGCTGGTGCTGTATATCTAATATGACCTTCTGTAGGTGTGGATCTACGCTGGTGCTGTGTACTCTAATATGACCTTCTGTGAGGTGTGGGATCTACGCTGGTGCTGTATACTCTAATATAACCTTCTGTGAAGTGTGGGATCCCTGCGGTGCGTATACTCTAATATAACCTTCTGTGAAGTGTGGGATCCATGATGGCGCTGTATACTCTAATATAACCTTCTGTGAAGTGTGGGATCCATGCTGGTGCTGTATACTCTAATATAACCTTCTGTGAGGTGTGGGATCCATGATGGCGCTGTGTACTCTAATATAACCTTCTGTGAAGTGTGGGATCCATGCTGGTGCTGTATACTCTAATATAACCTTCTGTGAAGTGTGGGATCCATGATGGCGCTGTATACTCTAATATGACCTTCTGTGAGGTGTGGGATCCATGATGGTGCTGTATACTCTAATATGACCTTCTGTGAAGTGTGGGATCCATGATGGCGCTGTGTACTCTAATATAACCTTCTGTGAGGTGTGGGATCCATGATGGTGCTGTATACTCTAATATGACCTTCTGTGAGGTGTGGGATCCATGATGGCGCTGTGTACTCTAATATAACCTTCTGTGAGGTGTGGGATCCATGATGGCGCTGTGTACTCTAATATAACCTTCTGTGAGGTGTGGGATCCATGATGGCGCTGTGTACTCTAATATAACCTTCTGTGAGGTGTGGGATCCATGATGGCGCTGTGTACTCTAATACGACCTTCTGTGAGGTGTGGGATCCATGATGGTGCTGTATACTCTAATACGACCTTCTGTGAGGTGTGGGATCTACGCTGGTGCTGTATACTCTAATATAACCTTCTGTGAGGTGTGGGATCTACGCTGGCGCTGTATACTCTAATATAACCTTCTGTGAGGTGTGGGATCCATGATGGCGCTGTGTACTCTAATATGACCTTCTGTGAGGTGTGGGATCCATGATGGCGCTGTGTACTCTAATATGACCTTCTGTGAGGTGTGGGATCCATGCTGGTGCTGTGTACTCTAATATGACCTTCTGTGAAGTGTGGGATCTACGCTGGCGCTGTGTACTCTAATATGACCTTCTGTGAGGTGTGGGATCCATGATTGCGCTGTGTACTCTAATATGACCTTCTGTGAGGTGTGGGATCCATGCTGGTGCTGTGTACTCTAATACGACCTTCTGTGAGGTGTGGGATCTACGCTGGTGCTGTATACTCTAATATGACCTTCTGTGAGGTGTGGGATCTACGCTGGTGCTGTATACTCTAATATAACCTTCTGTGAGGTGTGGGATCTACGCTGGTGCTGTATACTCTAATATAACCTTCTGTGAGGTGTGGGATCTACGCTGGCGCTGTATACTCTAATATAACCTTCTGTGAGGTGTGGGATCCATGATGGCGCTGTATACTCTAATATAACCTTCTGTGAGGTGTGGGATCCATGAGGGCGCTGTATACTCTAATATAACCTTCTGTGAGGTGTGGGATCCATGCTGGTGCTGTATACTCCAATATGACCTTCTGTGAGGTGTGGGATCCATGATGGCGCTGTATACTCCAATATGACCTTCTGTGAGGTGTGGGATCCATGCTGGTGCTGTATACTCCAATATGACCTTCTGTGAGGTGTGGGATCCATGCTGGTGCTGTATACTCCAATATGACCTTCTGTGAGGTGTGGGATCCATGCTGGTGCTGTATACTCCAATATGACCTTCTGTGAGGTGTGGGATCCATGATGGCGCTGTGTACTCTAATATTACCTTCTGTGAGGTGTGGGATCCATGATGGCGCTGTGTACTCTAATATGACCTGCCGGATGCCGTATCCCAGCATCGTCAAGAACTCTTCTGAAATTTATCACTTGCACATTTACTGCAGCAGTTATCCGGTGAATGTGCGCCTCACGGAATATGCTGGGTACAGTGCTCACCCCGAGGTCCGTCTGAGTTAGGTTTGCAGCTTTCGCGTCCTGAGCCTATACTTCGTCTGTGATATTTTCTGCTCATCCATAATCTTCATAACTTTGCACTTGCTGGTGTTAAAGTAGCCAATTAAGACAGACCTCAACCTCTCCAAGAACATTTGTAGCCCTTCTGGTGCTCATAGTGTAACATTGTCATTACTCTCAGTAGGGATACCGCTGACTGTTCCTTCTGTCATATTCATGTATACAAGAAATAGGGCCGGTCCTAGCACTGATCCTAGTAGAAATCACTCCTCACTTGCACACATTCCAACATTTCTTCTCTGACAATAACTCATTGTTTCCTGATCCTATTAAATATTCCTTCCATATTATTCGAGCATTCTCCTTTAGCGTTTGTGTGTGTATGCATGTGTGTGTCTGTGCACTCGCCTAAATGTAGTTACAGGAGTCGAATATCGTGTCCTGGACCTATTTCTTTGTTGGCCGCTACTGGGCTCTCTTAACTTCAGGAGTCCTAGCATACTTCTTAAAGGTTTGTATGAATTCTTCCTCTACCACTCCACGGTCCAGGTTGTTTCACTACCAGATTACTTTAAGGCCGATAAAATGTTTTCTAAGTTTTTTCCAATCCACCTTTGTTGCCAACTTCCAGTTATGCTCTCGTGTATCCATTACCAGGCATTATAATAAGTTGTGTCTGTATTTTGTACATCGTTATCGTATCCGTAGGCCTTTTGTTCCCCTAATGGTATCAAGTTTATCTCCATTATTCTGTTCTCCAAGCTAATACCCCTTAGATCCTGGTCTTATCTCACTGAAAACATCTATATTTTCTCCATTTTTTGGCACTCCAATACGTGATGTTTAATGTCATGAATAACTCATTGTCTATGTTCTTGAAAGTTAATTTTAGATACTCTAAGACGCGGGTTTGTTGAGGCAGTTATTCGGTTGAGATGCACCTCTGGTGACATGCTTGGTAATAGTGCTCGTCCCGAGGTCATACTTCATTCCTAAAATCTTAATTTGCATTTGCTTGGGTTAATATCTAATAGCCAATTGTCAGACCAGAACTACAATTAATGCAGGACCATTTGTACTGAATCTGTGTGTATGTGTGTACGTGTGCGTGTGTATTCACATATATGTACATATATGTGGTTGTCTTGATCGATTCACAGCTCTGGGCTCCGTCTCTTCACTGTGTATGTGAATACACAATTGTGGTTTTAGGAGTCTCAGCTCCTGGCTGTGTGAACTCTATCAAACATATTCTTAGAACTCTATATACATCTCTAACGTTAAAGAGTCTCAGCTCCTGGCTGTGTGAACTCTATCATACATATTCTTAGAACTCTATATACATCTCTAACGTTAAAAAGTCTCAGCTCCTGGCTGTGTGAACTCTATCAAACATATTCTTAGAACTCTATATACATCTCTAACGTTAAAGAGTCTCAGCTCCTGGCTGTGTGAACTCTATCATACATATTCTTAGAACTCTATATACATCTCTAACGTTAAAGAGTCTCAGCTCCTGGCTGTGTGAACTCTATCATACATATTCTTAGAACTCTATATACATCTCTAACGTTAAAGAGTCTCAGCTCCTGGCTGTGTAAACTCTATCATACATATTCTTAGAGCTCTATATACATCTCTAACGTTAAAGAGTCTCAGCTCCTGGCTGTGTGAACTCTATCATACATATTCTTAGAGCTCTATATACATCTCTAACGTTAAAGAGTCTCAGCTCCTGGCTGTGTGAACTCTATCATACATATTCTTAGAGCTCTATATACATCTCTATCGTTAAAGAAGTATTTTCTAACTTCCCAGTGACTCATTTGTGATATTAATCTTCAGATATGTCGTCATGTACCCAAGACCCACCGTTCAAACACTCGCCTTGTTCACCCTTTTAATTCCTCTCAGCATTTAGTATGTCGTAACAATATCACCTTTGCTTTTTCTGTACTTTTAAGTAGATAGGTTCATCTATTTTAGTCTTCTCATATTTCCTTCACCCTCGGTTCTGGGATCAATTTTGTTACAAATCCCCTCAAGGGAGGTTCCTTGACGTTGGTGAGGGGCTCTTGATCTAGGGAATTGGATCTGTGCTCCAGTTCCTTGAATTGAGCCTGAATACCTTCCATCCCTCCCCCCCCCACATGCGTTGTATAATCCTAAGGGTTCAGCGCTCCCACATGATTATAATAATAATAATACAAATCTTTTCACTTTTTCGATGTTCTGTAAATTTTTAATCAGGAGCAGAATCAATATTGGTGGTGCATACTCACATATGTTGTGCATAGGCTCATGAAGGCCTCATTGCTTATGTTGCTGAAAATTATTTTAAATTTGCCAGCAATACGTTTGCTGCCACGGTTATTGGATGGTTGTGCCTTAAGCAAAACTCTTGGAACCATACTTACTTCAATGCTCATTTACATTGTCCTCTTCGCTCTCAGGCTGAGAGGATGTGCTGCGCAGACGCTCCTCAGTTGCCTGGCTGCGGTGTAGTGAGGTAGTGCTTGTCGTGCCTCTACTGTCAAACCAGGAGAACTACCAGTAGTTAACAAGGCGTTCAGTCATAGACGCCGGATCAATACTGTGGGAACTGAGCTTCTCCGTGGGGCGACATCGCCTGCTTCGGCGCAAGTATTACTACCCAAGATCATCCGAGAGACATGTGGTATTCAGGATGGAAAGTTATACTGGGTAGCGTTAAAGGGAGTGCTCTGGTGGCCTGGTGGTTAACGCTCTCGCTTCACACGGTGAGGGCCTGGGTTCGATTCCCAGCCAGAGTAGAAACATTGGACGTGTTTCTTTCCACCTGTTGTCTATGTTCCCCATCAGTAAAATGGGTACCTGGGTGTTAGTCGACTGGTGTGGGTCGCATCCTGGGACACTGACCTAAGGAGGCCTGGTCACAGACCGGGCCGCGGGGGCGTTGACCCCCGGAACTCTCTCCAGATAAACAGAGTTTTTGTGAAATTGCTCTCAGCAAAAGTCTACGAGTCGTTGGTAAATCGTGTAAGGATGATTGACGTATCCAGGCATTTTACATGGATTAAGCTTCGTAACGTTCCTTTCGAGGCAGATGAAGCAGACATTAGAAGAGTATTTGAGGAATATGGGACAGTTCATTTGGCCCAGCACGGTACGTGGGTGTCGGGAGCCCATGCGGGTCTGCAGGATGGCACCTTTACCCTAAAAATGACCTTGCAGCACCCCATACCGTCCTACGTGTACCTACAGGATTTTAAGACACAGGTCATGGCATCGTACGCCGGGCAGAGACTTACATGCCGCCTATGTGGAGAATATGATCACACAGCAGCGGCGTGTGGGAAGCGGCAACGAGCGCCTGGCCCAGCGGTGTAGGCATCTGCTCCTGCGAAGGAGGAGGCAGGCGAGGAACAATGGAGTGATGGAGGGCGTGATCGTCTATGTAGCGAGATATTGGAAGAGACGCATGTGGCTGTGGGAGTGGGTGAGGCCCTGGACCAGTTAACTGGCCCCGAGACTATTCCAGCGGAAAGTGACGAGCAGCAAGTACAGGAGGAAGTGCTGGGGCTTAAGGAGGAGTTGGCTGAGGTGTTGAAGTCCTTGTCACCGCCTGAGGAGGTGGATGTACCTGAGCGGGCAGTAGATGACGAGCTAAATGCTGTGGTGAGTAAACGGCAGGAGAATCATACGGAATATGGGACTGACAGCGTGGCAGAGGTGTCACCGGGTTCAATGAAACAATGTACAGTGGAAGTAGAGGTCCATTGTGAAGCATCCCCAGACCAAGCTATGGAGGATGAGATCGTCAACAGGAAGAAGGCCGCTGCGTAGGATTCAGATGAGTTTACCTGGAGTTTACCTGGAGAGAGTTCCGGGGGTTAACGCCCCCGCGGCCCGTCTGTGACTAGGCCTCATGGTGGATCAAGGCCTGATCAACCAGGCTGTTACTGGTGGCTGCATGCAATCCAACGTACGAGCCACAGCCCGGCTGGTCAGGTACCGACTTTAGGTGCTTGTCCAGTGCCTGCTTGAAGACAGCCAGGGGTCTATTGGTAATCCCCCTTATGTATGCTGGGAGTCAGTTGAACAGTCTCGGGCCCCTGACACTTATTGTGTTGTCTCTTAGCGTGTTAGTGACACCCCTGCTTTTCATTGGGGGGATGGTGCATCGTCTGCCAAGTCTTTTGCTTTCAGAGAGAAAGATTTTCGTGCGCAAGTTCGGTACTAGTCCCTCTAGGATTTTCCAGGTGTATATAATCATGTATCTCTCCCTCCTGCGTTCCAGGGAATACAGGTTCAGGAACTTCAAGTGCTCCCAATAATTGAGGTGTTTTATCTCCGTTATGCGCGCCGTGAAAGTTCTCTGTACATTTTCTAGGTCGGCAATTTCACCTGCCTTGAAAGGTGCTGTTAGTGTGCAGCAATATTCCAGCCTAGATAGAACAAGCAACCTGAAGAGTGTCATCATGGGCTTGACATCCCTAGTTTTGAAGGTTCTCATTATCCATCCTGTCATTTTTCTAGCAGATGCGATTGATACAATGTTATGGTCCTTGAAGGTGAGATCCTCCGACATGATCACTCCCAGGTCTTTGACGTTAGTTTTTAGCTCTATTGTGTGGCTGGAATTTGTTTTGTACTCTGATGAAGATTTAATTTCCTCGTGTTTACCATATCTGAGTAATTGAAATTTCTCATCGTTGAACTTCATATTGTTTTCTGCAGCCCACTGAAAGATTTGGTTGATGTCCTCCTGGAGCCTTGCAGTGTCTGCAATGGAAGACACTGTTATGCAGATTCGGGTGTCATCTGCAAAGGAAGACACGGTGCTGTGGCTGACATCCTTGTCTATGTCGGATATGAGGATGAGGAACAAGATGGGAGCGAGTACTGTGTCTTGTGGAACAGAGCTTTTCACCGTAGCTGCCTCGGACTTTACTCTGTTGACGACTACTCTTTGTGTTCTGTTTGTGAGGAAATTATAGATCCATCTACCAACTTTTCCTGTTATTCCTCTAGCATGCATTTTGTGCGCTATTACGCCATGGTCACATATGTCAAAGGTTTTAGCAAAGTCTGTGTATATTACATCTGCTTTCTTTTCGTCTTCTAGTGCATGAAGGACCTTGTCGTAGTGATCCAATAGTTGAGACAGACAGGAGCGACCTGCTCTAAACCCATGTTGCCCTGGGTTGTGTAATTGATGGGTATCTAGATGGGTGGTGATCTTGCTTCTTAGGGCCCTTTCAAAGATTTTATGATATGGGATGTTAGTGCTATTGGTCTGTAGTTCTTGTTATTGCTTTACCGCCCCCTTTGTGGAGAGGGGCTATATCTGTTGTTTTTAGTAACTGTGGGACGACCCCAGTGTCCATGCTCCCTCTCCATAGGATGTTAAAAACACGTGATAGGGGCTTCTTGCAGTTCTTGATGAACACGGAGTTCCATGAGTCTGGCCCTGGGGCAGAGTGCATGGGCATGTCATTTATCGCCTGTTCGAAGTCATTTGGTGTCAGGATAACATCAGATAGGCTTGTGTTTACCAAATTCTCTGGCTCTTTCATAAAAAATTCATTTTGATCTTCGACTCTCAGTCTGGTTAGCGGCTTGAGTAGCTCACTCATTTCCTTGCTGTCATCTGTGTAGGACCCATCTTGTTTAAGTAGGGGCTCATTACTGGACGTTGTTCTCAACTTTGATTTGGCATAAGAAAAGAAATACTTTGGGTTTCTTTCGATTTCATTTATGGCTTTTAGTTCTTCCCGCGATTCCTGACTCCTATAAGATTCATTTAGCTTAAGTTTGATGTTTGCTATTTCTCTGACCAGTGTCTCCCTACGCATTGCAGATATGTTGGCCTCTTTTAACCGCTCTGTTATTCTTTTCCGTCGCCTGTAAAGGGTGCACCTGTCTCTTTCTATTTTACATCTACTCCTCTTTTTTCTTAAAGGAATAAGCCTCGAGCATACATCGAGTGCCACAGAGTTAATCTGTTCTAGGCATAAGTTTGGGTCTGTGTTGCTTATGTGGAAAATATATTAATCTTCCGAAGCTATAGTGCCTAATAGGTGTTTAACGTGTTGATATGGGTCAAAAAATGTATTTGGAAATGGAATAGAACCAACAGGGTTCCTTCCCTTAGTAGTGCCACACTTGCAGGTGCTACCCATCATACCGGTCTCGGATAGATATGGGTAAGATTGTGAGGTCGATGGAACCACCTGCAGTGACCAGGGGTGGCTAAATTTTCTCACATATCTATACAGGGTGACTACGGTGAACAATATGGTTGTTGTCTCCCAATGAGATAACTTGCATGAATGTAATGTTGAGGTACAGACAGGTAACCCCATATAAAATTTTCCATATCTGCCTGCTGGTCCTTCGAACCAGATGCAATCAGTGAAAAATTAATTGAATTAATTACTTAATAATTAAGTGACTGATTGAAGGAAGTGGGTACAGGGTACACAAATTTAATCGATCGTGTGGTAGATGATAATTAGCCCAATTAATTGCTAGCACATGTGTGGCTAGGATTTATACAAGAGTAAAGTGCAAGAATTACTCTCATAAGGCGCCTACTTAAGTTGTATAATCAGTGATTAATAATTCTCTAACCATGACTGGATCTGGAGTTAATGTGGCTGACAAGTCCATGGATTTTAGAGTAATGAAAGGGTCATTACAGGCTATTAAAGGCCATATGACGAGGGCATACAAGTGCTTGGATTTAATGAATCAAGAAATTGTGAACCCTAATGAATTAAAGTTACATTTAGATGCTTTAGAGAGTAGATTTGATTGGTACAAATTGTGGTTTAAAGACTGTGAAAGAGATCTGCTGGAGAATTGTGCAGATGGAATGGAAATGAATGTTTTAATTAATCAACATTACGAATTGGAAGAAAAACTGTCTTGTAAAAGTAAGGCTTTGAATAAATTAAAGGGTGTAAGCCAGGCAGTTGATCAACCTATTAATGCAAAGGGTGGGTTTGCCAAAACCTCCAGAGTATGGTCTGGAGAAAATCAGACTAGGTCGGCAGGAATTAATTGTTCAATTGCAGACCAGTCAGCCAAACAGTTCTAAGGATATAACACATAATGACTCTGAAGTATCTGTCAAGTCTCAAAAGGGAAAAATAATCCCAGTGGTAATAATCATAATTAAGGGTTAAATAGGCACATATCAAGTGGCAGGAATCAGTAATAGTGGTTCCTCACATCAAGGTAAGAGGAATAAGTACCTCAGTAAGGGTAACCCAGTTAATAAGAGGTCAAGCAAGGAAAAGAGAGACTGTCTCTTCTGCCAGGGTACTCATTTCACTAAGAATTGTAATGCCTATAATTCATGGGATATTAAAGTGGAAAAAATGAAAGAACTTGACAGATTTATCAGATGTCTAGACAATCATAATGTAAAGGATTGTCATACCAAATTGAACAGTTGCTATCAATGCAACAAGGGAAGGCACCATACAGTTATGTGCAGGGTTGTATGTGATTCTTATAATAATGGTGACAATAATGATAATGTTAATAACCTTGACACTACAGTGACTGATATAAGGGTTGCAGCTAATGGCAAAAAATGTGGCCTAGCTGAGGTAGCCTTGCCGGTGTTGGATGTAATAATTCAGGATAAAGGGCATAAATCCAAAACTATGCGGCGTCACTCTCCTCAACACTGGTACGGGCCATGTAATATATGGCAAACTACCGCCTAGTAATAATGACTAGAAGTAGTGAATACAGTCACGGTGTCTTACTCATAAAAGGTCAACCCAGTACAAGTATTCCTCTATCGAGAATGATGTTGAACGAGTCTAATTTGTGGGAGCTGGACAGCATAGGGATTAATATAAATGAGGAAAGTCCAAATGATTCCTTTACTCAGGAACAATACCTGAAAGATGTTAAATGTGAATCTGGACATTACTGGGTGCGACTTCCGTGGAAGCTCGACCGTCCAGAAATACCTACTAATTATAGGATGGCGTATGGACAGTTAAAGTGCCCAGCTCTGCGAACCGAGCAAGATACCAGAATTGTTAACTGCTTATAATGATATAATTAATAAACAGTTAATTAATAAATTGTTCCTACTTCAGGCGACGATAAATGCACACCTTAAGTGCACAGGTGGTCCACTGAGTTAAGTAATTGGGTAAATAATCTTATGTGGACATTTTCCTGGGTGTGACGTCAACTGAAGAGGAACTAATGAGGATATGTGAAGGGGTTAATAAAATAATGCAAGGTGCAAGGATGCCCCTGAGGGAATGGAACAGTAATTAGTCCATTTTGAGGGATCAATAAATAAAGATAGCCCTGGAGCTGAAGTGCCTATTTGCAGTAATGTGCTGGGGCTGACTTGAGATACTGAAAGAGACTTGTTATTGTTAGTCTAATAATACCAGTATAAATTAACCCAGAGAGTATAGGCTTAGTGTCACACCTTACAATAAGAGGGAAATTGTTAATACAAGAAGCATGGAAGTTTGAGTGTGCTTATGATGGAGCCCTACCTGAGGAGTTAACAGGTGGAAAGACTTAATGGGTGATTATGTAAATACCAATGTTGGAGTTCCCAAGCCAGGTGGCCAGTGAAGATGGGAAAATTGTACTCCACATTATTTAAGTCGTCTAACATCGATCTCCGCCCAACCACAGTGTGGAAAATATATTAATCTTCCAAAGCTATAGTTCCTAATAGGTGTTTAATGTGTTGATATGGGTCAAGAAATGTATTTGAAAATGGAATAGAACCAACAGGGTTCCCTCTGCGCCTGAGCGGATGTGTGAAGAGGAGGTCAAGACGGGGCATCAGGAAGCGGGAGTGTTTGGAATGGAGTTAAGAGGCTGGGAAAACTTGGGACCAGGAAATTGGCATTCACGGCTGCCTAAGGATTAATATAGGCCTCGCTTTATAATAGGAAGTGTCATAACTGTTCCTGGTGAAGAGTGAGGGAACGTGATTTATGGGACCGCTGTAATAAAGTGGTAAAATTAGTGAATAATGTTAGGACCGGTGGTGACTGGTGCGACGCCATGGAGGGTGTCCAGGGGAAATACCCGTGATTTATTCATCACTCATTGGTCTCAGATCTTAATGGAGTGACCTCTAATGTGCATAATAATTGTGAGACATTAAATCATCTTGTGAATTGTAAAGTAATCAGTGATAATAACACTAAGTTAAGAGAATGCGTGATGTGAAATAAGTCGCCCTGCTCCGAGTGAACACGTGTAGACCTCGTGGTTCCTGTCCCGAGGATAGTGAAGTTTTTATGGAGTCACGACTTCTAAACAGGGACAAACCAACGGATACCTCGTCCTGCTGGAATAAGAACCATGTCGGTGTAGCAGGACATCGAAATGAGATGATGAATGGAGGAAATAAGGAGCATCAATCACCCACAGTTAAGTAACCCTTCTAGTTATAACAAACTGATACTGGCCAGTTAGGTATGTTGTAATTGAATAGGTTGAGGGTGATCCAGCTACATCAAGTGACCACCAGAGAATATCTGGTAAGTGGTGGGATTATATACAAGTGTTTTTCCTTGATGGATATATACATGTGCAACCTACCCCTCCATCCTTCATTCAGTTAAACTAATATAATCTATACAGTCCACAATTAATTAGTAGCGCTGTACTTGCAGGTGCTACCCATCATACTGGTCACGGATAGATATGGGTAAAATTGTGAGGTCGATGGAACTACCTGCAGTGACCAAGGGTGGCTAAATTTTCTCACATATCTATACAGGGTGACTACGGTGAACAATATGGTTGTTGTCTCCCAATGAGATTACTTGTATGATTACTTGTATCTTCCCAGCTTATACCATTTAAGATTTGGTTTACTTGGTCCCACTTTATGTTCTTGTTACTGAAGTTGAATTTGGTGAAGGCTCCCTCGTGACTGATCCCATTTTGTCGGTCTGGGACTCAGCGCATACATGTCTGAACCTCGATTATATTGTGATCCGAGTATAATGTTTTTGATATGGTGGCATTTCGTATCAGATCATCATTGTTAGTAAAGATGAGGTCCAGTGTATTCTCCAGTCTAGTAGGCTATATTATTTGCTGGTTTGAGTTGAATTTTGTGCAGAGATTTAAAAGCTCGTGTGAGTGTGAGTTCTCGTCAGAGCTGCCTCCTGGTGCTATCACTGCAACAACATTATTTGCTACATTCCTCCATTTTAGGTGCCTTAAGTTGAAATCCCCCAGGAGCAAGATGTTGGGTGCAGGAGTTTCAAAGTTTTCCAGACAGTAGTCAATTTTTAACAGCTGTTCCTGGAACTGCTGAGACGTTGCATCCGGAGGCTTGTAGACTAACACAATGACTAGATTTTGGTTCTCGATCTTAACTGCTAAAACCTCAACTACATCATTTGAGGCATTTAGCAGTTCTGTGCAAACAAGTGACTCTGAAATATACAGACAAACCTTCCCCCCTTTTGCCTGTTCACTCTGTCGCATCTGTATAGGTTGTAACCCAGGATCCATATTTCGTTGTCCAAGTGATCCTTTATGTGGGTCTCTGTGAAAGCCGCGAACATTGCATTTGCCTCTGCAAGCAGTCCGTGGATGAAAGGTATTACTGGTGGCTTTAGACCTTGTATATTTGCAAAGAAGAATGTCATTGGATTGGTGGTACTGGGGGAGACCATCGACTGTGATTCCACTCCATAAATGACTGGATTTGGTGTACGATTTCTGCCATTTCCTGTCAATTTTTGTTTCCTTCCTTGCACTGAAAAACCTCTCCCTCTTGAGTGGCTGTGGCTACCCAGGTTTTCCCATGGCCTGGATGTTTTGTATCTTTTTGTCTCCTTTAGATGGTGTGCCTGGCAATATAAGTTATAGCACAGTCTTTCCTGTACTGAAGAGGGACATATTTCAGGGTGGAAAAGCTTACAGGATGGAAGTTTGCATTTTCCTGTTGTCATACAGGCAGTACACTCCACCAATATTCAAAACTCTAAACCTACTCATCATACAAAACATCCATACTTATTATTGTACCTACTACATACATAGAACACTTAACTCGGATATAAACCCTCCCCTCAAACATCTCCTTGCCAACCTCAACAGAACATTATTATTATTATTAAAGATTAGCCGGTATACTCCCGGCCCGGGCCTTTTCCAAGTGGTGGCCCGGCCTTGGCTCCCTCTTTAGGGAGTGTCTGAGACCTAAGTCTCCCATGGGAGGAGGCACAAGTACCTCCTCATCTTTGGGACCAACTGTCCCCAGGTCTAGCCACAAGCTAGGCCTCTCTGGTCCGCCATCCCCGCCACAAGGGGGCAAATGGGAATGACAGTCTTATGAGCTAAAGGCTCGGGCTCAGGCACCTACCCTACCCTAGAAGGGCTGGGCATGGTGTCGATCCAACAGAACACATGACCATAACACAAGGCACAGATCACTCTTTGATATTCATCGTGTCCATCTCACACTATGCAAAAACTCAATGCACATAAAAGGCCCAAAAATCTGGAATTCACTACCTGTGAATATAAAAGAAACACTGTCTGTTTATAAATTCAAGTCTCTTCTTAAAAATCACTTACTCACCCACAACCAAACAAATACTGAATACTGTATCTCATAAATGTTTAACCTGTGACCTAATTAAACTTTGTTATTTTTAATTACATTACCTAACAGAATACTTCATTCTACTGTATGCACAGCAACACAGTAAAAGATCATATGACCTGTCTTTGAAATACTCATTTGTGCTTAATTATTAACTGTTTACAACAATGTTTACCACTGAATATACCATTGCTTAGTCAATCTTAAGTTAATTTTAAGCCTGCCCATAATGCTCTGCATACAAGGAGCTTTGGCATGTTACACTTAATCACTGTAATTCCTTGTACTTCTGTGTATCATGTTCAAATAAATAAATAAATAAATAAATAAATAAATAAATAAATAAATAAATATGGGCACGGCATTTTCTAGGGTGGCCTGCAGATACCAAGTGCATAATAAGTGCACAGGCTTGGTTTCTGTTTGCCTTGGATTTTTGTGGCTGTATTCCCTGTTGGTGCATGTTTTCCTGTCTGATTCCTATCCTCACTAGCACAAACAACGGAGGTCTCACCAGTTGTTTCTGGTAATTTATCTTCACTATTACTAGTGGAGTCTCCTTGTTTGCTATCTCCTGTTGTATTACTAGTTTGTAATAATGGTTTTATCTTGTCCTTGACTACACTTGTTTCCCCACTACAGCTCCTGTCTCCCTCGAGGTCACTAATATGCATTTCACCGTGCACACAGTTACTGTCTACCAGGACAGCACCTCCAGCCTCACAGTTACTGTCAACCAGGACAGAACCTCCAGCCTTACAGTTCCTAACTACTTGACCAGCACCTCTAGTCATGGAAATATAAACACATATGCAGTTTAATGTGATCCTTTAATGACAACGTTTCGCCCACACAGGGGGCTTTTTCAAGTCACAAACAGATCTACCTGGGGTGGATGGTACGCGAGTATTTATAGTCAGGTTCAGAATGTTGAGGTCAGGTGGAGAATGCTGCATCTGATGATCTACCAAGTGGGGTTATAGAGTCTAAAATCTTGGGTAGCTTGGAAGGGAGATTGGATAAGTTGTGAGTAGACCTTCTGCAGTGTTCCTCCATTCCTATGTTCTTATGTGGGATAGCGATGAAGAAGTTTCTTGGCGAGTGGTTCAGCTATGTTATAGAAGCCATTGTTCTGGTTGAAATTGTTGGTTGTAGAGATAAACGATGATTCCAGGATTCTTCGGTATTGAGTGTTGTCTTCTCTGGCGATAAGTCTTGAGTTTCTGTAGTTAATTAAATGGTTGTGTGAATTGCGGTGTTGTACACAGGCATTCCTTGTATCGTCAGTCCTGCTTGCGTATTGGTGTTCTGAAATACGTGTTTGGAGGTCTCTTGATGTTTCGCCCACGTATAATTTGCTGCAGTCATTACAAGGGATTATGTATACCCCTGCAGAGGATGGAGGCTTGTCCTGTCTACTACTGGTGATGTCCTTGATGGTCGTGGTTGTGGAGGTAGATACTTGGAATGATGTACTGGAAAAGATGTTGGAAACATGTTTGGCAATGGAGTTGGTTGGGAGGACTATGTATCTCTTCTCGGCAGTGTCTTCTCTGGGTGTGTTGAAGATGTTTAATGCCCGCCGTCTGCAGTCTCTGATGAAGTGACGAGGATAGTGGAGTTTAGAAAATACTTGTTCAATTATAGTGCATTCTTCCTCAAGGAACTCATTGCTGCAGATTCTGAGTGCACGTAGGAAGAAGCCTATAATTACACCACGTTTAGTTTTGGTGTCGTGGTGAGAGTAGAAGTGGAGAAGATCGTTTTGGTTGGTGGGTTTTCAGAACACCAATACGCAAGCAGGACTGACGATACAAGGAATGCCTGTGTACAACATCGCAATTCACACAACCATTTAATTAACTACAGAAACTCAAGACTTATCGCCAGAGAAGACAACACTCAATACCGAAGAATCCTGGAATCATCGCTTATCTCTATAACCAACAATTTCAACCAGAACAATGGCTTCTATAACATAGCAGAACCACTTGCCAAGAAACTTCTTCATCGCTATCCCTCATAAGAACATAGGAATGGAAGAACACTGCAGAAGGTCTACTCACAACTTATCCAATCTCCCTTCCAAGCTACCCAAGATTTTAGACTCTATAACCCCACCCGGTAGATCATCAGATGCAGCATTCTCCACCTGACCTCAACATTCTGAACCTGACTATAAATACTCACGTACCTTCCACCCCAGGTTGATCTGTTTGTGACTTGAAAAAGCCCCCTGTGTGGGCGAAACGTTGTCAATAAAGGACCACATTAAACTGCATATGTGTTTATATTTCCATTGTGTCGGTATTTTATACCATTTATTTCCACCTCTAGTCATACAGTTACTGTCAGCCAGGACATCATCCACACCAAGGGCTATAGCACCATCCTGCCCAGACTTTTTATTTTCCCATCTGTTATAGAATGATTTCAGGTTTTCTATGAAAGCAGCTTTGATGTTATACTCTTTTAATACCAATGTGATTTTAGTCAACAGATTTATCTCATTTGGGCATACCCAAAAACACTTCCCTGATTTAATTCCTCTTGTAGATAATTCTTGGATATCTGCATAGGGGGCATGACACCAATTCCCAAAAAGGCTGCATAAAATCCATGTGGAAGCTCGTTTGTTTGTTTGGTTGCAGACTACACAGGATTTCATAATGTGATTTTAATGGTTGACTTACTGTAATTCTACTAATAACCTCTTGAATATTCTACTAATAACCTCCTTAAAGTGAAGATCTGGATATTTGTTTTTCTCTTTCTATATGTACTTGTGTATTTGGACAAGCTTACCACTCTAAGATAATTGTGTGTTTAATAAGGGCCCTAAAACCCTGTCTGTTTATAGTCCGTTTTATTGTACAATGAATCCGTTTGAAACTGGTCAACGGTTCGGAACCAGTCAAGGGTTCGGAACTAGTCAGATCTGATCAGTGGATCACTTGTTTAAAACATATCTGGTCGGTGATTTAGGCTAACACATGAAGGAACTAACCGCTAACCAGACTGAGAGTCGAAGATCAAAATTAATTTTTTATGAGAGAGCCACAAAATTTGATTAACACAAGCCTATCCGATGTCATCCTGACGCCAAATGACTTCGAACAGGCGATAAATGACATGCCCATGCACTCTGCCCCAGGGCCAGACTCGTGGAACTCTGTGTTCATCAAGAACTGCAAGAAGCCCCTATCACGAGCCTTTTCCATCCTATGGAGAGGGAGCATGGACACGGGGGTCGTCCCACAGTTACTAAAAACAACAGACATAGCCCCACTCCACAAAGGGGGCAGTAAAGCAACAGCAAAGAACTACAGACCAATAGCACTAACATCCCATTTCATAAAAATCTTTGAAAGGGTCCTAAGAAGCAAGATCACCACCCATCTAGAAACCCATCAGTTACACAACCCAGGGCAACATGGGTTTAGAACAGGTCGCTCCTGTCTGTCTCAACTATTGGATCACTACGACAAGGTCCTAAATGCACTAGAAGACAAAAAGAATGCAGATGTAATATATACAGACTTTGCAAAAAGCCTTCGACAAGTGTGACCATGGCGTAATAGCGCACAAAATGCGTGCTAAAGGAATAACAGGAAAAGTCGGTCGATGGATCTATAATTTCCTCACTAACAGAACACAGAGAGTAGTCGTCAACAGAGTAAAGTCCGAGACAGCTACGGTGAAAAGCTCTGTTCCACAAGGCACAGTACTCACTCCCATCTTGTTCCTCATCCTCATATCCGACATAGACAAGGATGTCAGCCACAGCACCGTGTCTTCCTTTGCAGATGACACCCGAATCTGCATGACAGTGTCTTCCATTGCAGACACTGCAAGGCTCCAGGCGGACATCAACCAAATCTTTCAGTGGGCTGCAGAAAACAATATGAAGTTCAACGATGAGAAATTTCAATTACTCAGATATGGTAAACATGAGGAAATTAAATCTTCATCAGAGTACAAAACAAATTCTGGCCACAAGATAGAGCGAAACACCAACGTCAAAGACCCTGGGAGTGATCATGTCGGAGGATCTCACTTTCAAGGACCATAAACATTGTATCAATCGCATCTGCTAGAAAAATGACAGGATGGATAATGAGAACCTTCAAAACTAGGGAGGCCAAGCCCATGATGACACTCTTCAGGTCACTTGTTCTATCTAGGCTGGAATATTGCTGCACACTAACAGCACCTTTCAAGGCAGGTGAAATTGCCGACCTAGAAAATGTACAGAGAACTTTCACGGCGTGCATAACGGAGATAAAACACCTCAATTACTGGGAGCGCTTGAAGTTCCTAAACCTGTATTCCCTAGAACGCAGGAGGGAGAGATACATGATTATATACACCTGGAAAATCCTAGAGGGACTAGTACCGAACTTGCACACGAAAATCACTCACTACGAAAGCAAAAGACTTGGCAGACGATGCACCATCCCCCCAATGAAAAGCAGGGGTGTCACTAGCACGTTAAGAGACCATACAATAAGTGTCAGGGGCCCGAGACTGTTCAACTGCCTCCCAGCACACATAAGGGGGATTACCAATAGACCCCTGGCAGTCTTCAAGCTGGCACTGGACAAGCACCTAAAGTCAGTTCCTGATCAGCCGGGCTGTGGCTCGTACGTTGGTTTGCGTGCAGCCAGCAGCATCAGCCTAGTTGATCAGGCTCTGATCCACCAGGAGGCCTGGTCACAGACCGGACCGCTGGGGCGTTGACCCCCGGAACTCTCTCCAGGTAAACTCCAGGTAAACTACTGGAAATTATTTAACCGAGTATTATGTGATTAGACAGATACAAAAGAATAACTTGCGTGTTGAAGAACCGGTGATTGCTGGCAGCTCCTACAATGACGAACGGTCGAGACCTCAACCCTTATTTACAGTCTGAAGGCTTATAGATCACTGTATTTAGCTTTTCTAGATATTTTCCGTCTCCACCACAACAAATGCTTTGTTATCACTATAGTTGACTGGTGATGATTACTGGAGGAAAGTCGCTTTTTCTGGAGTAATATTTGCGTTTTGTTGTGTATATTGTGACCACTGCTAACTACAGTGTATATTGTCACCACTGCTAACTACAGTGTATATTGTGACCACTGCTAACTACAGTGTATATTGTGACCACTGCTAACTACAGTGTATATTGTGACCACTGCAACTACAGTGTATATTGTGACCACTGCTAACTACAGTGTATATTGTGACCACTGCTAACTACAGTGTATATTGTGACCACTGCTAACTACAGTGTATATTGTGACCACTGCTAACTACAGTGTATATTGTGACCACTGCTAACTACAGTGTATATTGTGACCACTGCTAACTACAGTGTATATTGTGACCACTGCTAACTACAGTGTATATTGTGACCACTGCTAACTACAGTGTATATTGTGACCACTGCTAACTACAGTGTATATTGTGACCGCTGCTAACTACAGTGTATATTGTGACCACTGCTAACTACAGTGTATATTGTGACCACTGCTAACTACAGTGTATATTGTGACCGCTGCTAACTACAGTGTATATTGTGACCACTGCTAACTTACAGTGTATATTGTGACCACTGCTAACTACAGTGTATATTGTGACCCCTGCTAAATACAGTGTATATTGTGACCACTGCTAACTACAGTGTATATTGTGACCACTGCTAACTACAGTGTATATTGTGACCACTGCTAACTACAGTGTATATTGTGACCACTGCTAACTACAGTGTATATTGTGACCACTGCTAACTACAGTGTATATTGTGACCACTGCTAACTACAGTGTATATTGTGACCACTGCTAACTACAGTGTATATTGTGACCGCTGCTAACTACAGTGTATATTGTGACCACTGCTACCTACAGTGTATATTGTGACCACTGCTAACTACAGTGTATATTGTGACCGCTGCTAACTACAGTGTATATTGTGACCACTGCTAACTACAGTGTATATTGTGACCGCTGCTAACTACAGTGTATACTGTGACCACTGCTAACTACAGTGTATATTGTGACCGCTGCTAACTACAGTGTATACTGTGACCACTGCTAACTACAGTGTATATTGTGACCACTGCTAACTACAGTGTATATTGTGACCGCTGCTAACTACAGTGTATATTGTGACCACTGCTAACTACAGTGTATATTGTGACCGCTGCTAACTACAGTGTATATTGTGACCGCTGCTAACTACAGTGTATATTGTGACCACTGCTAACTACAGTGTATATTGTGACCACTGCTAACTACAGTGTATATTGTGACCACTGCTAACTACAGTGTATATTGGACCACTGCTAACTACAGTGTATATTGTGACCACTGCTAACTACAGGTATATTGTGACCACTGCTAACTACAGTGTATATTGTGACCACTGCTAACTACAGTGTATATTGTGACCACTGCTAACTACAGTGTATATTGTGACCACTGCTAACTACAGTGTATATTGTGACCACTGCTAACTACAGTGTATATTGTGACCACTGCTAACTACAGTGTATATTGGACCGCTGCTAACTACAGTGTATATTGTGACCGCTGCTAACTACAGTGTATATTGTGACCGCTGCTAACTACAGTGTATATTGTGACCGCTGCTAACTACAGTGTATATTGTGACCGCTGCTAACTACAGTGTATATTGTGACCGCTGCTAACTACAGTGTATATTGTGACCGCTGCTAACTACAGTGTATATTGTGACCACTGCTAACTACAGTGTATATTGTGACCGCTGCTAACTACAGTGTATATTGTGACCACTGCTAACTACAGTGTATATTGTGACCACTGCTAACTACAGTGTATATTGTGACCACTGCTAACTACAGTGTATATTGTGACCACTGCTAACTACAGTGTATATTACGACCACTGCTAACTACAGTGTATATTATGACCACTGCTAACTACAGTGTATATTGTGACCACTGCTAACTACAGTGTATATTGTGACCACTGCTAACTACAGTGTATATTGTGACCGCTGCTAACTACAGTGTATATTGTGACCACTGCTAACTACAGTGTATATTGTGACCACTGCTAACTACAGTGTATATTGCGACCACTGCTAACTACAGTGTATATTGCGACCACTGCTAACTACAGTGTATATTGTGACCACTGCTAACTACAGTGTATATTGTGACCACTGCTAACTACAGTGTATATTGCGACCACTGCTACCTACAGTGTATATTGCGACCACTGCTAACTACAGTGTATATTGTGACCACTGCTAACTACAGTGTATATTGCGACCACTGCTAACTACAGTGTATATTGCGACAACTGCTAACTACAGTGTATATTGTGACCACTGCTAACTACAGTGTATATTGTGACCACTGCTAACTACAGTGTATATTGCGACCACTGCTACCTACAGTGCATATTGCGACCACTGCTAACTACAGGTTATATGTATTTCCACTGTTTACGTACTAATAACTATACACTGTTTATTATATTTCTACAAAACTGTACACTTTCGTATTTCCTCGAGATTTTGCATCTCATCGTATTTCAACAGTAATGTTTTACTCCCTTGTGTCACTAATTATAAGTCAGGTACACCAGCAGACCTGCGAGGGAGGTTCTGACGACTCCAGCCAACTGTTTACAACATGAACCTGCCTCTTGGACCTAACACTTCAGTTTAAAATTTCACCTTATCATTTATTATCCATATACTAGGGTACCACTGTGGTACACACTGTAACACTATGTATAACATACTATTATCAGGGAGACTGTCTTTCCTCTGATAGAAAGTTCTAGTATTATTTTCACTGGCATGCTAGGCCTAAGTTCCACTCTGAGAGTATGGTTATGTTTTGTTATTGTACACTGATTCTCCTTTTTTGACTCAGTAGATATTATTTTCTGCAAGATTACTTCCAAGGGCTGGAGGGATATATCTTATAAGTTCACTGGCAGAGTTTAAAGTTCCAGCACGTAAGAGAGACCGTTAAAAAACACGGAAAAACAAGGTGGCACGGCAGCAGCGACCTGGTAAGCAGTCTTGGGTGGAAGGGGAAGGTAGTGGTGGCCACGACAGGAGGCACCGAAAGAAGGGGGGGGGGGAAGGGAAGGAAGTGTGAGGGTGACAAGTGGAGCCCCAAGTTCTGGTGGACCTGGGAAGTGTGGAGAGGCAGGGTTGGAAACTTTAAGCGGCCTCCGGTGTATGACAGTAAACGTCAATGGTTTGTGTAATAGTGTAAAGAGAGAATGGTTTAGATCGTTTCTGAATAAATCTAGAGTGGATGTTGTGTTCCTTCAGGAGCATAATTTTAAGGATGGTAGGATGTTGGAGGTGGCAGGGTTTAAGGTGGTAACCCTGCAATTTGCCCATTTAAAAGGAGGTGTGGGTATATTAATTAGGGAGATGAGCCCGTTCGTTTTGCAGAGAAGTGAGGGGGAAGGGGGGGAGGGTGTTGCTTGTTGATGGTTGGTGGATGGGAAAGTGGGTGTCCTTTGTAAGCGTGTATGCACCTGCAGAGAATAACGTACAGGTGAAACAGGAGTTTGTGTGTGAAGACCTTGTATTTTTCTTATGGGCATTACAAGATGTGGCACTAGTAGGAGGAGACTGTAACTGCGTTATTAGGAGGGCTGACGTGGAACCGAAAGGGGCAGGCTATGTGTCTGTGGCCCTAAGAGACTTATTGAAGGACATTCGGTTATGGGACGCATTTGAGAGGAGAGGGGTGTGGGAGATAGAGCACACGTTTGTTAGGAGAGGGTATGCTGCATGTTTACACAGAGTGTATCTTTCTCAAGGGGTTGTAGTACTATCTTTCAAAACTGTAGAGGTCACATATTCGGATCATAGAGCGGTAGTGGCTGAGGTGGGGTGGGAGGTGCTTGTGGGAATATATAGGAGTTACTGGAAGTTAAACACAAGTGTGTTGAGTGACGAGGAGGGGTTGGAGGGGTTTGCAGTCCTATGGAAGGAGCTTAGTGGGGAAGCAAATGGGGTGGAAGATGTGGTGAAATGGTGGGATTGTGTCGCTAAGGAAAGGATCAGGAAACATTACGTGAGGGAGGGAAAACATAAATAACTTAAAATATGGACTTTCTAACTATTTGGAAGACAGGTTAAGAGGCTGTTATGTGCATGGGGCTGTGGGGGGCAATTATCCCATGGATGATATTGTTGAGGTGAAGGGGAGACTGAGAGAGTACAAGATGAGAGGTTTCAAGCGGTAAGGATGCAGGCAGGGGTAGAGGAGGTGTTATGGGGTGACAAGCCATCGGCGTGTGTATTGCGACGTCAGAAGCAACGGCAGCAGGCTACTGCTATCCCAGGGTTAGAGGTCCATGAGTCGGCAGGAGGTTATAGGGTAGGCCAGGAGATTTGGGCTATGAAAGGAATGTGTGTGTATGTGGATAAATGGTATGAGGGGTATTGGAAAAGTGGGGGGGTGGAGGATGAGGTTTTAGAGCAGGTGTGTGAGTCTGTGGCATGCAATTTAGGGAACAGTGACAGGAAGGCATTGGGAGGGGTAATTACAGAGGAGGAAATAGAGATGGCACTAAGGGGAATGAGGAATGGCAAAGCTCCGGGAATAGATGGTCTCCCGGCTGAATTTTATCTACAGCATTGGGAATTGATAAGGGGATTCATGGTCAGGTTATTAAATGAGATGAAGGAGAGGGGTGAGTTGGGGGAGAAGCAGGTAACAGCCATTGTAGTTGTGCAAGACAGGTATACAATACCGACAAGATGAAAGTTAAGACACTTGTGCAACATCTGGTTATCTTAATTGTAGACGTTTCGCCATCCAGTGGCTTTATCAATACAGATTCTTGGACATAATTAGAAAACAGAAGAACTATATACAAAAGACGAGGTAATCAGTCCCTCAGCCTTGGAGGTGGTGTTTACAGTACCATGGTTGTAGAGATTCTGAAGCACAGGTAAGGAGACTGGCGCTTATATAGGCATCAGTGAATAGAGACGTGTAGCAGACGAGGGCATAGTCACTGGTAGGCGGGATTCCCCAGTGGAAGTAGGTCCTTCCCAAATTGATGGGCTAGTTGTAAAAGTCGTGAAGGCCATGATCTTCACTTTTAACCAATTCTAAGATGTAGTTCATTCTGCCTTGATTTCCATGTTTTGCTTTTAAATCCTCACCATTGTTTTAAATGCTTTACTTATCATGGAGAGTGATTTCTTAAGCAGTGGTTAACTTTTGTCTCTTTCTAGCTTGGAATGTCAGCTCGGGTCATCTGGCAACCTTAGAAACAGTGTTGAAGGAGACGAACTCCACAAGAGTTCTTGGACGTCACTTTTTATCTACATACCTAAGTGTAACCAACCCCAGGCAACTACCCCTCAACTTTTGCAGTGGTGAAAAACCTGCGTTCCTATCATCTTGACGGATTATTCAAGGCTAGAGACACTGTGACTAACTAGTCATTGGGTTGTCACTCAACAGCTGTGACCCCCACATCATCAACAATGGCTACAAATTCTACAAGGTGCTGTGTCAACAACATCAACCAAGACACCACAGTCTAACTGTACATATTAGCGTTGAATTCAAATATCATTTTTTATATTTCATTTATCATCTCTTTCACGTAGGATAAAAGTTCATATTTAAATGTTTTATATTTTCAATTATAACAATAAAGTGTTTATATTTGTATGTTATTATTCTTTTTCTATTCATTAATTTTCCTGAGGAGGAGCCAGCCTTGGTAATACTGTCTGAAGTTGTTACAGGGCTGAGTAAGTCTTCACAAGTGGCGACCTTGCCAGGATCAACTCTACTGAATCAAGATTCAACTCCATCTTGAATCTACCATTGGAACTTCAACGCTGCATACCACAGATGGTTACCACCAGCCATGAGTAATCATTCTCTATGGTAGGACTACAGTACAGGTATTTAAAAGATTTGGTGATTCTAAGTCAAGTCAAGGCAGGATATACTAGTTAATTCTGTCACCTTTTGTTTCGGAGCTTGAAGCAGTTTGGATGAATAGACTCTAGGGACCCGAGATTTTCCAGAGACAAATTATTTCATTGAGTTCTATTTATTATATTATGGGAACTGTTGTAGGACACTCTTGATTTATTGGTGAGAAGATTGCATGGTCAAGTGACCCCATTCAACTTACTGTTTGGTCGGAGCCGGCACAGAACCCTCCGTTTTCCTTCATACATTCTGTTTAATCGAAGCAGGGATTGAACCCTCCGATCTATTTACAGTTTGAGTGGAGCAGGAATTGAACCCTCCATTTTCTTTGATATATCAGTTTCATTTTCCCCTGGTAGTTTAAGTTAATCTTGCAAGAATGGAGGAATACCAGTTTTGGATGAGCACTGAGAGTATGTTAAGAATAACGGGGAAAAATTTAGAAGCTTTCATTAGCGCTAAGGTCCAGGAAAGGATTGAAAGAGAAAGAATATAAAGAGAAAGAGAGGAGAAAAATGAGAGAGAGAAATGAGAAAGAGAAGAAAAAGGAGACAGAGAGAATTGAAAGAGAAGACCAAGAAAGACAGTTAGAAAGAGAAAGAGAGGAGAAAAATGAGAGAGAGAGAATTGAAAGAGAAAACCAAGATAGAAAGAGAGAGAGAAGACAAAAGGAGAATGATGGACTTGATCGTGAAGAGAGAGCTAGAGTACGTGAGGAATAAGCTAAATTAAGAGAACTTGAGGAAAGAGCAAAAGATAGAGAGCTTGAGGAAAGAGATAGAGAAAATGAGTTAAGAGAGAGGAAAAAAGATCGTGAGGTAGAGAGAGCTCGCCTTGAACTAGAAAATAAAAAGTTAACTTTTAAACAACAACAATTAGATGAAGGAGTAATTGAACATCATGCAGCTAGTGCACATATTCCAACACCTAATTTACCTCCCTTCACAGAGGGTGAAGACATAACTTAATACATTATCAGGTTCGAAAATACCACTACCCTCTGTGAATGGCCTGCTGACACCTGGGCTACCAGGTTAGGAATGTTATTTTCTGGTACAACTTTGAATATCTATGCAACTTTGTCGCAGGATATCATATGTACTTATAACCTACTAAAGAAGGCAGTCCTTAAAGCATATCAAAAAAACACGAATTCTTACAGGAAAGATTTCAGGTATGCCACCTTACAGCCTGGCCAGAACTTTCAGCAGTTACAGGTAACACTCGTTTGATCAACTTTTGGATAGAGAGTTCAGGAATTGATCACAGTTATGAATCTCTTAGAGACTTCATGGTTGCTGACCAGTTCCAGACAGCTCTTCCTCACCAGATACGAACATTCATTAGAGAACGTAACCTGATTAAAACTGAGGAAGTTGCTGAGGCTGCTGACTTGTATGCTGAGGCTCACAATTCCTATAAAGACATAAAGGGATCGAACCCTAAGGGTAAGGGTAAACTGACGTCTTTTCCGGTTTGTCATTTATGTTTGGGGTTAAGGGCATAAACCCGGGCCCA
>NC_069419.1:39591173-39612657 GCF_026875155.1 Cherax quadricarinatus
GGTGGGGGGAAATGTTGGGGGGGGGTTGAAAAATTTGGTTGCAGGGGGGCCGTTTTTGGGGGTTAGCAGGGGCTTGTTAAGTGTGGTTTGCAGGGTGGCCATAATGTTAACTGTGGTTCGCAGGTGGCCAGTATTTTAAATCTGGTTGCAGGTGGCAGTAATGTTAAATGTGGCTAGCATTGTCCAATATATTAATATCAATCTTACGTAAAAATTTTTTTTATACCATTTTACTATCTTTTCAATTTTATATTTTGCATTTATTGTTAATTCTGTGGTACAACCCCTGTTTTCTTTTTAGAATAGTTCTTTGTATACTTGTACTTTCTATGCCTTTTAAAAGATTTTTCATGTTAGCTCCAGTGCAATATTGAGTCCTAACATGTGCATTATTGATTTACTACTGTCATGTCATAATATCAGTTATAAAACCCTTATTCAATTAAAATTAAAGTTTTTTCCCTTATAAGGGTTACAATGTGGGTTTACGGGTTTTGGGTATTGTGGGGTTTACATGTTATAAAATACTAATTGCAGAGGGGGCCACTAGGACACCTAGCATCGCCAGGCATTTCGAGCAGACTTAGATTAATTCTTAACATTAAATCCTTACAGTGGGCATCGGTTATCGGCTGTAATCCGTTCTAGAAGCTTGGCCTAAGACCAAAATGGCTGAAAACCGAAATAATAGTTCCCATAAGAATTAATGGAAATACAGTGGCAGCCAGAGTTTCAAACTTTCTTCATTCCAGAAGGCTGTTCAAGTGCCATTACCGAATAAATTTATTCCCATAAGGAATAATGTAAATTACATTAGTCCCTTTCAGACCTCCAAAAATACATTTGCAAAAGCACTGACAACAATATACTTACATAACTGGTAGAGTTGGGAGCAGTTAGAAACTTGGGGTACTACTGTACAGTTAATCTCTTCCAGACAGAATTATTCACAAAAAATAATTTTTTAACAATTAAATCAGTATTACATACCTTTATTGAAGACTAATGCTGGCTTCCTGCATACCTGCTACACTTCCTACATACCTGCTACACTTCCTGGATGCCTGCTACACTTCCTGCATGCCTGCTACACTTCCTGATGCCTGCTAAATTCCCGCATGCCTGCTAACTTCCTGCATGCCTGCTACACTTCCTACTGCCTGCTACACTTCCTGCAAAACCTGCTACACTCCTGCTTGCCTGCTACACTTCCTACATACCTGCTACACTTCCTGCATACCTGCTACACTTCCTGCATGCCTGCTACACTTCCTACATACCTGCTACACTTCCTGCATGCCTGCTACATTTCTGCAACCCTGCTACACTTCCAGCATGCCTGCTTTCACTTCCTGCATGCCTGCTACACTTCCTACATGCCTGCTACACTTCCTGCATACCTGTACACTTCCTACATACCTGCTACACTTCCTGCATACTGCTAAAACTTCCTACATACCTGCTACCTTCCTGCATACCTGCTTACACTTCCTGCATGCCTGCTACACTTCCTACATGCCTGCTACACTTCCTACATGCCTGCTACATTCCTACATACCTGCTACACTTCCTGCATGTCTGCTCCCTTTTTGCAAAACCTGCTACACTTCCTGCATGCCTGCTACACTTCCTGCATGCCTGCTACACTTCCTGCATACCTGCTAAAACTTCCTGCATGCCTGCAAACACTTCCTGCTTGCCTGTACACTTCCTACATGCCTGCTACACTTCCTGCGTCCCTGCTACACTTCTCCCATGCCTGTATATTTCTGCAACCCTGCTACACTTCCAGCATGCCTGCTACACTTTCTGCATGCCTGCTACACTTCTGCATACCTGTACACTTCCTGCAGCTACTACACTTCCTGCATCCCTGCTACACTTCGCTGCGCACACTTCTGCTTGCCTGCTACACTTCCTGCAGCTACTACACTTCCTGCATGCCTGCTACATTTCTGCAAGCCTGCTACCTTCCTGCATGCCTGCTACACTTTCTGCAAGCCTGTACACTTCTGCAATACCTGCTACACTTCCTGCATGCCTGCTACACTCCCTGCATGCCTGCTCACTCCCTTGCTGCACACCCCCTGCATGCCTGCTACACTCCTGCATGCCTGCTACACTCCCTGCATCCCTGCTACACTTCCAGCATGCCTGCTACACTTCTGCAGCCTGCTACACTTCCTACTTGCCTGCTACACTTCTGCAATGCTACACTCCTGCTGCCTCGACACTTCCTACATACCTGCTACATTTCCCTGCATGCCTGCTACACTTCCTGCATGCTTGCTACACTTCCGCATGCCTGTACACTTCCGCATGCCTGCAAACACTTCCTGCTTTGCCTGCTACGCTTCCTGCATGCCTGCTACACTTCCCCTGCATGCCTGCTACACTTCCTACATGCCTGCTACATTCCCTGCATACCTGTACATTCCTGCTTCCCTGCTACACTTCCTACAAAACCTGCACACTTCCTGCATACCTGCTACACTTCCTGCATGCTGTTTCCCTTCTGCATACCTGCTACACTTCTACATCCTGCTACACTTCCTGCATGCTGCTACACTCCTGCATCCCTGCTACACTTCCTGCATGCCTGTACACTTCCTACATGCCTGCTACCTTCCTGCATACCGGGCTACACTTCCTGCATGCCTGCTCACTTCCTACATACCTGCTACACTTCCTGCCCCTGCTACATTCCTGCAGCTGCTCCCCTTTCCCTGCATGCCTGCTACACTTCCTGCATGCCTGCAAATTTCCCTGCATGCCTGCTACGCTTCCTGCATGCCTGCTACACTTCCTGCATGCCTGTCACTTCCTACTGCTGCTACTTCCCTGCATACCTGCTACACTTCCTGCTTGCCTGCTACAATTCTACATACCTGCTACACTTCCTGCATACCTGCTACACTTCCTGCATCCCTGCTACACTTCCTGCATACCTGCTACACTTTCTACATACCTGCTACACTTCCTGCATGCCTGCTACACTTCCTGCATGCCTGCTACACTTCCTGCATGCCTGCTACACTTCCTGCATGCCTGCTACACTTCCTACATGCCTGCTACACTTCCTGCATACCTGCTACACTTCCTGCATGCCTGCTACATCCCTGCTACATTTCCCTGCATACCTGCTAACACTTCCTGCTTTGCCTGCTACACTCCCTGCATGCCTGCTACACCCCCTCATGCCTGCTACACTCCCAGCATCCCTGCTACACTTCCTGCATCCCTGCTACACTTCCTACATGCCTGCTACACTTCCTACATGCCTGCTACACTTCCTGCATGCCTGCTACACTTCCTGCATGCCTGCTACACTTCCTGCATGCCTGCTACACTTCCTGCATGCCTGCTACACTTCCTGCATGCCTGCTACACTTCCGCATCCCTGCTACACTTCCTGCATGCCTCCCTACACTTCCTGCATACCTGCTACACTTCCTGCATGCCTGCTATATTTCTGCAAGCCTGCTACACTTCCAGCATGCCTTCTACACTTTCTGCATGCCTGCTACACTTCTGCATACCTGCTACACTTCCTGCATGACTACGACATTTCCTGCATGCCTGCTACACTTCTGCATACCTGCTACAATTCCTGCATGACTACGACATTTCCTGCATGCCTGCTACACTTCCTGCATGCCTGCTACACTTCCTGCATACCTGCTACACTTCCTGCATGCCTGCTACATTTCTGCAAGCCTGCTACACTTCTGCATACCTGCTACACTTCCTGCATGCCTGCTACACTTCCTGCATGCCTGCTACACTCCCTGCATGCCTGCTACACTCCCTGCATGCCTGCTACACTCCCTGCATGTCTGATACACTCCCTGCATGCCTGCTACACTCCCTGCATGCCTGCTACACTCCCTGCATGCCTGCTACACTCCCTGCATGCCTGCTAAACTTTCTACATGTCTGCTGCAGTGCTTTCATGCCTGGTACATCCTGCCTGCCTGCTACACTCCCTGCATGCCTGCTACACTCCCTGCATGCCTGCTACACTCCCTGCATGCCTGCTACACTCCCTGCATGTCTGATACACTCCCTGCATGCCTGCTACACTCCCTGCATGCCTGCTACACTCCCTGCATGCCTGCTACACTCCCTGCATGCCTGCTAAACTTTCTACATGTCTGCTGCAGTGCTTTCATGCCTGGTACATCCTGCCTGCCTGCTACACTCCCTGCATGCCTGCTACACTCCCTGCATATCTGCTACACTTTATGCATGCCTGCTACACTCCCTGCATGCCTGCTACACTTTCTGCATGTGTGCTGCACTGCTTGCATGCCTGCTACACTCCCTGCATGTCTGCTACACTCCCTGCATACCTGCTACACTCCTTGCATGCCTGCTACATTTTCTGCATGTCTGCTGCACTGCCTGCATGCCTGCTACACTCCCTGCATGCCTGCTACACTCCCTGCATGCCTGCTACACTCCCTGCATGCCTGCTACACTCCCTGCATACCTGCTACACTCCCTGCATGCCTGCTACACTCCCTGCATGCCTGCTACACTCCCTGCATGTCTGCTACACTTTATGCATGCCTGCTACACTCCCTGCATGCCTGCTACACTTTCTGCATGTCGGCTGCACTGCTTGCATGCCTGCTACACTCCCTGCATACCTGCTACACTCCTTGCATGCCTGCTACACTTTCTGCATGTCTGCTGCACTGCCTGCTACACTGCCTGCATGCCTGCTACACTCCCTGCATGCCTGCTACACTCCCTGCATGCCTGCTTCACTCCCTGCATGCCTGCTACACTCGCTGCATGCCTGGTACACTCCCTGCATGTCTGCTACACTTTCTGCATGCCTGCTACACTGCCTGAATGCCTCCTACACTCCCTGCATGTCTGCTACACTCCCTGCATGTCTGCTACACTCTCTGCATGCCTGCTACACTCCCTGCATGTCTGTTACACACTCTGCATGCCTGCTACACTCCCTGCATGTCTGCTACACTCCCTGCATGTCTGCTACTCTCCCTGCATGCCTGCTACAATCCCTACATGTCTGTTACAATCCCTGCATGCCTGCTACACTCCCTACATATCTGTTACATTCCCTGCATGCCTTCTATACTCCCTACATATCTGCTACATTCCCTGCATGCCTGCTACACTCCCTACATAACTGCTACATTCCCTGCATGTCTGCTACACTCCCTGCATTTCTGCTACACTTCCTGCATGCCTCCTACACTCCCTGCATGCCTGCTTCACTCCCTGCATGCCTGCTACACTCCCTGCATGGCTGCTACACTCCCTGCATGCCTCCTACACTCCCTGCATGTCTGCTACACTCCCTGCATGTCTGCTACACTCCTTGCATGCCTGCTACACTCCCTGCATGTCTGCTACACTCCTTGCATGCCTGCTACACTCCCTGCATGTCTACTACACTCTCTACATGTCTGCTACACTCCCTGCATGCCTGCTACACTCCCTGCATGTCTGCTACACTTCCTGCATGCCTCCTACACTCCCTGCATGTTTGCTACACTCCCTGCATGCCTGCTTCACTCCCTGCATGCCTGCTACACTCCCTGCATGCCTGCTACACTCCCTGCATGCCTGCTACACACTCTGCATGCCTGCTACACTCCCTGCATGCCTGCTTCACTCCCTGCATGCCTGCTACACTCCCTGCATGCCTGCTACACTCCCTGCATGCCTGCTACACTCTCTGCATATCTGCTACACTCCTGCATGCTGGTACACTTCTGCATATCTGCTACACTCCTGCATCCCTTTGTACACTCCCTGCATGTCTGCTACACTCCCTGCATGTCTGCTACACTCCCTGCATGTCTGCTACACTCCCTGCATGCCTGCTACACTCTCTGCATATCTGCTACACTCCCTGCATGCCTGCTACACTTCTGCATATCTGCTACACCCCCTGCATGTCTGCTATATCCCTGCATGCCTGCTACACTCCCTGCATGTCTGTTACACTCCCTGCATGTCTGCTACACTCCCTGCATATCTGCTACACTCCCTGCATGCCTGCTACACTCTCTGCATATCTGCTCCCACTCCTGCATGCCTGCTACACTCTCTGCATATCTGCTACACTCCCTGCTGTCTGCTACACTCTCTGCATATTGCTACACTCCCTGCATGCCTGCTACACTCCTTGCATGTCTGCTACACTCCCTGCAGGGTCTGCTACACTCCTGCATGTCTGCTACACTCCCTGCATGTCTGCTACACTCTCTGCATGTCTGCTACACTCCCTGCATGCCTGCTACACTCTCTGCATATCTGCTACACTCCCTGCATGTCTGCTACACTCCCGCATGTCTGCTCACCCCCTGCATGCTGCTACACTCCCTGAATGTCTGTTACACTCCCTGCATGCCTGCTACACTCTTGCATATCTGCTACATCCCTGCAGTCTGCAAACACTCCCTGCATGTCTGCTACACTCCCTGCATGTCTGCTACACTCCTGCATGTCTGTTTACACTCCCTGCATGTCTGCTACACCCCCTGCAGTTGCTACACTCCCTGCATGTCTGCTACACTCTCTGCATATCTGCTACACTCCCTGCATGCCTGCTACACTCCCTGCATGTCTGCTACACTCTCTGCATGTCTGCTACACTCTCTGCATATCTGCTACACTCCCTGCATGCCTGCTACACTCCCTGCATGTCTGCTACACTCCCTGCATGTCTGCTACACTCCCTGCATGTCTGCTACACTCCCTGCATATCTGCTACACTCCCTGCATGCCTGCTACACTCCCTGCATGCCTGCTACACTCCCTGCATGTCTGCTACACTCCCTGCATGCCTGCTACACTCTCTGCATATCTGCTACACTCCCTGCATGCCTGCTACACTCCCTGCATGTCTGCTACACTCCCTGCATGTCTGCTACACTCCATCAAACTAACTACATAATTAAACTATCATCTCCATCTAGGTAAATGCAAAGACAAGTCTCCCTCAGCATTCGCATTTTCAACTTTCACGGGCTTCACATTCGCGAATTACCAGCCTCCAAATTACCAGCCTCCAAATTCCCAGCCTCCAAATTACCAGCCTCCAAATTCCCAGCCTCCAAATTCCCAGCCTCCAAATTCCCAGCCTTCAAATTCCCAGCCTCCAAATTCCCAGCCTCGAAATCATATTTAAGTTTCCCGCCACCTGCGAGTCCCTACTACTCTCCCTCCGACCCCTGCAACTGGCAGCCAGCCCTCCCACCAGTGTGGTGAGTGTTTTGTTTGTTCATTATTTGCTATTAAACTACAGTATAAATAATGTAAACCCATTCATGACTGCATATTGGAATGGCTATTCGGACAGGTATTAGATGGTGACATCATGTGTTTACTCTTGAGCACAGCAAAGAATCAAACATTTCTGCTACTGCTAATAATAACAATAGTAATAATAATAATAATAATAATAATAATAATAATAATATTAATAATAATAATAATAATAATAAATACGATAGAATTGAAGAAGGAAATTGTACAAAAATACGAGGGAGTGGTTGACACATCGTCAGTGTGGCTTTGTTTATGCTGGAGTGAGCATTAGTCTCTGTGCTCTTCCAAACATTTCACAATAATTCATTGTGTTTGGTGCTTGTAGATTGAGTGCGACTGGAGTGGTAGAGGCAGTGCTTGAGGAAGCGGTTGAGGCAGTGGGTGAGGCAGTGGGTGAGGCAGTGGGTGAGGTAGCGGTTGAGGCAATGGTAGAGGCAGCGGTTGAGGCAGTGGGTGAGGCAATGGTAGAAGCAGTGGGTGAGGCAATAGTAGAGGCAGTGGGTGAGGCAGTGGTTGAGGCAGTGGGTGCGGCAGCGTTTGAGTCAGTGGTATTTAATAACATACATGTTGTTATTAATAATAATAATAATAATAATACATGTTATTAATAATATGTATTATTATTTATAACATATATGTTATTAAATACCACTGCCTCACCCCCTGCCTCACCCACTGCTTCAACCGCTGCCTCAACCGCTGCCTCACCCCCTGCCTCACCCACTGCTTTCAACCCCTGCCTCAACCGCTGCCTCACCCCTGCCCCACTGCTGCCTCAACCGCTACCTCTACCATTGCCTCAATCGCTTCCTCACCCACTGCTCACCCCCTTCCTCACCCACTGCCTCACCCACTGCCTCAACCACTGCCTCTACCAATGCCTTATCCGCTGCCTCACCCACTGCCTTAAACCCCTGCTTCTACCATTGCCTTAAATGCTGCCTCACCCCTGCCTCAACGCTTCCTCAAGCACTGCCTCTGCCACTCCAGTTGCACTCAATTACAAGCACCAAACACAATGAATTATTGTGAAATGTTTGGAAGAGCACGGAGACTAATGCTCACCCCCAGCATAAACAAAGCCTACTGACGATGTTTTCAACCACTCCTCGTATTTTTTTTTACAATTTCCTTCTTCAATTCTATCGTATTTTTTATTTTTATTATCATTATTATTTTTTATTATTATTATTATTATTATTATTATTATTTTTATTTATTATTTTTTTATTTTATTATTATTTCTATTGTTATTATTAGCAGTAGCAGAAACGTTTGATTCTTTGCTGTGCTCAAGAGTAAACACATGTGTCACCGTCCAATATCTGTCCGAATAGCCATTCCAAAATGCAGTCATGAATGGGTTACATTATTTATACTGTAATTTAATAGCAAATTAATGAACAAACAAAACACTCACCACACTGGGGGAGGGCTGGCTGCCAGTTGCATGGGTCGGAAAGGAGGGTAGTAGGGCTCGCAGTGGTTGAGGAAGTGGTGGAGGCATTGGTTAAAGGCAGTGGTGGAGGCAGTGGTATTTTTATCATACATGTTATTAAACCATTACTATAGTATTAGTACAATTTATGATGTTTTCATGTATTTTATGATTGTTCATGGTTCAACAAGTTAATGAAGCAGTAATTGTATTATTATTTCCCTACAATATATTGGGGTACCAAACATTTGCGATTTTTCAACATTCGCAAGGCTCTTGATCCCTAACCCTCGTGAATGTTGGGGAGACCTGTACTTCTTTAAGTTTTAGGGTCCAAACCGTAGATCTACGTCATGAGCTCAGCTCACTCTGATAAACTGTGAGTGGGACATTTGGGCCTAATATGAGAGAAAACATCTATATGGTATGTGTGCACCACATAAAACAGATCCTGCAGCACACTGTGTATAATGAGAGAAAAAAAATTAAATCATGATTTTTCGATTAAAACAGCAACTTTGCAGTGTTTTTTCGTATGTTTTTTATAGTTGTATTGCGATTTCTTGGTCTCATTTGATAGAATGGAAGACATATTACAGAAATAGAGAAAGATTTTGATTGGTTTTAGCACTGGAAATGGCTTGAAACTGAGCTCAAAGTAGCGGAAATGTTAAATTTTTGCCGATATTCAAGAGTAAACAAACGACCTCACACGTCTAATACACGTCAGCTGGTGGGTCTAATATACATTCACAAATATTGGTGATGATATTTATACAATTATTACAGTATTGCATAACAGTAAATCTTCTATTTTTGGTGTGAATAAAAATTCATTATGTGAAAAAAAATCAAAATGGAATTTATTTTTTAAAGCCTCAAAACATAACTAATGAACAGGGGGAAAATGTTAGTTTAGTGCCAGGAATGCCCACATTGTTCATTCTGGACCCTATTTGAAATTGGAATATTTTGAACTTTGTGTTAAATTGCCAAATTAACAATTTCCGATCACTTTATTTTGTAGTTGAAACAGTTGACTTGGCGATTTCTTGTGCTCAATCGATAGAATAGAAGTTATACTAGGAATAGCTAAGAATTTGGTTGATTGGAATAATGTAAGTGGCCTAAAATGGGAGCAAAGGCGGCAAATCGCCGATCGTAAATATCCGCTGACACATCAAAATTCGCGAGTGCATATTTTCGCTCAAATTTTCCCACCAAATTCGTACTTTTGTTTTATTACCTTCACAATAAGATTCTCTACGATTTCAAAGAAAAAATTAACAATTTTTTTTTTTTAAAATTCTGGACACTGGTGCGTGACCAGATTTGGGCTTGGACCCTGAAAGGGGTTAATTTGTAGTTGAAACAGTTGACTTGGCGAGATTCTTGTGCTCATTCATAGACTAGAAAGTAATACTAGTGAAATAGCTTATAGGAATTTGGTTGACTGGAAAATGTAATTTGGCCTCTAAATGGGAGTCAAAGTCGGCACATAAATCGCCGATTCGTAAATATCGCTGACACATCAAAATTCGCGAGAGCATATGTTCGCAATTTTCCATCAAATTTCGTACTTTTTGTACCTTTTATTCACCTTCACAAAAAGATTCTCTACCATTTCATAAGAAAAAAATTAATTTTTTGTCTTTTTGAAAATTCTTGGACCTGGGGCACCACTTCAGATTTGGCTTGGACCTGAAGGGGTTAAAATGTAAATATTTTTTATTTATAAATTTAAGAATATAGTATATTGGTTGTGGATGTGGTAGTGGCAGAAGAGAAGGGCTTCCTCCTCCTCCACGTATATGGATGGGCTTCATGTCAGTGGCAGGATTAACGTTCAACAATAATTGTACCGGCACTTATCCTCCACTTAATTATGAATATATACTTCATTCTAGAGTACGCCATATCATGTTTCTTGTTATTAATACTGTTTATTTCTATCATATTGATGAGTTGTGCTTGATAAATTTGCCGTTAGAGTTGATTAATAGCGTATATAGAGGTACTATTATGTCATGCCTCCTGACATCAGGAAACGGATTAATTGGATCATTATTTCTTAGGGGGAAAATTAAATTGGATAAAAATATATCGGGTTAATGATTAGCTTCTCTGGAACGGATTACCCTTTCAGGGTCAGAGGCCAAATATCAAGTGTGCACCAGGGACCAACATTTTTCAAAAAAAATAATTTTGTTATTTTTTTGTATTGAAGGTTAGAGAATCGGGTTTGAAGGTAATATATAAAACTAAAAAAAATTAAGACGAAATTTATTTGGCATTATATTGGGAAGAAAAAAATTGGGCAAAATTATGCTCTTGGCGAATTTGATTGTTTTGTGTCAGCCAATATGTACTTTACGCATCAACGGATTTTGCGACTTTGACTCCCATTTTAGGCCAATTACATAATTCCAGTCACCCAAATTCTGAAGTATTTCACTAGTATTACAGTGGGTCTCGTTTTTTTTCGTCATTAATCGTTCCTGGAGCCGTTACTATAAACGAATTTACGATTCCGAATCAATTTTCCCATACGGAAATAATGTAAATACAATTAATCCGTTCCGACACCCAGAACAAGAAGATATAAAACAAAAAAAAAAAAAATTTAACATGAAATATACCTGTAGTACATAAACAATACAATGGGAATGATGAATGAAACCTTAACAGCATAACACTTACCTTTATTGGAGATTCTTCTTAGTGTACTAGAGACTGAGGAGGAGAGAGGAGTGGATTGTTTATATTTGGAAGGGGAATCCCCTTCCATCAACACCTCAGGTACTATTTGCTTTTCTGGGGTTTGCTTCTCTTCTCTGTTTCTTAATGCCACTAGGACCACCTGAGAGTCACTGGAGTCCTGTCCTCACAAAATTAACTGTGGGAGAGCTCTGTTTCTGGCGTCTCTTTAACACTTCCCTAAAATGGCCCAAGACTTTCGGGTCACTGTACATGTGCCACACCTGGCTTGCAACAACCTTGTTAGGTGATGTTTCCCAAAAGCTTTCCCTCTACCCCACATAGTAAAAATCTCTTTAATTTCTGAAGAAGGCACCTTCTTAGCCATCTCTCTTCCTAGCTCATCTGCAGCAAGATTCTTAGCTGCGAGTGTTTGCCTCTTCCTGCTGAAGCTCTTGCAGCTCCTCAGTGGTGAGCCTCTTCACTGTGGTCTTCCATCAATTCTTCACAGTCCTCTCAAACTCACATCCAACCCCATGGACCTCCCCAGTTAGCCACAATTGAACTTTTACAACAGACATAGGCTCTATTAGGGTCAGTCCCAAATTCTTCAAAATCCCTCTATGTCGACACAACTATCTGGCCACAATTTCTCTCCAGGCAGAGTTCAAGTCCTGGTAGTCCACTCCCAACACAAGCCATACCTATAAGTTTATGCTGTGGAGAATGCTGGAAGTGTTTGCTCTCTCTGCAAAATTCCCCTAGGGTCAAGTGAGTTCTGTGGTCACAGTCAAGCCCTGTGAAACTTTGCTTTTTGTGTAGAGTTTTTTAAAGTTTGCAATAACCTGCTGGTCCATGGGTTTGGAGGAGAGGAGTGGTATTCGGGGGCAAGACTTTACTGTGATGAACCCAGACTCCTCGAAAATTAGGTCCATGCCAAGTTTGGAGGATGAGCAGTGCATTATTCCATACTAGGCAGGCACCTGAGATCCATTTCTATCCAGGAGATACTCCCTTCACCACTAGGCCAAACACTTCATTGAACCACTCAAAACGAAAATTTCCGTGACCCATCCCTTTACTAATTAGATTTCCAAAACACACACATTTACTCTTCATAACATTGGTTTTTTCCTGAACACTGGGATATTCAGAATGGTACACTAGTAATGGCTTCACTTTGAATCCCCACTACATTAGCACAGAACAATTAGCGTCAACCTGTCCTTCATAGGCCTTGTGTCCTGGCATTGCCTTTTCCTCTTGTGTAATGAGGGAGCTCCATTGGCATTTTCTTCCAAAAGAGGCCTGTTTCGTCACAATTGAACACTTGTTGTCCAGGTTCAGGTCCTTCACCTCTATGTACTCCTGGAATTCATGCACATATTATTTCAGCCGCCTTGTGGTCCGAACTGGCAAACAGCCTCACCATGCCTTACACACTGTGTATGCCAGTACGGTTCTTAAATCTCTCAAAACCAGCCTTTGCATGGCTTAAATTCTCACTTCACCACTATTTGCAGGCAATTTCTTAACCATATCTCATGCAACTGCTCTAGTCTTTTCACAAATAACGAAGTTATAAGAGTATCTCCTGCTAATTGTTTACCATTTATCCACACCAATAATAGACTTCTCAATACCTCTTCCAGACTGGTGATCTCATTTTTGTCAGCATAGTTACTACTCCTTTTGCAACAAACAGCATCCTTTATTTCATTTTCATTGGCCACTATGGAACATAAGGTTGTGCAGGTTTTCTAAACATCCTGGACAGTTTCGCCACACTTGTACCACTTTCATATTTGTTTCAATGATGGTTTCCTCTTAATTCCAGTCGTATTTCTCACTCTTACCACAGGCTTTGGCACTAGAGCTTTCTTTGGAGCATGGTAGCTTATTTAGTACTTGCAAGCAACTAAAATAAATGGAATATTATGAAATATTTCGCTGGAGCACGTGAGGGACTTCGCTCACTGGTAAAACATGCCGGGAGACTGGCCTGCCGCTCTGGCTCACACCAGTGGTACGCGTCCCGAACAAACTACGACTCGCGAGTCAACCTATGAAAGAGCGAGTCCATGTTTTTATAACGAAGAATACCCCTTATGATTGCGAATTTTACGACTGCCGGGAACTACGAAATGCGGGACCACGTATATATATATATATATATATATATATATATATATATATATATATATATAGATATATATATAGGCCGTGTGTTTAAAAAAGAAATATATATATATAATATATATATATATATATATATATATATATAAATATATAATTATATATATATATATATATATGCTTAACATTCGCAAACAGGTAAATTATTTATAAACATTGACTCTACGTCCACAAAGGACTGGCGAACCTGCAAACTCTGTACCAGAGTATACAGTACTTACCTGGTGGCCCCCGGGGTAGGGAAAACATCGTCTAGCTCCGGCAAGGCGCCCGAACTATCTGGAGTCCTGGCTCCGTGGTAAAGTACTGTGTACTCTATACAGAGTTTGCACGTTCGAGTCCTGCTGTGGGCGTAAGACAATTTGTGTCTGTGTTATACTTATTGGTATATTTTAATAGTGGTAGATTTTAAAGCAAGTTAAATACGAAAACTGTGAGAATGAGCTATTTTTTTAAGCAAGGTACCCGAGCATTATTGATTTTAACTCTTGAGGCGTCATTAATGGCACTTCCTAGAACTGGATATTGGTCTCCAGTGCAGGTTCGACCCGACATTGTTTGTGTGTTGACCAGTTCTGTCACATGGAGCTGACCATGCTGTCTGCCTCCTCCCTTCTGCTGGTGTTCGACAAGGCTGCCACCAAGGCCATCTACCGGGGCAACCCACAGCTCGTCGAGTACTCGTAGGGAGACGTCGATTGTCGAACTTCCCATAACGACAGGGACTTCGCGGTCATGATTATAAAACGTGAGTGATCTGTTTTTATGTTTAGTGATTTGTTCGCTCTGAGTTTTCTGTTCGTTAAAATTAAATACAGTAAATAAATATGATCTGAATATAATTAGCCGATGTGAAATAATATTCACACATCCGTGGCTGAGAAGCATTGCCTAAACTAGAACTCTCACTTTAGAAAGACCTTTTCCTTTCGTCCTACAACATCACTTTCCAATGGCTCAGGAAGGACTGAAAAATCATCGACGAACGGTCGTCTTTAAATCTTGCGAGTTATATTGTTAGTTATCACAAGATGTACTGACGGACAGTCCTGTCACCACCGTGCAGGCCTGGACGGTGACTAAGAGGTTCTTGACGGGAAAGTCGTGTCACCATCCAGGACCTGGACGGTGACAAGAGGTACTGACGGGAGAATCGTGTCACCCACCATGACCTGGACCTGTGACAGGGGAAGAGGTACTGTACGTGGATATAGTCGTGGTTATCACCCCTCACCACCAAGGACCTGGACTGTGACAAAGAGGTACTGATGCGGAGAGTCGTGTCAGGACCTGGACGGTGACAAGAGGGTACTGACGGGAGAGTTCGTGGTCAACCACCAGGACCTGGACTGTGACAAAAGAGGTAACTGACGGAGAGTCGTGTCATCACCAAGGACCTGGACGGTAACAAGAGGTACTTTGACGAGAGTCGTCATCAGTCATCCACCAGGACCTGGAGCGTAACAATAGGTACTGACGGGAGAGTACGTGTCACCACCCATGACCTGCGGTAACAAGAGGTACTGACGGGAGAGTCGTGTCACCACCAGGACCTACGGTAACAAGAGTACTTGACGGAGAGTCGTGTCACACCAGGACCTGGACTGTAACAAGAGGTACTGACGGGAGAGGTCGTGTCATCACCAAGGACCTGGAACGTAACAAGCCGGTACTGACGGAAGAGTCTGTCATCACCAGGACCTGGACGGTAACAAGAGGTACTGAACGGGAGAGTCTGGGGTCACCACCAGGACCTGACTGAACAAGAGGGTACTGACGGGAGAGTCGTGGTCATCACCAGGACCTGAACGACGGTAACAAGAGGTACTGACGTGGAGTAGTCGTATCACCGACCAGGACCTGGACGGTAACCAAGAAGGTACTGACGGGAGAGTCGTGTCCACCAACGCAGGACCTGGACGGTAACAAGAGTACTGACGGAGAGTCGTGTCACCACCAGACCTGGCTGTAACACAGTACTTGACGGGAGAGTTCGTGTCATCACCAGGACCTGGAACGGTAACAAGAAGGTACTGACGGGAGAGTCGTGTCATCACCAGGACCCTGGACCGGTAACAAGAGTACTGACGGAGAGTACGTGTCACCACCTAGACCTGACTGTAAACCAAGAGGTACTGACTGAGAGTCGGTGTCATCACCAGGACCCTGGACGGAACAAGAGTTACTGACGGGAGAGTCGTGTAACCACCAAGGACCTGGACGTAACAAGAGGTAACTGACGGGAGAGTCGTGTCACCACCAGGACTGACGGTAAAACAAGAGGTCACTGACGGGAGAGGTCGTGTCAATTCAACCAGGACCTGGACGGTAACAAGAGGTACTGACTGGGAGAGTCCGGTGTCACCAACCGAGACCTGGACGGTAACAAGAGGTACTGACGGGAGTGATCGTGGTCACCACCCGAGGACCTGGACGGTACTCCAAGAGGACTGACGGAGAGTCGTGTCAACCACCAGGACCTGGACTGTAACAAAGACGTACTGACGGGAGAGGTCGTGTCATCACCAGGACTGGACGGTAAACAAGAGTACTGAACGGGAGAGTCGTGTCATCACCAGGACACATAGGACGGTAACACAGAGGTACTGACGTCGGAGATCGTGTCACCACTCTAGGACCTGACTGTAACAAGAGTACTTGGGACGGAGAGTCGTGTCATCAACCAGGACCATGGACGGTAACCAAGGTACTGATCGGGAGAGTCGTGTCCACAAACCAGGACATGGACGGTAAACAAGAGTGACTGACGGGAGAGTCGTGTCCCACCACCAAGACCTGGACGGTAACAAGAGGTACTGACGGGAAGTCGTGTCATCACCAGGACCTGGGAACGGTAACAAGAGGTACAGACGGGAGAGTCGTGTCACACCTAGGACCTGACGGTACAAGAGGTACTGCGGAGAGTCGTGTCATCCACCAGACCTGGACGTAACAAGAGTACTGACGGGAGAGGTCCAGTGTCACCACCAGACGCTGGACGTAACAAGAGGTACTGACGGAGAGTCGTGTCACCACCTGGACCTGGACTGAACAAGAGTACTGACGGTAGAGTCGTGTCATCACCAGGACCTGGACGGTGACAAAGAGGTACTGACATGGAGAGTCCGTGTCACCACCTTAAGGAACCTGACGGAAACAAGAGGTACTAACGGGAGAGTCGTTCACCACCAGGACTGGACGCTCTCAACAAGAGGTACTGACGGGAGAGTCGTGTCACCACCAGGACCTGGACCGGTAACAAGAGGTACTGACGGGAGAGGTCGTGTCACCACCAGGACCTGGAACGGTAACAAAGTACTGACGGAGATCGTGTCATCACCAGGACCTGGACGGTAACAAGAGGTACTACGGGAGAGTCGTGTTCACCACCAGGACCCTGGACGGTAACAAGAGGTACTGACGGGAGAGTCGTGTCCACCACCAAGGACCTGGACGGTCAACAAGAGGTACTGACGGGAGAGTCCGTGTCACCACCAGGACCTGGACGGTAACAAGAGGTACTGAAAGGGATAGTCGTGTCACCAACCAGACATGACGGTAAACAAGAGGTACTGACGGGAGAGTCCGTGTCACCACCAGACCTGACGGTAACAAGAGTTACTGCGGGAGAGTCGTGGTCATCACCAGGACTGGACGGTAACAAGAGTACTGACGGAAGAGTCGTGTCACACCAGACCTGGACGGTAACAAGAGTACTGACGGGAGAGTCGTGTCACACCAGGAACCAGGACGGTAACAAGAGGTGTACTGACAGGGAGAGTCGTGTCACCAACCAGGAACCGGGACGGTCACTTCTACAAACCAAAAGAAATTCACTCCCTCCTCCCTTATGTTTTTTTGCTCCTCCATTTAACAATCCCGCGACTATTCAGACTTATGATCCGTGTTGACTCAGTCTGCTGAAGTGAGATGTTCAAACTTAATGTTGTATTTCGCTAGCTATTTATTTGGATCTTTTTAAATAATACCTTATTACAGAGCATTTTCAAACTCAGCCCCTCTCTGTGTGCCTTCCCCGGGAATGCCACCCACACAGTCGATTAATGTCTCATCTACTTATTTGCTGGAATAGATGATACCCAGAGTGATTAACAGATGTCAGCAAACACTCTACCCTCTCAGTCATGCGCTTAATCATGCGCATAGTCTATTTTACCTACAGCTCTTTTATTGTGTAATTGCAGAACCACCAATTATAACGTTTATATTTATATTTTTCATGTTTTCAATGCCATAAATTATTATACCATAATTGTGATATATAAAAATAGATTGTTACGCATGATTCATAAAGAAAGCTGAACCACGAGTTGTCAGGTTCTGTGTTAACACATCTGTGTACAGACACAGTAGTCTCTGTGTTAGCGCTATGTAAAGTCACAGAAACTTCAAAACTAGGCACGGAAGAAATATCTACCTGATATGAAGTCTCGGGCGAGTGGCTACTTCCCAATTTCGTGAATTAATTCCACAGAGGCGACTGTAGTAGTAATGTAAGGCAGACATGAGTCAAGAACTCGCCGCACGAGGCTTCCTTCTGGTTCACCTTTAGATGTTTCTTGTTTTGTTTTAACTGTGGTACGACACATTAACACGGTAATCTCTGAAGAACTCTAGTCTCAAGGTGATTCCTTGGTGGCTCATGCTGATGGATTTACTCATTATCCGTATGCGAATTTCCAGTTGTATTTTATGGATTTGATTTTTCATCTAAATCATGATCCCACAATCTTAACTCATCCTCGTCTAGCTCTACAGTCTTTAGTGTCGTATCATATTACTCATTTTATGCAATACTAACAAGGTGGTGAATGAGACACATGTGCGACACTTGCTGAAAAGTTTGGCTCCCTCATTACAGGCAAATATAACAATGGAGACAGTAGAAGTAATTTCGAATTAGTCTTGATAGGAGGCGGAGATTGACTTTTCTTTCAATAGCTCTCTTACCATAAAGAGAGAATATCACAGTTTATACGACCTTCCGAACTGCAACATCCCCACTACTCCAGAGTACAGGCACTCTGATTCCCACCTCTTAGACTCAAGTCCAGCTAACAGGTTTCCTTGAATCCCTTCATAAATGATACCTTTGTAGATACTCCAACAACACATCAGAACTTTAAAAGAAACACTTAGTCTCCACTAGCGTCTATCTGACAGTCTCCCACATTATACAACTGCTCCGTATAATTCATTCTTTACATTATTTAAGTTCATAACTGGGGTCATATTTTTTTCTTTTTGTTTTAGTGTGAATGTTGAACTGGTCATAAAAACTAGTATAATCTGTTTTATCTCCAACTAACGTCTATGTATTTTCTATGTCTGGACAAAATATTCATGTACGGGAATGACTCTGAATTTCATTCCACAGGCGCTGTTTGATCCATAAGGGCTTAGTGCTCACCAGAGAATATAATTAATAATCCGAATGTTGATCATTTTTACGAAAACAATTTGTAATCAGACTGTTGGGCGGCTGTTGGGCGGCTGTTGGGCGGCTGTTGGGCGGCTGTTGGCTCATGTTCATAATCATTTTCCAAATGTTTTGTGTTGATATTTTTTTTCTATATACAAATGTCCTTAACTCATAGAATACTTTTTTTAATGAAAGTCTAATATATAATAACCTATTTTCAATGAAAATGGGATTATAAATTATAAATAATTCTGGCCATATTATTGCCATTTGAATTCAAGTGATTTTAATTCATCCTACTCTCTGTGGATTGTTTATCAAGTATGAGTCTTCAGTGTAGCCATAGTATTTAAGTCATCCATTTGAGGCTGCTATATTAACCTTATATGTTGTGGTGTGTACAGTGCAGCTGCTACGACGCTCTGGCTTCATCATCATGAACGTGTACATCCCGTCGCTGCTGCTGCTGGTCATCAGTTACCTCACCCTCTACTTCACACCCTCAAACTTCCAGGTCCGGGTCCTCGCTTCCCTCACTTCCCTCCTCGTCATGGCAACCCTCTACACGCAGGTACGTACAAGAGGAAGAGGGTCAAGACGAAGGGGAGATAGGTGAGGGAGACGGATAAAAACCGAGGAATGAAAGAGGCGTTTTTTTTTTTCTTAATAAAACTGAATACATCTACATTGTGGTGGCACAATACACTATGATAGTTACTTGCTTACACAAATGTAAAAAAAGAAAAAGGCGGGAGGGCAGAGGAAGAGACAGGAAACCATGGTTTAAAGTATACAGAAACTGAGAGTGTTAGTTGTGTGTGTGTGTCGGTGTGTGTGTGTGTGTGTGTGTGTGTGTGTGTACTCACCTATTTGTGCTCACCTATTTGTGGTTGCAGGGGTCGATTCATAGCTCCTGGCCCCGCCTCTTCGCTGATTGCTACTAGGTCCTCTCTCTCCCTGCACCATGAGCTTTATCATACCTCGCCTTAAAACTATGTATGGATCCCGCCTCCACTACGTCACTTTCTAGGCTATTCCACGGCTTGACTACTCTATGACTGAAGAAATACTTCCTAACATCCCTTTGATTCATCTGAGTCTTCAACTTCCAATTGTGACCTCTTGTGTCTGTGTCCCATCTCTGGAACATCCCGTCTTGGTCCACCTTGTCTATTCCACGCAGTATTTTATATGTTATCATGTCTCCCCTGACGCTCCTGTCCCCCAGTGTCGTCAGGCCGATTTCCCTCAACCTTTCTTCGTAGGACAATCTCCGTAGCTCTGGGGCTAGTCTTGTTGCAAACCTTTGCACTTTCTCTAATTTCTTGACGTGCTTGACTAGGTGTAGATTCCAAACTGATGCTGCATACTCCAGTATGGGCCTGACGTAAATGGTATACAGAGTCTTGAATGAATCCTTACTGAGGTATCGGAACACTATCCGTAGGTTTGCCAGGCGCCCGTATGCTGCAGCAGTTATCTGATTGTTGTGCGCCTCAGGAGATATGCTCGGTGTTATACTCACCCCCAGATCTTTTTCCCTGAGTGAGGTTTGCAGTCTTTGGCCATCTAAACTATATTGTGTTTGCGGTCTTCTTTGCCCTTCCCCAATCTTCATGACTTTGCATTTGGCAGGGTTAAACTCAAGGAGCCAGTTGCTGGACCAGGCTTGTAGCCTGTCCAGGTCTCTTTGTAGTCCTGCCTGATCCTCATCCGATTTGATTCTTTTCATTAACTTCACATCATCTGCAAACAAGGACACTTCTGAGTCTATCCCTTCCGTTATGTCGTTCATATATACCAAGAACAGCACAGGTCCTAGGACTGACCCCTGTGGAACCCCGCTTGTCACAGGCGCCCACTCTGACACCTCGTAACGTACCATGACTCGTTGTTGCCTCCCTGTAAGGTATTCTCTGATCCATTGCAGTGCCTTTCCTGTTATGTGTGCCTGATCCTCTAGCTTTTGCAGTAACCTCTTGTGAGAAACTGTGTCGAAGGCCTTCTTAAGTCCAAAAAAATGCAGTCGATCCACCCCTCTCTCTCTTGTCTTACTTCTGTCACCTTGTCATAAAACTCTAGTAGGTTTGTGACACAGGATTTTCCTTCCCTGAAACCATGCTGGTTGTCAATTATACACTTGTTTCTTTCCAGGTGCTCCACCACTCTCCTCCTGGTGATCTTCTCCATGACCTTGCATACTATACACGTTAGTGTGTGTGTGTGTGTGTGTGTGTGTGTGTGTGTGTGTGTGTGTGTGTGTGTGTGTGGTGTGTGTGTGTGTGTGTGTGTGGTGTGTGTGTGTGTGTGTGACTTTAGGAAACACGTACTGGCGAGATGGAATTAGAGTGAAAGAACAGTTTAATTAAAAAAAAACTTTTTTCATTACTCAGCTT
>NC_069419.1:39613157-39688157 GCF_026875155.1 Cherax quadricarinatus
CTTCTCCTTTTTTCTCTTCTCTCTCTCTCTCTCTCCTCTGAAGTGTGTAGCTTCTCACCTATGCAGTATGTATTACCTACATGTGACATGCAAGAGTCGAATCCTAGCTCCTAGCCCCGCCTCTCAACTTGCGCTTGCTAGTCTTCTTCCTAGCCAAGGGGTAACTATCGTACCTGCTCTTAAAACTATGCATAGAGTCTGCTTCCATCACTTCTTCGACGAGGTCATTCCACTTCTCGACCATCCTATGATTCATCTACGTCTTCAACTTCCAGCTGTGCCCCCGAGTACCTATTTCCCACCTCTCAAACAACCTATCCCTGTCTGCCCTATCACTTCCTCTGAGCATGTTGTATAGTGATATCATGTCTTCCTTGGTCTTGCTGTTTTCTGGTGTCGCTAGATTTAATACCAGTAGCCCTTAACCACGCGCGCGTGTGTGTGTGTGTGTGTACTCACCTATTTGTGGTTGCAGGGGTCGAGTCTTAGCTCCTGGCCCCGTATGTGTGTGTGTGTACTCACCTAGTTGTATTCACCTAGTTGAGGTTGCAGGGGTCGATTCCGAGCTCCTGGCCTCGCCTCTTCACTGATCGCTACTAGGTGTGTGTGTGTGTGTGTGTGTTGTGTGTGTGGTGTGTGTGTGTGTGTGTGTGTGTGTGTGTGTGTGTGTGTGTTGTGTGTGTGTGTGTGTATTGTGTGGGTACATTTTGTGTTGTTATTTACTCGATATTTGCTGGTAAAAAATATGCCTATACTTGCGTTTTTTACATTCCATGTATCTTTTCTTGTAAGTATAGTAACGGCGTATGTAAAGCTCTGCTGTCAAGTGATAATGGTTGCCCCACTACATGGGATTTATGTCATAGAAATCACCTGGGATCACTATATCAGGTCAAGTACAACCCACATTCAATGAACGGTGTTGCTGACAATGATTCTGTTAACTAGTGCGCAACCCATTAAGACTGAACCCTGGCAGTACAGTGCTTCTTACAGCCTGATTATGGGGTTTTTTTATAGGTATTTTTTGTAGCACCTGCAGGTCCTTAGTTGTAAGTATTTAGCTTATCTTGGAGGCTTGAGTTGTCGAAACAAATCCTATGATGGATATTTAAGTTGTTATAGTGTGGACCTGTAAGAGAGCAGACCTCAGTTATCTGACCAAGAGCTCTAAAGAGCGGGTCAACACACAAAACTCACTTCAGGAGAAATTTTCCCATTTCTCCTGACGAACAAAGTACCTTCCTTCTCCAATTGAGCTGTCGCTCGCTCCAGCTACTTATTCCAGGGTTCATAAAGCACGTGCGGTTCTGCAGACGTCGTTATCTGCGATTGAATTTCAAGGAATCGAACTCAGGTTGTTGGATTCACAACTCAGAAGACGGCAATCTTGTCGTCGACTTCCATTTTCTGAAATGCCATTCGAAAACTTTATTTTGTTATTCCGGTTCCTGACGATGTTAGAAGAGGGAGGAGGAGGAAGAGGAAACCAGGGTGGAAAGTGAGGAAGGGAAATGACGGAGGGTGGGAGGGACTGGAAGCGAGGGTGATGGGGTAAGAGAGGGAAGTAACAGCTTCAAACATGTATAATTTCTTGTCATATCAAAACATGATCTAGCAAGCAGTTGTGACCTTGAGCTTACCACTCTATAACACACGCAACACGTATCATATAAAATACGACCTGTAATCATGTACTGCCTTCAAGCCTCACTTATGTGTAGTTTAAAACCACACGCCAGGACTGGGGGTCTTGTAGCAGCTAAGTGAAGGTCTTGTACGACCACACACTAGGACTGGGGGCCTTGTAGCAGCTACGTGAAGGTCTTGTACGACCACACACTAGGACTGGGGGCCTTGTAGCAGCTACGTGAAGGTCTGGTACGACCACACATGACTGGGGTCTTGTAGCAGCTAAGTGAAGGTCTTGTACGACGACACACCAGGACTGGGGGCCTTGTAGCAGCTAAGTGAAGGTCTGGTACGACCACACACTAGGACTGGGGGTCTTGTAGCAGCTAAGTGAAGGTCTTGTACGACGACACACCAGGACTGGGGGCCTTGTAGTAGCTCAGTGAAGGTCTGGTACGCGCTGTAGAAGCTGTCAGCAGTCACCAGCTCACCAAACACGCAAGTTAAACAATAACAATAATTATAATATAATCTATAAAACTATAGATATAAACTGCAGCACGACTAACGTATATAAATACATAAATTTCATAACTACATAGGCTATACAGATCAAAATAAAGTATTTATATCAGCATATAAAACAAAAATCCTTTTATGGCAATAGAACCTTTCTAATGTACCAGGAAAAAAGATTGTTGTATGGGATTGAAAATATAATATATAAAATCCATATATATCAAACTACAGTATATATGCCATATATATCATACAACATATATACCAACATATAAAACAAAATACTTTTATAGTAGGCTAACCAGCCTACCCAGAGCTGCTCAAGTGTAAGGAAGGAAGATTGTTTTAAGGGATTGAATTATAATTATATTAAAAAAAGAAGCGCTAAACCTACAAGGATTGAAAACTACAATTCATAAAAATCTATACATAGCTGACTGCAGTATATATACCATATATATCAAACTACAGTATATATACCAGCATATAAAACAAACTACTCTTATAGTAGGCCTATCTAGCCAGCCTACCTTGAAGAACTGTTTAAGGATCGTATGGTCCAGTGGATTACGGCGTCATGTGTTTTCGCCCATCATGAGGCGGGCCAAAGCAGTATGGGTTCGAGTCCTTGGCTAGTGCAGTGTTGTTATTGATCAATACCACTCGTTCGTGGTCACAATAATATATATTATATATATATTTAATATATATATTATATATATTTATATATATATATATATATAAATATATATATATATATATATATATAATTTATATTTTTAATATATGTATATATATATATATATATATATATATATATATATATATATATATATATATATATATATATATATATATATATATATATATATATATATATATATGCAATAAGATCACAGTAAACAAGTGATTTCAGAATATACAAAACAACCAATGTGAAAAAATAGAGAAATTCCTGCTGCAGTGTTCTCTTTCTTATGAGTCGCGCATCAGGTGTTGCTTTGTTGTGGGATGTGATGGTGAGGTGTGGGCTAGACTCTTCATATGTCTTCCTTTGATGCATTACTTTTAAATGTTCCTTGATAATGTGAGTAGTCACGAAAGCACTTGGAATTTCTCTATTCTTTCACAGTGGTTGTTTTGTACATATATATATATATATATATATATATATATTATATATTATATATATTTTATATATATATATATATATATATATTATTTTAAATTTTATATAATATATATATGTATTGGGATGGGTTTAAATGTATACTGCATACATATATAAAATTGGTATATACACTGTAGTTTGATATACATTGATTTTATGCATTATAGTTTTAATCCCATACAACAATCTTCCCTCCTATTATACTTAACAGTAGCGCATCCAGCAGAACTGGATGTTGTACTCGCTACCCAAGGACTCACGGTGGTGTGGATGACTCTAGGCTAATTTCATTCAAGTCCCTGTTTGGTGTACTAGTACAACGAGCAGTATTTTATATTATTGTGACCACGAATGACTGGAATTGATCAATAACAACAGTGCACTAGCCAAAGACTCGAACCACTCGTTCGTAGTCACACTAATATCAAATACTGCTCGTTGAACTAGTACACCAAACAGGGACTAGAATGAAATTAACCTAGAGTCATCCACACCATCGTGTGTCCTTGGGTATCGAGTACAACATCCAGTTCCTCTGGATGCGCTACTCTTAAGGATTGTATGGTCCAGTGGATTAGGGTGTCATGCGTTTTCGCCCACCATGAGGCAGGCCAAAGCAGCATGGGCTCGAGTCCTTGGCTAGTCCTTGATATATATATATATATATATATATATATATAATATATATATATATATATATATATATATATATATATATATATATATATATATATATATATGCAAGGAATTCGCAAGATCAGGCGAAATATACACAAACACTGATCTCTGGCTGAAGGAGACTCGAACCTACGAACCTTGGAACAAGGTACGCAGTGCTTTACCAATCTACCCACACTGGACAATACCTTGGAATCCAGCTTGCGCTAGACTTGGATCCAAGGCAAGCCAGCTTTCAGGGAGAAGGCTTACAGCTTTTCATCTCATCCCCTGCATGCATCATCCTTACTAGAGATATTAACAATGCAAGGAATTCGCAAGAGCAGGCGAAATATACACAAACACTGATCTCTGGCTGAAGGAGACTCGAACCTACAAACCTTGGAACAAGGTACGCAGTGTTTTAAACAAAGGAACTATGCATGCTCTCTCCCAATCCTTAGGTACCTTACCCTCTTCCATACATTTATTTAATAATAGGACCAACCACTCCAAAACTATATCCCCACCTGCTTTTAACATTTCTATCTTTATCCCATCAATCCCAGCTGCCTTACCCCCTTTCATTTTACCTACTGCCTCACGAACTTCCCCCACACTCACAACTGGCTCTTCCTCACTTCCTACAAGATGTTATTCCTCCTTGCCCTATACATGAAATCACATCTTCCGAATCTTCATCAACATTTAACAATTCCTCAAAACATTCCCTCCATCTTCCCAATACCTTTAACTCTCCATTTAATAACTCTCCTCTCCTATTTTTAACTGACAAATCCATTTGTTCTCTAGGCTTCCTTAACTTGTTAATCTTACTATAATATATATATATATATATATTATATATATATATATATATATATATATAATATAATATATATATATATATATATATAATATAAATAACTATTAACTTCACATTATCATGGAACTTGATAATGTGAGAAGCCATGAAAGTGCTTGGAATTTCACTATTCTTTCACAGTGGTTGTTTTGTATATTTTGATATCACCTGTTTATTAGTGATCTTATGCATATATTATATATATATATATATATATATATATATATATATATATATATATATATATATATATATATATATATATATATATTATATATATAGGGAAGTAGTACCACCTCTATAGCTGGTAATGGGGACCCTCATCCTCATAAAACAATAAAACGTACCTCAGGGAAAACTCAAGGTTCTCCCCGGAGCTGTTTGAATATTTTCTTCTCCTACCACCCCCTATATTTATATTCTATGTGGACATTTATTAATAAACAAAATACATTTACAGAAAAAAAACAAAACATGAATACAATGGCACAATGTATCAAAGATACATTTATTTATATATATATTTATTTATATATATATATATATATATATATATACACTCTTTTATATAAAAGGTCTTTGCTAGCCAGCCTACCCAGAAAAAGTTAGTTAAACACTAATAACTGCTTTTAGTAGTTATAGACTAGCTGATAGGAAAGTTGTAAAGTGTTGTAAATGACCAACATGAAAATCTGTGTTGTCTGCAGAAAGGGTAACAGACGAAGTCATGCCTGGGTTGCATGCAATCTTCTTGAGATAAATGGTTCCATGGGTCATGCAGGAACTTTAACCAGCGACCACTTTTGATATAAAATCAGAGAAGTGTTTTTAGGTCTACCTAAACAAGATACACCTGTGGGGAGAAAATTACAATCTATATTAAAAGACCACAAAACACCAATAAAATATCCTTCTTGAAAGGCATGTCAGCCTAGTATGACAGCTGGGAAAATAAAATGGGTGGGTTGCATGAGGCTGTCTTGGAGAACAGTGCTCTGAGGGGTGCTAGTGTTGTCCTGGAGGACATTTTACCAAATGAAGATAGTGGCACTGGTTATGAAACAAGTAAAGACAACATTATTCATTTTACGGAGGTACAAAATAGTGATACTGCTGGAGATGGAACAAATGGGGATGATGCCTCAGAGAATAGTGTTGACACATTACCAGTAAAAACTGGTGGAAGCACTGATGTCCATACAGAGGTGGTAGGTAGAGAGGGAAACATAAAAAATGCACCAGCAGCAAAAGCAGCCACAAAAAATCCTAGCAAACAAAATTCCAGTCTATGCAAATTCTATACCTTGCGTATCTGCAGGTATGTTATATATGGTAAAATAATGGGACATGCGCCCTCTGACCATCCCAAAAAATGCTGCACCCACATGACAACTGAAGGGGGCAACTCTCCTTCCTGTAACTTATTTCACCCGAAATGTGTCACTCGTCACTCCATGAAAGAAAATGCTACAATGTATACTGCCAGGCACATCATCTGAAGGGGACAAGAAGACACAGACCAGCTAGACTATGGGTAACAAAAGAAGGAAGCCATAACCTCTCCAGAGAAGGTTTTTTAGTGCCAGGAAGGAAAAAAGACTGGCAGAGAATACAGAAATCTTACACCAACTGAAAACAACTTCTAGAGCAGGGGCACATTCATTCGCCTCCATTCCAGAACAACAGATATTAGAGCCAGTAAACAAAACCCTCCGAAATTCCATCAATATAACGACATTTGTCTTTGCAAGCATACAGTGTCTAAAGCCATCATCAAAGAACAAAATTCCTTACATCAAGGGACTGCTCACGGAGTCAAATGCAATGTTTTGCAGCTTTCACATAGACCCACATAAAGGATCATTTGACAACGAAATATGGGTCCCAGGTTATAATCTGTTCAGATGCGACAAACTAAACAGGCACCAAAGATGGGGGAAGCTTGTACGTCACAGAGTCGCTCATTTGCTCAGAACTACTGAACGCCTCAAATGATGTAGTTGAAGTTTGGCAGTAAAGATTGAAAACCAAAACCTTGTCATTGTGGTTGTATACAAGCCACTGGATACAACTTCCCAGCAATTCCAGGAACATCTTTTAAAAATTGACCACTGCGTGGAAAATCTCCCAACTCCTGAGCCAGACATCTTGCTATTAGGTGATTTCAACTTGAGACTCCTAAAATGGAGGAGTATAGCAAATAATATTTTACCACAGATAAACCCAGGAGGCAGCTCAGATGAAAATACACACACACATGAGCTATTAAATCTTTGCACCAAATTCACCTTAAACCAACAAATATAACACTAGAAAATACACTGGACCTCATCTTCACTAATGACGATGATCTGATATGTAATATAACTGTATCAAAGACAATATACTCAGATCACAACATAATAGAGGTACAGACATGTATGCACATGTGTGATCAGTCATGAGGGTGTCTTCACAAAATTCAACTTAATTAACAAAAACATACAATGGGAGCAAGTCAACCATGTCCTAAATGAAACAAGCTGGGAAGATATCCTAAAACAACACGGATCTGAACCTTTGCCTAGAAAAAATTAATTCTTGAGGTCTGCTGAAGGCACTTTCCATTAAGAAAAAGAAAGAGAAGATGTAAACTAAAAAGAGAGAGACACTCCTTATACAAACGAAGGCGAAGAATCACAGAGCTGCTGAGAGGAGCCAATATATCTGAAATACGAAGGGAGGCACTGGTTAGTGAAATTGCAAATATCAAACATAAGCTGAAAGAATCTTACAAGAGACAAGAATCTCAGGATGAACTAAAAGCCATAAAGGAAAATACTTCTCTTATGTCAAATCTAAGGAAAAAACAACATTCAGTAATGGGCCCCTGCTTAGGCGAGATGGGGCATACACATGACAGCAAGGAAATGAATTAGATACTAAAGTCCCAATATGACTCAGTGTTCAGTGAGCCATTACCCAGACTAAGGGTCGACAATCTAAATGAATTCTTTATGAATGAGAACCAAAATTTGGTCATCTCAAAAATCTTTGATATTATCCTAACACCACAAGACTCTGAAAATGCAATAAATGACATGCCAATTCACTCTGCCCCAGGTCCAGGCTCATAGAACTCCGTGTTCATCAAGAACTGCAAGAAACCCCTGTCACCTGCCTTCAGTATTCTATGGAGAGGAAGCATGGTCACAGGGATCATCCCACACTCACTAAAACAACAGACATAGCCCCACTCTACAAACGGGCAGTAAAGGAATTGCAAAGAAGTACAGATCGATAGCACTAACATCCCACATCATAAAAATCTTTGAAAGGGTTCTAAGAAGCAAGATCGCCAACCACCTAAATACCCATCAGTTGCACAACCCATAGCAACACGGGTTTAGAGCCTGTCCCAGCTACTGGATCACTATGACAAGGTCCTGGATGCTAGAGAGGATAAACAAAAGCCTTCGACAAGTGTGACCACTGTGTAATAGCGCACAAAATGTGTGATAAAGGAACAACAGGAAAAGTTGATAGATGGATCTATAACCTCCTAACAAATAGAACACAAAGAGTAACAGTAAACAGAGTAAAGTCCGAGGCAGCTACGGTGAAAAGCTCTGTTCCACAAGGCGCAGTACTCGCTCCCACCCTATTCCTCATCCTCATATCTGACATAGACAGAGATGTAAGCTGTGTCTTCCTTTGTGGATGACAGTGTCCTCCATCGAAGACACTGCAAGACTTCAAATGGACATCAACCAAATCTTCAAATGGGCCACTCAAAACAATATGAAGCTTAATGAAGAGAAATTTCAACTACTCAGATATGGAAACTTGAGGAAATTAAAACTGTATCAGGGTATACAACAAATTCTAACCACACAATAGAGCAAAAAAATAATGTGAAGGACCTGGGAGTGATAATGTCAGAGGATCTCACCTTCAAAGACTACAATAATGTATTATCTACTGCATCTGCTAGAAAAATGATAGGATGGATAATGAGAACCTTCAAAACTAGGGACACCAAGCCCATGATGATTCTCTTCAAATCGCTTGTTCCCTCTAGGCTGATCGGGTACGACTGGAGAACATTAAGGACGTGTTTCCATAAGACACCTACTGTCCCTGTTCACCCATCAGTGTAAAATGGGCACCTGGGAGTTAGTCGACTTGTATGGATCGTATCCTGGGACAAAGCTGACCTAATTTACCTGAAGCGGCTCAGTGAAGGGTCTTGTACGACCATACACCAGGACTGGGGGCTGTTATAACATATACTAACATAGCTACTGCTTGCAGTAGAGAAAATCCCTTTGGGGTTTTTGGCCTTCGTTTAAATTTAAACGGGTTAAAAAAAACACGATTTTCCATCCCCTTGGGCCCTTTCCCTCAAGATTTTCTAAGGGGGGGGTTTTTCCCCCCTGGGGACTCTTTCTGGTTTGCCGCACGCTTAAAAACTCCCTTTTTTTGTTTTTTTTACGCCCTTCCCCCTACGTGTTCCATTCATTCTTTTCTGGGTTTGTTCCACTCTTCGCCTTGTCGGGTTCAAAAATTTGGGGTTCTGCCCTGAATTTTTCTGAGGTTCATGTTTCCCCCCCTTTTTTTCTTTTTTTTTCTTTCGGGTTCGTGCAATCTACAAAAACGGGGTTCCTCCCTTTCACTATCACATTTTTTGCAACCCTTTTAAAAACTTCCCCCTTTTTTCTGAATATGTGGAAAAGTGAAAACTTCACGCCCTGCGTACTATACATCTATTTTCAAAACATTTTTTTTTATAGAATTTAACAATTTTTTGTTTTGGTTTTATAAATTTCGTTTTATAAATTTTCTAAGTAAATGATCACCATTATTAAATGATTCGTGGATTTCGGGTTTACAGTTTGGTCTAAATGTTTAAAACTAGGGGGCTCCCGAGAGCACCCTTCCTCATACTGTTTAAATCCCCTGCTGCCCCAATTTGGGTTTTAATTTGAACAGCATACTCACTTAGTTTTATTTTAGAGGCAATCACAGCTCCCCGGGCCCCCCCTATTTACTGGGAGCTACTTTGGGCCCCCCCCCCTTTTTCCCCCTCCATGAGCTTTATCAAAACCTCTTCTTAAAGCAAATTTTTAATCCGCCTCCCCTACATCACTTTTCCCGACTATTCCACTTCCTGACAAATCTGTGGTTCATCTGAAACTTTAACTTCCCAAAAGGGGACCCCTTGTTGCTGTGGCCCCCTATGAAACCCTGTCCTCTGTCCCCCATTGCAATTTTCCCTCAGTATTTTATATGTCATTATCCCTATCCCCCCAAACTCCCCCCTGTCTTCCAGTGTCCCTCAAGTTTTTACATACCCCCTTTCTCTGGACTAGTTTTTGTTGCAAACCTTTGCACTTTTTCTATTTCCTTAATACTTGGCTGGTTTTAAGGGGTTTTCCCAAAAGGGTCTGAATACTCCAATATGGGCCCCAAAGTACACAGTGTACAAATCCGGGAAAGACCCTTTTAAAAACCGGGCGGCTGGTTTTTTAAGGCTTTCCCGGCGCCCTAAAGATGCAGCATTTTTTTGTTTTATTGCGCCTCAGGGGTGCGCCCCGATTTTAAAAATCCCCCCCAAAGGGCCCCTTTTTCCCTTTAGGGGTTTGGGAGGCCCCTTTTCCCCCTAGACTGTACTCTGTCTGGTCTCTTTTTTCCCCTTCCCCCCAAACTTTATGACTTTTTTCAATTGTGGGGTTTAACCCAAGCCAGTTGCTGGGCCAGGTCCGCAGCCTGTCCAATCCCCTAGTTCTGCCTTTGGTTTTCGTCCGACTGAATTCTTCTCCAAACCCCACGTCATCTGCATACAGGACACTTCGGAGTGTATGTACGCAGTGTGTGTGTGTGTGTGTGTGTGTGTGTGTGTGTGTGTGTGTGTGTGTGTGTACTCACCTAATTGTGGTTGCAGGGGTCGAAACTCAGCTCCTGGCCCCGCCTCTTCACTGAGTGCTACTAGGTCCTCTCTCTCCCTGCTCCATGAGCTTTATCACACATCATAAAGTGTGTGTGTGTGTGTGTGTGTGTGTGTGTGTGTGTGTGTGTGTGTGTGTGTGTGTGTGTGTGTGTACTCACCTAGTTGTTGCATTGGTCGAGTCACAGCTCCTAGCCCCGAAAACTTTATCAACTGCTGTGACCAGGATTCGAACCTGGGTTATTTCATACACAACGCAATATACCAACCACTATACCATCACGTGTGTGTGTGTGTGTGTGTGTGTGTGTGTGTGTGTGTGTGTGTGTGTGTGTGTCAGCTGGCTTGTGGTATCAGTAGGCTAATAGCGTACGCATTCCGGTGGTGTCAGTAGGTTATTGGTGTCGCAGGCTGGTAACGCCAGCAGGCTAGTGGTGTCAGGAGGCTTGTGGAGTCAGCATGCTAGTGGTGTCAGTAGGCTAATGACGTCAGCAAGCTGGTGACGTCAGTAGACTAGTGGTTTCAGTAGTCTGGTGATGTCAGCAGGCTGATGGTGTCAGCAGGCTGGTGGTGTCAGCAGGCTAGTTGTGTCAGCAGGATTTTGGTGTTAGCAGTCTTATGATGTCAGCAGGTTCGTGCGTAGTAATGCGTCAGCATCGATTTTTAGTGAGGACTGAGCAAAATAGCCGAGGTAAACAAAAAACTTCATTATCCAGCCAGCCTAGAGTAAACTGTTTAGTTTACACTCCATTTATCCTCCAGCGTTAGTCATTTATTTCCTGTGTCAGTCATTCACTGACAGTGTCAGTCATTCACTGACAGTGTCAGTCATTCACTGACAGCGTCAGTCATTCACTGACAGTGTCAGTCTTCACTGACAGTATCAGTCATTCACTGCAGTGTCAGGTCATTCACTGACAGTGTCAGTCATTCACTGACAGTGTCAGTCATTCACTGACAGTATCATTTCATTCACTGCCCAGATCAGTCATTCATGACAGTGTCAGTCATTCACTGACAGTGTCAGTCATTCACTGACAGTGTCAGTCATTTACTGACAGTGTCAGTCATTCACTGACAGTGTCAGTCATTCACTGACAGTATCAGTCATTCACTGACAGTGTCAGTCATTCACTGACAGTGTCAGTCATTCACTGACAGTGTCAGTCATCCACTGACAGTAAAACCTAATCTAGTAATAAAAGCTCCATAAGCTAATGTACTATACACTGCTACTTATACATACTTAAGCCAAGTTAGAGTTAGAGATTAATTAGCCTAGTAACTACAACACCTCCCACAGCCTACATAATTATGGGAGTAGGCTCCACAGCAGCCCGCCATGAGTGTCCATGGGATTTGAAGGGCTGCACCTAACAGTTGGTCACACAAAATCCATAGTGAGAGCAGAGCGACCTATCTTACAGGCTTTGTGCACTGAAGTACATTTGATAACACATTATGACCCGAATGGATATTTTGCTACGACATTAAGAGGTTGTTTTAGGTAGTAGGTTGGTAGACAGCAACCACCCAGGGAAGTACTACCGTCCTGCCAGATGACTGTGAAACAAAAACCTGTAACTGTTTTGCATGATGGTAGGATTGCTGGTTTCTTTTTCTGTCTCATAAACACGCTAAGATAACAGGGATATCTTGCTACTCCTACTTACACTTTGGTCACACTTCACAGACACGCACATGCATATATATATATACATACATCTAGGTTTTTCTCCTTTTTCTAAATAGCTTTTTGTTTTTTTTTTATTTCTTCTATTGTCCATGGGGAAGTGGAAAAGAATCTTTCCTCCGTAAGCCATGCGTGTCCCTTGAGGCGACTAAAATGCCGGGAGCAATGGGCTATAACCCCTTCTCCTGTATACAATTACTAAAAAAGAGAAAAAGAAAAACTTTATAAAACTGGGTTGCTTAAATGTGCGTGGATGTAGTGCGGATGACAAAAAAACAGATGATTTCTGATGTTATGAATGAAAGAAGTTGGATGTCCTGGCCCTAAGCGAAACAAAGCTGAAGGGGGTAGGAGAGTTTCAGTGGGGGGAAATAAATGGGATTAAATCTGGAGTATCTGAGAGAGTTTAGAGCAAAGGAAGGAGTAGCAGTAATGTTAAATGATCGTTATGGAAGGAGAAAAAGAGAATATGAATGTGTAAAAAATTTAAGAATTATGTGGATTAAAGTAAAGGTTGGATGCGAGAAGTGGGTCTAATAAGCGTGTATGCACCTGGAGAAGAGAGAATGCAGAGGAGAGAGAGAGATTTTGGGAGATGTTAAGTGAATGTATAGGAGCCTTTGAACCCAAGTGAGAGAGTAATTGTGGTAGGGGACTTGAATGCAAAGTAGGAGAAATTTTAGAGGGGTTGTGGTAGGTAAGTTTGGGGGTTTCCAGGTGTAAAATGATAAGGGAGCCCTTTGATTGAACTTTGTATAGAAAGGGTTTAGTTATAGGTTTAAAACATATTTTAAGAAAAAAGGGATAAATAAGTATACACGATATGATTGTAGGGCGAAATGACAGTAGTTTGTTGGTTATGTATTGGTAGATAAAAGATGTTGAGTAGACTTCAGGATGTACATGTTTATAGAGGGCCACAGATATATCAGATCACTTTCTAGTTGTAGCTACACTGAGAGTAAAAGGTAGTGGGATACAAGGAGAATAGAAGCATCAGGGAAGAGAGAGGTGAAGGTTTATAAACTAAAGAGGAGGCTTTTAGGGTAAGATAAAAACAGCTATTGGAGGATAGGGGGGCTATGAAGCTAGGCAATGGGGTCAAAGGGGTATGGGGTGGGTTTTTAAAATGTAGTGTTAGGTGTTCAGCGAAGTTTGGGGTTACGGAAAGGGGGTTTGCAGGAGGAAAGGGCGTGGTGGAATGATGATGTAAAGAGAGTTAAGGGGAGAAAAAGTAGCTATGAGAAGTTTTTAAAAAGGGAAAAAGTGATGCAAGGAGGGAAGAGTTTTTGGAAAAAAAGGAAAAATTTTGGAGGGGTGAGAAATGAAAAAAAGAGAGCAAATGAGAGAGTGGGTGAGATGTTATCAAAAAATTTTGTTGAAAAAAAAAAGTTTTGGGTGGTTTAAAAGTTAAGAAAAGCCAGAGAACAAAGGATTTGTATTTAAAAATGGGAGGGAATTTTATTAAATGGGAGTTAGGGGTATTGGGAAGAGGAAGGAATATTTTGAGAATTGTTAAATGTTGATGAAGATAGGGAAGCTTGATTTCTTTAAAAGGGGCAAGGAGAAAAATTTTGAGGAGTGGGGAAGAGCCAGTTGTGAGTGTGGGGAGTTGTGAGGCAGTAGGTAAATGAAAGGGGGAGGGAGCCCGGGTTGATGGGATAAAGAAGAAATGTTAAAAGCAGGTGGGGAAAAATTTTTGGAGGGGTTTGGGCAATTATTTAATAAATTTGGAAGGGGGTAAGGAAACTAGGGATTGGCAAGGCATGCATATTCCTTTGTTAAAGGCAAAGGGGATAAAAAAAGTGCAAAAATTATAGGGGAAAGTCTGTTGAGTGTACCTGGTAAAGTGTATGGTAGAGTTATAATTGAAAGAATTAAGAGTAAGACGGAGAATAGGATAGCAGATGAACAAGGAGGCTTTAGGAAAGGTAGGGGTGTGTGGCCCAGGTGTTTACAGTGAAACATATAAGTGAACAGTATTTAGATAAGGCTAAAGAGGTCTTTGTGGCATTTATGGATTTGGAAAAGGCGTATGACAGGGTGGATAGGGGGGCAATGTGGCAGATGTTGCAAGTGTATGGTGTAGGAGGTAGGTTACTGAAAGCAGTGAAGAGTTTTTACGAGGATAGTGAGGCTCAGTTAGAGTATGTAGGAAAGAGGGAAATTTTTTTCCCAGTAAAAGTAGGCCTTTAGACAAGGATGTTGATGTCACCGTGGTTGTTTAATATATTTATAGATGGGGTTGTAAGAGAAGTAAATGCGAGGTCTTGGCAAGAGGCGTGGAGTTAAAAGATAAAGAATCACACACAAAGTGGGAGTTGTCACAGCTGCTCTTTGCTGATGACACTGTGCTCTTGGGAGATTCTGAAGAGAAGTTGCAGAGATTGGTGGATGAATTTGGTAGGGTGTGCAAAAGAAGAAAATTAAAGGTGAATACAGGAAAGAGTAAGGTTAATGAGGATAACAAAAAGATTAGGTGATGAAAGATTGAATATCAGATTGGAGGGAGAGAGTATGGAGGAGGTGAACGTATTCAGATATTTGGGAGTGGACGTGTCAGCGGATGGGTCTATGAAAGATGAGGTGAATCATAGAATTGATGAGGGAAAAAGAGTGAGTGGTGCACTTAGGAGTCTGTGGAGACAAAGAACTTTGTCCTTGGAGGCAAAGAGGGGAATGTATGAGAGTAATAGTTTTAACCAACGCTCTTATATGGGTGTGAAGCGTGGGTGATGAATGTTGCAGCGAGGAGAAGGCTGGAGGCAGTGGAGATGTCATGTCTGAGGGCAATGTGTGGTGTGAATATAAGCAGAGAATTCGTAGTTTTGGAAGTTAGGAGGAGGTGCGGGATTGCCAAAACTGTTGTCCAGAGGGCTGAGGAAGGGTTGTTGAGGTGGTTCGGACATGTAGAGAGAATGGAGCGAAACAGAATGACTTCAAGAGTGTATCAGTCTGTAGTGGAAGGAAGGCGGGGTAGGGTCGGCCTAGGAAGGGTTGGAGGGAGGGGGTAAAGGAGGTTTTGTGTGCGAGGGCTTGGACTTCCAGCAGCATGCGTGAGCGTGTTTGATAGGAGTGAATGGAGACAAATGGTTTTTAATACTTGACGTGCTGTTGGAGTGTGAGCAAAGTAACATTTATGAAGGGATTCAGGGAAACCGGCAGGCCGGACTTGAGTCCTGGAGATGGGAAGTACAGTGCCTGCACTCTGAAGGAGGGGTGTTAATGTTGCAGTTTAAAAACTGTAGTGTAAAGCACCCTTCTGGCAAGACAGTGATGGAGTGAATGATGGTGAAAGTTTTTCTTTTTCGGGCCACCCTGCCTTGGTGGGAATCGGCCGGTGTGATAATAAAAAAAATAAAAAATTAAGAGGTTGTATGTGACTCATACAGGTATGTCAGTTTACATGGCCCACAGAGACCCCCTAACTCCACGTTGTACCTGGAGTGTATTAAATGCGCATTCTTTGTACTCTGGGGACAACCGAGTGTGGGGGTCGTGCCACATACCACCACCAAAGATCTACAGCTGCAACCGTTTCAACACACTGCCCATGTGAGAAGAGATGCAAGTAGAAGCGGGAAGCATATGATGTCATGTCTTCAGCAACGTTGGATCCTCTATAAGAGAAGGAATTCAGGTAACAAGGAATGAGGTGGCAGGTTTATAGCCTGGATCCCACATTAACTTGACAAGGATCACTAACCAAATCAGTCATAACCAACAGACATCCTCTATTCTACACACTGACTTTGACGAATTTCACTTAAACCGTAGAAAGCATCTCCCTGTGACCATGCATTATAGTCACGTGCATAAGACTGTGAGCGGATACACAAAATTGTGTGTGTGTACTCACCTAATTGTGGTTGCAGGGGTCAAGACTCAGCTCCTGTCCCGCCTCTTCACTGATCGCTACTAGGTCCTCTCTCTCTCTGTTCCCTGAGCTTTGTCATACCTCGTCTTAAAGCTATGTATGACTCCTGCCTCAACTACATCACTTGCTAGACTATTCCACTTCCTAACAACTTTATGACTGACGAAATACTTCCTAACATTCCTGTGACTCGCCTGAGTCTACAGCTTTCAATTGTGACCCCTTGTTTCTGTGTCCCCTCTCTGGAACATCCTGTCTCTGTCCACCAATCTATTCCACACAGTATTTTGTATGTCGTTATCATGTCTCCCCTGACCCTCCTGTCCTCCAGTGTCGTCAGGCCGATTTCCCTCAACCTTTCTTCGTAGGACATTCCCCTGAGCTCCGGAACTAACCTTGTTACAAACCTTTGCACTTTCTCTAATTTCTTGACGTGCTTGTCCAGGTATTGGTTTCAAACTGGTGTGTGTGTGTGTGTGTGTGTGTGTGTGTGTGTGTGTGTGTGTGTGTGTGTGTGTGTTGTGTGTGTGTGTGTGTGTGTGTGTGTGTGTTTGTGTGCGTTTGTGTGCGTTTGTGTGTGTGTGTGTTTGTGTGCGTTTGTGTGTGTATGTGTGTGTGTGTGCGTTACAAAAAATGCGATATCTAATAAGCATAGAGATCTCCACTGAATACTAGAAAGGACTGCCCTTCTAGCATCCAGCCTGTTACTGGGTTTTTGTAACAAGTAGTCAGTATCCTGGTCCAATTATCCATTAGAATTTAATAAGATTCAATAGTGCTTCAGGATTACAACTGGTAGGCTACTAACTAAAGAAATTCAAAAATAATAAGTTTATTAATAACAATAAAATTGTCTAGGAGTATAAGATCAAAGTAAATTATAGTAATCAATTGAATATAATATAGGATACAAGTTGCTACACTTCTCTCGTGTACAGTAGTATTGTGCTGAAGGCACATATCACATCTTTATGGCTTTTAAGTACCGTCTGGTACATTGTTAGCATTTAGTAACATAATAAAAATATATACAAGTAAATTTGTGTGTATGTGTGTAAGTGCTTTAAGCAGCTCCCTATGTCTCAAGACTCGACTAGACTTAACCAGTGACTGACTAAAAGTCCTCACATAAACTGACTTCTTGGCTAACCTGGCAATCAGAACAGCTTGCTTGAACAATAAAATGACTGTTAAGCCGAACAGCAATATAACAAGCAACAACAACACAGAATCAGGAACAAGGAGATAATATAACAACACTAAGTAGGGACCATCTGCAGATCCTCCACAAAAGTCACAAAACTCCCATACTACTGAATCTAAGTTCAGCATTAGAAAAACCCCGAATGTGACAGTACACAGATACCAGCACAAATTAGGTCAGAAGCTACAGCTCAGGACCTGAGTTTCTCAGAGTGTCTATGTGACACACAACCTCAGTACAACGTCGAAAATCACTAAGTCTAGGCTATGTTCTGTGAAGAGAGCTACACAGAACCAACAACAAGAAAGCGACAGAGACGATCTTCCAACAAGGGCCCGCAATGGAGAGCTGGAGAGGGACCTCTTGCTAGAAGCAACGTTAAACAGACAAGAGCTCGTAGGCCAGGCAGTCTCTCTCCAGGTGAGGTGTGATCACCCCACCCTAATTAAGTGACTCTCCGTGGATTGCTGCTGCCCAGCAACACAGAAACCAGCAGCGAAACAAGTGGAGTGAATATTACAGCAGTTAGACAATGCTGTCAGCTACTTAACACTCGAACTATGAGCACTGAATAATATATAAATGTTACATCTTACCTAATAATATAACTAAGTCAAATAATAATATAAAGCAATATATTTACAATTTAGCTAATATCGCAAATATAGGCAATATAAAATTATATGAGCAAGAATATAAGCAATATATTTACAATTTAGCTAATATCGCAAATATAGGCAATATAAAATTATATGAGCAAGAAATATACATTATATACATTGTGACCCATTCAAGGGTCGCAATACCCCACAGCACGACAAACGGTCGCACTAAAACTTGCGTTAGTGTCTTTCGCATGCTTACTGTGATAACTCATGTCACTTTAAACACATTTAATATAAAAAAAATCAGTTACTATTGTGCCAAGCACTTCTTACATTTTACAATGTTTATTTCACTATAAGTTATGCCCCTGGTACTAGGGCAGTAGACAAGCATGACACATTGTGGCTCGATCATAGTAGTGGAGACTGTATATTAGAACAGCAGTCTTGTGCGATAGACAGGAGACAGCATTCCACTCTTAAGTAGTGGTAGCGGAATGGACACCTGCTTGAGTGCAGTAACTTAGGAGTGTAGAGAGGGGGGTTTGCGGCAGGACTGTGTTCCGCCACTCAGTAACTAACATCGCCCACACAACACTACACACTCAACACTCAGCTTTTGTCTCCAACTGTCTCCTTCTCACACCAACATATATCACCACTACTGTGAATATATAAATAGAATAATTAGACATGAGTATACATAGTTAACATGGGCTTGATAGATTACATTACTTTACTGAATTTGATGTAGCAAGTAACAAAAGATATTTGGGCATAAAATTACATTAATTTAAATGTAACAATGATAATTAAGGACGTGACAGAGCGTCAGCAATTACATTACAATGACCACTGATATTTTGTATACTAATAGAGTAAGGCTGGATTCTGAGTGCCCACCTCATGTTCCTAACATTTTTACTCTTCATTGTATTTATATAGGTGAGTGAATTGTGGCCTGAAAAACGTTAATTTTAAATGGGGAAGTGCCCAAATACACATCAAAATGTTCCAAGGACACCACAAGAGCTAGAGCCTCTTTCTCAATAGTGGCATAATTTTTCTGGTGTTGTTTGAGCTTAGATGAATAGTAACATATAGGATGGAGAATGTCAGTGGATGTTGACTGTTGGAGCAGCACAGCACCCACTGCATAACCACTGGCATCTATACGTAAAAAGAAGGGAAGATTGGAATTAGGACTCCTCAATACAGGAGCAGAGGAAAGCAGACGCTTCAACCTTTTAAACGAGTCTGAACAATCACTAGTCCAGATGAACTGAACTTTGCTACAAGTGAGCTCAGTGAGAGGTGTAGGTGGAGTTGTGTGTGCTGGCTTGCCTGTCACTTGACACACGTGGCAACGGCGCACATAATCAGCTACTGTTTCCTTCATTTTTGGCCAAGTAAAATGTTTTGCCAGTTTACTGAGTGTCTTCTTGACACCCAATCAGAACAGCTTGCTTGAACAATAAAATGACTGTTAAGCCGAACAGCAATATAACAAGCAACAACAACACAGAATCAGGAACAAGGAGATAATATAACGACACTAAGTAGGGACCATCTGCAGATCCTCCACAAAAGTCACAAAACTCCCATACTACTGAATCTAAGTTCAGCATTAGAAAAACCCCGAACTGTGACAGTACACAGATACCAGCACAAATTAGGTCAGAAGCTACAGCTCAGGACCTGAGTTTCTCAGAGTGTCTAAGTGACACACAACCTCAGTACAACGTCGAAAATCACTAAGTCTAGGCTATGTTCTGTGAAGAGAGTTACACAGAACCAACAACAAGAAAGCGACAGAGATGATCTTCCAACAAGGGCCTGCAATGGAGAGCTGCTGGAGAGGGACCTCTTGCTAGAAGAAACGTTAAACAGACAAGGGTGTGATCACCCCACCCTGATCACGTGACTCTCCATGGACTGCTGCTGCCCAGCAACACAGAAGCCGGCAGCAAAACAAGCTGAGTAAGAATTACAGTAGTTAGACAATGCTGTCAGCTACTTAACACTCGAACTATGAGCACTGAATAATATATAAATGTTACATCCTACCTAATAATATAACTAAGTCAAATAATAATATAAAGTAATGTATTTACGATTTAGCTAATATCTCAAATATAAGCAATATAAAATTATATGAACAGGAAATATGCATTATATATATTGTGACCCATTCAGGGGTCGCAGTAGTGTGCGTGGTGTGTGTGCATTAAGACAGTATGTACACGAGATTGTTTGTACATAATACCGTGTTTGTACACGAGACTGAGTGTGCCCAAGACAGCGATGCATACATAATAATGTATGTACACTAGACTGTGTGTACACCAGCTTGGAGGCGGTCGAACATAATTGTACCAACTTCGACAGTGACCTTGAACCTTCCAACACCTCAGGAAGTTTCTTCCACAAGCCTGCCAGAAGCTGCCAGAGGCTTCAGTGAAGCTCCAGGAAACTTCTACAAGCTTTTCTAAGTTTTCCCGAAACTGCAAGGAGGTTTAATAAAGCTCCAGGAAACTTTTTCAAACCGCCTGAAGATATCAGAGATCTTCCACAAGAATATCAATAGCCTTCAAAAGTCTTTCATAAGCGTCTGCAATCTTCCACACGCTCTCGCAAGCCTTCCAGAAGCTACCTTCAGCGATCCACATTTTCCATGTAAAGGTGAAACCAACAGACTGGTTATACACTCAGCTACCCGTGGATTCACCACGAACTCACCAACAATAAAACATACTTTCACGAATATGCATATTCATGCAATCACGAAACGATAGACGCAATTGAAGAGAGCCAAACACACAGGAGCATAGACCAACACAGAAGGAGCGACCAACACACATGACGTCAGACCAGAACACAGGAAGAATTTAAAGGAAGAATTAAAAAAAAATTATAACAACGCGCCATTGAAACTAACATTCATACAGGTTAAGCAGAAAGGAAGAGGTGCTTAAGAAAGGTAAAAAAGAAAATGAGGGGTTGTAAGGATATAACAATCAGCCAAGACTCACGGAATCTTAATAACACGTTTGTAAACTAATCACGGAACGGGTGGGGATCGAACCCATGACAAGTGAGCCCTGAAATTTAATTAGACAAGACCTCTCATAGAAAGAGCAGGGTAACAACAGATAAACTGATATACTATGATGAAAATTTACCTGAAAACAGAAGTGAGGAAGAAGAGCAGAAGTGTTTTATTACAGAGTAACGTGGCCATAACAACCTGTCAGTTGGTTTATCAACTAAACGAGCTCAGGATAGTGGCCAGACCGACGCTAGTGAAAACGGATTGTGAAACCGTGAGAGAAATATATCTGTAAAAATATTTTTTTTATTGTAACATATATAAGGAAATTTTAAAAAAAAGTCTGAGTTACCTTATACATAAGAAGAAACCTGATGCAGTCTCTCTAACAGAAACTAAACTGGAAAACAAGATTTTAAAGGAAATTGTGTTTGATGGAGATTTCTCAGTGGGGAGAAGAGACTGAGAGAATGAGGAGGGAGAGACAGTGTAAATATTATTCAGTGGAGAGAAGAGACTGAGAGGGTAAGGAGGGAGAGACAGTGGAAATATTATTCAGTGGAGAGAAGAGACTGAGAGGGTAAGGAGGGAGAGACAGTGGAAATATTACTCAGTGGCGAGAAGAGACTGAGTGGGTAAGGAGGGAGAGACAGGGGAAATATTATTCAGGGAGAGAGAGACTGAAGTGAGGAGGAAGACAGGGGAAATTTTAATTCAGGGGGAAAAAAGGGGGCAAGTGAGGAGGGAGGACAGGGGAAATTTTATTCATTGGAGAGAAGGACTGAGAGGGTGAGGAGGAGAGACGGTGGAAAAAAAAATTGTAGATAAAAAAAAAAATATATTTTGAAATTAAAATGCAAAGAAAAAATAATGTTAAATCATAGTGTAGAATTTTCAAAATCAAATAATAAAATTTACGGAAGTCTTTTTTACAACCACAAGGTTTTTGTAAAGTTTTTGGAATAATCATTAAAACACCGATAAAACCCTAGCCTATCTAGATAACAAAATCAAATTTAAAAAAAACAAAACAAACATAAAGAACAAAAAACAACGTTCCAAAAGAAACAAAAAATAATTTTTCGGCGGAAACTTCAGAAACACGCGGGAATGCGTAAAACGAAGGGGTAAAATGGGGTAGGTGAGACGCCCAAACTTCCCCCTTCATACAGTAACAATAATTGCCCCTACTCCCCCCGCTCCTTACGGGGGAGATCGTTTACTCCCGTCTTTTTTCTCTTTTGCAGCATGATCATCCTATTCTTCCTCTCTTTCTTTCGACTTTCAGTCACTGTTAAAAAATTTTTATTCCTCGTTTGTGTTGGCTGGACCATTGCAAAGGGCGCGGGTAGATTTTTGTTGATATTTTACGGTGTTTACGGGTTTTCCCCCACTCTAACTATGGGCTGCCAACAGAAAGACGTTTCACAGCCCATGAGGCTCTAACACTCTCTGGAAATTTCAAAATAGGGAGACACCTTAATCAGTGAGGCCTACAAAATTTCACTTAGAAGTTCCAAACCCCAAAAAATCTTCACAGATTCTCAACTTTCCCCTACAAAAATAAAAATTTATTTAAAATTTAAATTTTTAATTATTATTTTTTTTTTATTATTTTTATTATTTATTATTATTATTATTATTATTATTAAATTAATATTTTTTATTATTTTATTATTATTATTATTATAAATTTTTGTTTTTTTCTCATAGGGGGACTAAACCCGTAGGGATTTTCGGCGCATGGGGGGGGAGGCGGAACGCATTTAGGGGGCTTAATTTAGGGAATGGGGCACAGATCAATTCCCAGATCAAAGCCCCCACCACATCAAGTACCCTCCCCCCGGGGAAAAATTTATAAAAATCTGCATTAATTTATGTTACAAAAGTACATGAAATTATCTAGGGAAAAATTTAAAATTTACAATTAATTTTAATGTTTTTTTACACAATTGTTGCAAGTAGTCTGATCTCCCCGTTTGCATGGTTGGGCATCTCCAAGTTGCAAGTTTTGCACTCCACAGTGTTGATGTGTGTCACCCCACAGTGTTGCAAGTTGTTGCATCTCCCAAATGTTGCATGGTGGGGCTCTCCCAAGTGTTTCAAATTTTTCACTCCCGGTTTTCAGTGTGTGTATCTCCACAGTGTTGCTTTTTGTGTCATCTCCACAGGTTTGCATGTGTTTCTCTCCACAGTGTGGGAATTGTGCCTCCACAGTGTTTCTGTGTGTGTCATCCCCAGTGTTGATGTTGTGTCATCTCCCCCAAAGGGTTTCATTGGGGGTCATCTCCACATGTTTGCATTTGTGTAAACTCCACGTTTGATGGTGTGTCATCTCCCAGGTTTTCCAAAGTGTGTCATCTCCCCAAGTGTTGCTTGTGTGGCATTCCCCATGTTTTTTCATTGTTGGGGTCATCCCCAGGTTGCATGTTGTTTTATCTCCACAGGTTGCATGTGTGTGCTCTCCACAGTTTGCATGTGTGGTCTCTCCCAGGTTGCATTTTGTGTCACTCCACAGTGTTGCATGTGTGTCATCTGCATAGTGTTGCATGTGTGTCATCTCCACAGTGTTGCAAGTGTGTCATCTTCAGTGTTGCATGTGTGTGTCATCTCCACAGTGTTGCATATGTGTCATCTCCACAGTGTTGTATGTGGGTGTCATCTCCACAGTGGTACATGTGTGTCATCTCCACAGTGTTGCATGTGTGTCATCTGCACGGTGTTGCATGTGTGTCATCTTCACAGTGTTGCATGTGTGTTTCCATTTTGTGTGTGTCATCTTCACAGTGTTGCATGTGTGTGTCATATCCACAGTGTTGCAGGTGTTTCATCTCCAAAGTGTTCCATGTGTGTCATCTCCACAGTGCTGCATGTGTGTCATCTCCAGAGTGTTATATGTGTCTGTCGTCTCCACAATGTTGTATGTATGTCATCTCCACAGTGTTGCATGTGTGTCATCTGCACAGTGTTATATGTGTCTGTCATCTCCACAGTGTTGCATGTGTGTCATATCCACAGTGTTGCAGGTGTTTCATCTCCAAAGTGTTGCATGTGTGTCATCTCTACAGTGTTGCATGTGTGTCATCTCCATAGTGTTGCATGTGTGTCATCTCCACAATGTTGCATGTGTGTCATCTCCACAGTGTTGCATGTGTGTCATCTCCACAGTGTTGCATGTGTTATATCCACAGTGTTGCATGTGTGTCATCACAGTGTTGCATGTGTGTCATCTCCACAGTGTTGCATGTGTGTGTAATCTCCACAGTGTTGCATGTGTGTGTCATCTCCACAGTGCTGCATGTGTGTTAACTCCACAGTCTTGCATGTGTGTGTCATCTCCACAGTGTTGCATGTGTGTGTCATCTCCATAGTGTTGCATGTGTGTGTCATCTCCACAGTGTTGCATGTGTGTGTCATCTCCACAGTGTTGCATGTGTGTCAACTCCACAGTATTGCATTTGTGTGTCATCTCCACAGTGTTGCATGTGTGTGTCATCTCCATAGTGTTGCATGTGTGTGTCATCTCCAAAGTGTTGCATATGTGTGTCCTCTCCACAGTGTTGCATGTGTGTCATCTCCACAGTGTTGCATGTGTGTCATCACAGTGTTGCATGTGTGTCATCTCCACAGTGTTGCATGTGTGTCATCCAGTGTTGCATGTGTGTCATCTCCACAGTTGCATTGTGCCCTCCCCACGTGTTGAGTGTTTCATCTCCAAAATGTTAATGTGTGTCATCCACAGTGTTGCATTTGTCATCTCCACTGTTGCATTGGTCACTCCAGTGTTGATGTTTTCTCTCCCAGTGTTGCATTGTTTTTACCCAAACAGTTGCAGGGTTTTATCCCCCAAAATGTTGCATTTTCATCTCCAAGTGTTCATGGTGTCATCTCCACAGTGTTTGCAGTGTGGCATCCCCCAAAGTTTATGTGTGTCTCTCCACATTTTTGTGTGCATCTCCACTTGTTGCATGGTTCTCCACAGGTTGTTCTGTATCCAGTGTTGCAGGTTTTTCTTTCCCCAAGGGGTTGGTGTTTCACTCCAAGTGTTGCTTTGTGTGTCATCTAAAATTTTCATGGGGTTTTTTCATCTCCAGTGTTGATGTGGGGGTCATCTTCAATGTTGCATGTGTTTTCATTCCACTTGTTGAAATGTTTTTCATCTCCAAGTGTTGCATGGTTACAAGTTTTTTCTGTGTGTCCCCCAACAGTGTTGCTGGTCTCCACGTGTTGCTGTGTTTATCTCCACTTGTTGCAATTTGGTGTCATCTCACATTGCAGGGGTTGTAACTCCACGTATTGCATTGTTCATCCCCACTGTTTGCATGTGTGTCATCCAAGTGTTGCATGGTGTCATTCCACATTTGCATGGGTTATTTTCCCCAATGTTGCATGTGTGTCATTCCATTTCTTGGGGTCATCTCACAGTGTTGATGGTTGTCATTCCAAGTGTTGCATGTGTGCATCCCCAAGTGTTTTTTTGTTGTCTTCCCCAAGTTTTAAGGGTGTCATCTCCACGTGTTAAAATTTGTTCATCCAATAGTGTTATTGTGTCTTTTTCATCTCAAAGTGTTATGTTGTTGTCATCTCCACAGTTTTTAAATGGTTTTCATCCCACAGTGTTATTTTTGTGTGTTCATCATTTTTGGTTTGCATGTTGCATTCCCCACAGGTTTTTTCTGTTGTCATCTCCACAGTGTTTTTGGGGTCACTCCACATGTTGTTTAATATTTTTGTCCCTTTCACGGTTTTTGTTTTGTCATCTCCACATGTTGTTTTTTGTCATCTCCACAGTGTTATTGTGTCGTCATCCCCACAGTGAATTTGTTTTTGTCATCTCCACATGTTAGTGTTGTCATCTCCACTGTTTTAGGTCTGTCATCTCCAGGTTTTTTGTTTTGTCTCTCAAGTTTTATTTGTGTCTGTCATCCCACAGTTTTATTGTCCCCTTCTCCACAGGGGTTTATTTTGTGTCTGTCATCCCACAGTGTTTTTTTTTTGTCATCTCCACATGTTTTTATTTGTGTCGGGTTCCCCACAAGTGTTATATTGTGTGTGTATCTCATTGTTGATGTTGTCATCTCCAGTGTAAATGTGTTGTCATCTCCACATGTTAAGTGTGTTCACTCCACAGTGTTGATATGGGTCACTTCATGTTTTTAATGTGTTGTCATCTCCACAGTGTTCATGTTTTGTTATCACGTGTTGCATTGTGTCACTCCACAGTTTTGAGTGTTTTTCATTCCACAGTTTTTCTGTGTTTCATTCCCAGTGTTGCAGGTGTTTCATTCCAACGTGTTGCATTGGCCCCTCCAAAGTTCATGTGTGTAACTCCAAGTGTTATATTTTCTTCACTCCAAATTTGCATGTGTGTCATGCACAGTGTTGCATGTGTGCCATTCCACATTTTTGTTGCTCCTTCAGTCCCCATGTTCATGTGTGCATCTCCAGTGTTAAAGTGTTGTAATCCCAAGTGTTATGTGTTCATTCAATTTGTTGCATGTGTGTCACTCCAAGGTTGCTGTGTTTTCCCCAAAATTTTGCATGTTGTATTCCAAGTGTTGAATGTGGTCTCTCCCAGTGTTGCATGTGGTTAATCCACAGGTTGCATGTGTGTCACACAGTTTGCTGTGGTCCCAGTGTTGCTTGGTGTCATCTCCAAGTGTGCTTGTGTCATTCCCAGTGTTGCATGGGTTTTAACCCCACAGTTTGCATGTGGGTCATCTCCACAGGTTCATGGGTGCATCCCGTGTTGCATGTGGAAAACTCCACAGTGTTGCTTGTGTGCTCTAAGTGTTCATGGTTGCATCTCCAATTTCATGTGTGTCCATCTCCATTTTGCATGTGTGTCATCTCCAAAGTGTTGCTTGTGTGTAAAACCCACAGTTTGCATTTTGGGGTATCTCCATTTGGGCAGGTGGGTTATCCCAAAAAGGTTGCTTTGGGGTTGCCCTTCCCCATGTTCATGTGTGTATCTCCTAGTTTGCATGTGTGTATCACGGGTTTTGCATGTTGTCTTCCCCAATTTTTTTCATGTGTGTCATCTCCAGTTTTTGTGTTTTTCATCTCCAAGTGTGCATGTGTTTTATCTACGGGTTTTTTCTGTGGGGCTCTCCAGTGTTATGTGTGTCATCTCCCAGTGTTGCATGTGTGTCATCCCCACTTGTTGATGTGTGTTCATCCCACAGTGTGCATTGGGTTTAAATTTTCAGTGTTGAAGGGTGTTTTCACTCACATTTTTGCAGGGGTTTTCATCTCCACGTGTTGCATGTTGCACCCACAGTGTTGCTTTGGGTGTTTTCCCACAGTGTAATGGGGATCCCCACAGTGTTGCATTGTTCCATTCACAGTGTTGCTGTTGTCATTTTCCACAGTGTTGCAGGGTGTATCTCCCACATGTTGCTGTTTTGTCATCTAAGTTTTGCAGTGTGTTATTTACAGGTTGCATGTTTATCTCACGTGTTGCAGTGTGTTCATCCCAAAGTTTTGCATGTGTGTCATCTCCCAGTTTTATTTTTTCTGTCATTTCAATTGCATTTTTGTTTTCCAAAAATGTTGCATTGTGTCATCTCCACAGTGTTGATGGTTCATCTCCCCGGGTTTATGTGTGTCATCCCCCACAGGTTGCATGGGGTTCATCACAGTGTTGCATGGGTCATCTCCACGTTTTTTCATGGTGTCATTTCACAGTGTTTTTTAATGTGTTGTCATCTCCCAGTGTTGCATGTGTGTCCACTCCCAGTTTGCTGTGTGTATCTCCAAAAGTTTTGATGTGTGTCATCCCCAAATGTGCATGTTTTTCTTCCCCAGTGTTGCTGTGGTCATCTCCAAGTGTTGCATGTGTGTTATCTCCAAGTTTTTGCATGTGTGTCATCACGTTTCATGTGTGTATCACAGTGTTGCTTTGTGTGTCACTCCAAGTTTTTGATGTGTGTTCACTCCAATTTTTAATGTGTGGTCACTACATGTTCATGTTTTTCATCCCCACGTTTTGCATATGTTGTCACTCAAGTGTTGCATGTGTGTCACCTCCACAGCGTTGCATGTGTGTCTCTCCAATGTTGCATGTTGTCATTCCCAAGTGTTGCATGTGTTTCATCACAGTTTTTGCATGTTGTTCACCCCACATAATTTGCATGGTGTCATCTCCACAGTGTTGCAGTTTTCATCTCCACAGTGTTCATGTGTGTTCTCACAGTGTTGATGTGTGTCTCACATGTTGCATGTTTCTTTTCCCACAGTTTTGCATGGTGTCATCACAGTTTTTCTGGTGTCATCTCCACATTGCATGTGTGTCATTCCCGTGTTGCCTTTTTTCATCTCCAAGTGTTGCATGTGTGTCATCTCCATGTTGCATGTGTCATTTTCCAAAAGTTGCAGTTTTTTTCCCCACAGGTTGATGTGTGTCACCCCACAGTTTCATATGTTTCATTCCACTATTTTGCATTGTTCATCTCAAAATTTTTCATGGTTCATCTCCACAGTGTTGATTGTCATCTCCACGTGTTGCATGTGGGGCATCTCCACATTTGCTTTGTGTCCTCCAAGATTCATGTGGTATCTCCACAGTGTTGATGTGTGTCATTCCAATGTTGCATTTGTCACCCCCATTTTGCAGTGTGTCTCTCCAAGTGTTGTTGTGGGGGGTCATCTCCAAGTGTTGCATTTTGTTCACCCCCACAATGTCATGTGTGTTTCATCTCCATGTTGTTGTGTGTGTCATCTCATGGGGTTTGCATGTGTGGTCATCTCCAATGTTAATTGTTCATCCCACAGTGTTTGCATGTGTGTCATCACAGTTTGAATGGGGTGTCTTCCCCAAAAGTTTTGCATGTGTACTCAAGTTTTTTGATGTGTTTCATCTCCACAGTGTTGCATTGTGTCATCTCACATTGAATGTTGTATCTCCCAGTATTGATGTTGTCATCCCCACGGGTTTTATTTTGGTCCCCAGTTTGCATTGTGTCATACCATTGTTCATGTGTGTTTTTCCCAAAATGTTGATGGTTCATCTCCAGTGTTGATGTGGTCATCCCCACAGTGTTGATGTTTTATCCCCACAGTGTTGCATGTGTGTATCTCCAAGTGTTTATGTTTGCATCTCCACGTGTTTTTGGTGTCATCCCCACAGTGTTGAATTTGTGTATCTCAAAGTGTTTTGTTTTGTCACTAAAAAGTGTTTGTGTGTTGCATCCCCCCACAGTGTTATTGGGGTTTATCTCCACATGTTTTTTTTGGTTGTGTTCTCAGGGTTGCATGTTGTCATCTCCACGTTTTTAAATTGTGTCACCCCACGGGGTTTTAGTGGGGGTCATCTCCACGTGTTGATTTGTGGTCATTTTCCGTTTTTAAATTGTTTCATCTCCACAGTTTTTGTGGGTTCATCTCACAGTTTTTTATTTGGTTGTATCCCCACATGAAATTTGTTTTGTCATCTCCACAGTGTTATTTGTTTCATCTCACAGTGTTATTTTTGTGTCGGGTCACCCACAGGTTTTAAGTGTTTCATCCCCACAGGGTTGTATGTGTTTCATCTCCACGGTCTGTATGTGTGTGTCATCTCCTGTGTTATATGTTTTGTATGTTTGTCTTTTCCCCACGTGTTGTATTTTTGTCACCCACAGTGTTTTGGTGTGTCATCTCCATTGTTTAGTGTTGTATGTGTTTGGTCACTCCACATGTTGTATTTTTGTCTCCCCCAAGTGTTTTTTTTATGTGTTGTCATCCCCCGGGGTTTTTGTATTGTGTGTCACCCCAGTGTTTATGTGTTGTTTAATTTTTTTTTCTGTCTTTCCCCACTGTTTATTGTTGCACCCCACAGGTTTTGTGTTTCAACTCCTTTGTGTTATATGTGTGTATGGGTTTTTACCCCACGGGTTTATGTTGTGTCATCTCCACGGTGTTTGTAGTGTGTTCACCCCACGGTTTTTATTGTGTTCATCTCCACGTTTTTATTGTTTTGCCCATCCCACGGTGTTTATGTGTTGTCATTTCACGGTTTTTATTTTGGTTTTCCTCCATTTTTTTGTTTTTATGGTGTTGTATGTTTGTCATCTCCACGGTTTTGATGTGTGTGTCATCCCCACGTGTTGTATGTTTGTCACCCCCCGGGTGTTTATGTGTGTGCCCTCTCCACAGTATTATGTGTGTCTGTCTGTCTGGTAAAATTTCTGGCTAAAGGTACGCAAGGAATTGTAACCCCATTCTTGATACGGGGAATTATTTTTTGGCAAACGTGTATGTAGAAAGGGATGGGGTTCATCTCTCTGGGGTGGAGGGTTGCTTAGCCAATTAAAATTGAGAGGGAATTGAACTTGACGAATTTAAACTGACAGATTAAGAGGTATGGGTGTTTGTGGGAAACAATCAGGTGCAGCATTAGGGTTAAAAACACAGTTTTTCCGGGATACCAGGGGGTAGTTTAAAAGACAAATTCAAAATAAAATTGCTATAATGGCAAATCAATTGTTAACAAACAAAGAGGGATATGGGGCAACGATGACTAGCCCCTTAAGGTTTTCTATAAAATGTAGGGGTCTAAAAATAAGATAATGAGCTAAGATTACTTGCAAGGAGGGAAATAGATATTTTTGGAAAAACAGGACCCGGGTTTAACCCGAAAGTAGGAAATGCCCTTTTGTGCAAAATACAGGGTTATAAAAAATATTTCACATAACAGGGTCAAAGGAAGGGGGGGGGGGCGATGTATGTCAGGAAAAATTTAAAATTTTTATCTTTGACATGATTAAATTAAGCATCGAACACAGAACCCTTTTTGGGTACCTATGACCTATTTTCAAAGAGGTGAAGGTCCTTACTTTAAATTAGACCCAAAAACCCAACCTCCATAGTGGGAAAAATTTTTGGAATCAAAATTGCCCAGGCAGTTGTAGCACCCCTTTAAAAGCATAAATTAATCACGAATTTAGCTGGTTTTTTCAAAGGGGGGGTTCCTTTCCTTCGAATTTTCTTTTTTCACTAAGGTATTTGAGGAAGTAATCATGGGAAAGAATAATATTGTGTAAAGGGCTTTATAAGGCTTTTGACGGGGGCCCACTCGAGATATTAGGAAAAATTAAACCCCATGGAATAGGAGGGAAAATTTTTTTTTGATAGAGGGAGGTTGCAAATAGGCAGCAAGATTTGATAAATGGGGAGAAACAGAGTGGGGAAGCGTCACGAGCGGTGTTTTCCCCAGGGGTCAGTGTTGGGGCCCCTGCGTTCACAACTACAAAAACGCATAGAAAGGGGCATAAAAAAGCGACATCACAAGTTTGCTGATGCCAAAAATAGGCCGTCGAATCATCTGAGAGGACATTAAAGACTCCCGGAAAATTTGAGTAGACGATGCAGGGTCGGAAAGTGGGGATGCAGTTTTTAAAATAGACAAATGCAAATTCTAAATGTTGGACAGGACAATAACCATGCAACATATAAACTAAATAATGTAGATCTTAATATTACGGATTGCGAAAAAGATTTAGGAGTACTGGTTAGCAGTAATCTGAAACCAAGACAACAGTGCATAAGTGTTCGCAATAAAGTTAATAGAATCCTTGGCTTTATATCAAGAAGCATAAATAATAGGAGTCCTCAGGTTGTTCTTCAACTCTATACATCCTTGGTTAGGCCTCATTTAGATTATGCTGCACAGTTTTGGTCACCGTATTACAGAATGGATATAAATGCTCTGGAAAATGTACAAAGGAGATGACAAAGTTGATCCCATGTATCAGAAACCTTCCCTATGAGGATAGACTAAGGGCCTTGAATCTTCACTCTCTAGAAAGACGTAGAATTAGGGGGATATGATTGAGGTGTATAAATGGAAGACAGGAATAAATAAAGGGGATGTAAATAGTGTGCTGAAAATATCTAGCCTAGACAGGACTCGCAGCAATGGTTTTAAGTTAGAAAAATTCAGATTCAGGAAGGATATAGGAAAGTACTGGTTTGGTAATAGAGTTGTGGATGAGTGGAACAAACTCCCAAGTACAGTTATAGAGGCCAGAACGTTGTGTAGCTTTAAAAATAGGTTGGATAAATACATGAGTGGGTGTGGGTGGGTGTGAGTTGGACCTGATTAGCTTGTGCTACCAGGACGGTTGCCGTGTTCCTCCCTTAAGTCAATGTGACCTGACCTGACTAGGTTGGGTGCATTGGCTTAAGCCGGTAGGAGACTTGGACCTGCCTCGCATGGGTCAGTAGGCCTGCTGCAGTGTTCCTTCGTTCTTATGTTCTTAAACTTTGATAGGGAGGACAGTAAGCTGTTATGGGACGAAATTCATAAGGCATCTAGATATGAAAATGTTGTGATAATGGCAGATTTTAACTTTAGACAAATTGATTGGAACAATATGACAGGAAACCTTGAGTCTAGTGACTTTCTTGATACGGTTCAGGATTGCTTTTTAGAACAGGTTGTGACAGAACCAACTAGAGGAAACAATCTGCTTGACTTGGTTCTTGCCAACAAAGATTCACTAATTAATAATCTTGAGGTTAATGATGAGCTTGGGAAAAGTGATCACAAATCACTTAGTTTCAATATATCATGGAATTACCCAGATAACTGCAATCAAATCTCTGTCCCAGATTTTCGCTTGGCCGACTTCATGGGACTGAAAAATTACCTGGGTGGGCTAAATTGGGATGTCCTGACTATGGGTCAGGTAGGTGATCTTGGTTGCCAGTATGACGTTTTTCAGAGCATAATTCTAGCTGCCCAGACAACTTTTGTTCTGAGTAGGGAAATTAGATCTAACAAAAATGATCCCAAATGGATGAACAATAGATTAAAACATCTCATTGGTCAAAAGATAGGCATATATAGGCGTATCAAAAGAGGGGATGGGCAGTTAAGAAATCAATATATTCAATTAAAGAGAGAAATAAAGAGAGGAATAAGAAAAGCAAAAAAGGGATTATGAGGATAAGGTCGCAAGGAATTCAAAGATTAACCTTAAAGGATTCTTTCAGGTATACGGAAGTAAGATTAGGGACAAGATTGGCCCACTTAAGAGTAACTCTGGTCAGATCACTGACTGTGATAAGGATATGTGTGAAATTCTCAATACCTACTTCCTCTCAGTTTTCACCCAGGGAAATACTAGCGATATTCCTGAAATAATAGTTTATGTAGAACAGGATGATAAACTATGCACGATTGTGGTAACTAGCGACATGGTCCTCAGACAAATAGAGAAATTAAAACCTAACAAATCCCCAGGCCCTGATGAACTGTTTGCAAGGGTGTTAAAGGAATGTAAAGAGGAACTTAGCATACTTTTGGCTAATCATTTTAACATATCACTACAAACTGGCATAGTGCCTGATAAGTGGAAAATGGCAAATGTAATACCTATTTACAAGGCAGGTGACAGGTCCTTGGCTTCGAACTATAGATCAATAAGCCTTACCTCCATAGTGGGAAAATTTATGGAATCAATAATTGCCGAAGCAATTCGTAGCCATCTTGACAGGCACAGATTGATTAATGAATCTCAACACGGTTTTACAAAGGGGCGTTTCTGTCTTACGAATTTACTCTTTTTTCACTAAGGTGTTTGAGGAGGTAGGTCATGGTAATGATTATGATATTGTGTATATGGACTTCAGTAAGGCTTTTGATAGAGTTACACACCAGAGGCTATTGAGGAAACTTAAGGCACACGGAATAGGGTAGAGGCATGGCTGACAAATAAACAGCAGAGAGTTTGCATAAATGGGGAGAAATCAGAATGGGGGCACGTCACAAGCGGTGTTCCTCAGGGGTCAGTGCTGGGCCCGTTGCTGTTCAAAATTTACATAAACGACATAGATGAGGGAATAAATAGCGACATAAGCAAATTTGCTGATGACACCAAAATAGGCCGTCCAATTCATTCTAATGAGGACACTAGAGCACTCCAGGATGATTTGAATAGACTGATGCAATGGTCGGAGAAGTGGCAGATGCAGTTTAATATTGACAAATGCAAAGTTCTAAATGTTGAACAGTTAAATAACCATGCCACATATAAACTAAATAATGTAGATCTTAATACTACTGATTGCGAAAAGGATTTAGGAGTTCTGGTTAGCAGAAATTTAAAACCAAGACAACAGTGCATTAGTGTTCGCAATAAAGCTAACAGAATTCTTGGCTTCATATCTAGAAGTATAAATAATAGATGCCCTCAGGTTGTTCTTCAACTCTATATATCCTTGGTTACGCCTCATTTAGACTATGCTGCTCAGTTCTGGTCACCGTATTACAGAATGGATATAAATGCTTTGGAAAACGTATAGAGGAGGATGACAAAGATGATCCCATGTATCAGAAATCTTCCCTATGAGGATAGACTGAGGGCCCTGAATCTGTACTCTCTTGAAAGGCGTAGAATTAGGGGGGATATGATCGAAGTGTATAAATGGAAAACAGGAATAAATAAAGGGGATGTAAATAGCGTGCTGAAAATTTCCAGCCAAGACAGGACTCGCAGCAATGGTTTCAAGTTGGAAAAATTCAGATTCAGAAAGGATATAGGAAAGCACTGGTTTGGTAATAGAGTTGTGGATGAGTGGAGCAAACTCCCGAGTACAGTTATTCAGGCTAAAACGTTGTGTAGCTTTAAAAATAGGTTAGATAAATACATGAGTGGGTGTGAGTTGGACCTGACTAGCTTGTGCTGCTGGGTCTGGTGCAGTGCCCCATCCTTGAGTGGAGATGATCAGACTGGGTGGGTCACGGGGCTAATCCGGGGGGGTCATTGGTCTAATCCGGGGGGGGACATGGACCTGATCCGCATGGGTCAGTAGGCCTGTTGCAATGTTCCTTCTTTCTTATGTTCTTATGTTCTTATGTATGTGTGTGTCATCTCCACAGTGTTGTATGTGTGTGTCATCTCCACGGTGTTGTATGTGTGTGTCATCTCCACGGTGTTGTATGTGTCTGTCATCTCCACAGTGTTATGTGTGTCTGTCATCTCCATAGTGTTATATGTGTTGTATGTGTGTGCCATCTCCACAGTGTTGTATGTGTGTGTCATCTCCACGGTGTTGTATGTGTGTGTCATCTCCACGGTGTTGTATGTGTGTGTGTCATCTCCACAGTGTTGTATGTGTGTGTCATCTCCACAGTGTTGTATGTGTGTGTCATCTGCACGGTGTTGTATGTGTGTGTGTCATCTCCACGGTGTTGTATGTGTGTGTCATCTCCACGGTGTTGTATGTGTGTGTGTCATCTCCACGGTGTTGTATGTGTGTGTCATCTCCACGGTGTTGTATGTGTGTGCGTCATCTCCGCAGTGTTGTATGTGTGTGTCATCTCCGCAGTGTTGTATGTGTGTGTCATCTCCACAGTGTTATGTGTGTCTGTCATCTCCGCAGTGTTGTATGTGTGTGTCATCTCCACAGTGTTATATGTGTGTGTCATCTCCGCAGTGTTGTATGTGTGTGTCATCTCCACAGTGTTATATGTGTCTGTCATCTCCGCAGTGTTATATGTGTCTGTCATCTCCATCTTTCAGTGCTGATAATAACATTTAGCAATATTTTCCACAGATAAGCCCCATTTCACCGCCGTATATAATAATCTTAGAGCTCAAAAAAGGATCATACATAGACCTCATGTCCGTTCTCTTAATAAACGTAATATACTGATGAATTGCATTATTTTAAAGCACACTACGGAAATATATTAGGCATTTCTTTCAGCACAATAAGTTAACTAGCATTTTCAAAGTTAATTATAATGCCTTTATGAAGACTGGATGAAATGAGGGAAACAGCGACAGGTTCTGGATACAACTGAAGGATAAAACGAGAACGACAGAACTAGACCATAAGGAAAACGCTCTTGGGAAAATTTGGTACAGATATGGAGGCCAGACTGAATGAGTCGCATCTCCTGGTAACGTTGTAAAATATTCATTACCAGAGCTTAAGTGAGGAGAACTAAGTACTGAGGCTGAGCCAAGACTAGAGAGTATTGAAGGTGACAACATATTCAAGAACACTCATGGTAAGACCTAGGTATGACCCACGGGAGGGGCGAGACTTGCTGCCCATGTTCACATTGCCGTAAATGGATACCTGGGTGTTAGTCAAGGCTTGTGGGTCACATAATGAGAAAGAGAGCCCAAGGGTTCCAACTATCTTGACTCTTTAAGAGGAGTAATTTAATGCTGATATAGGGCTCTTGATCCAAAGAATTTGGAGCTTTTCTCCCTTGTCTCAGATCAAACTTGCTCGCCCCCATGCACCTCGTTTGTCAGGCGATGTACGTATGACGTTCCTATGAACTTATGAAATAATTAGCTATCTTGATTATCGTATGTTATCTTTCCGGAGTTAGTGACAAGAAGGATGTAATCTTTTTCTTGAATGGGTGAGAAAGTCAGCAGGTCAGCAGTCAGCAAGTCAGCAGGTCAGCAGGTCAGCAGGTCAGCAGGTCAGCAGGTCAGCAGGTCAGCAGGTCAGCAGGTCAGCAGGTCAGCAGGTCAGCAGGTCAGCAGTCAGCCACATTACTGAAACAAATTTCAATAAGACAAAAGCTTCGTTGCCAATTAATTCGTTAATTATTGAAAGCATTTCGCCAAGGTTGGAGACAAAGCAATTTCCAAAATAGCAATAAGACTGAGGATGACATAGGAACTTTTCACTTTGTTTCTGGAAGCAAAGAGCAGAACGTGCAAAGGAAGACTACGACCACGCATGCAAGGTCTTCAAGGAGAAACTGTCTTCCCTAAAGGTTACGGCGCCGGTGGTGCCGGAGAGCAGAGAAGTAATCCTGACCGGCTGACTCAGACGACAGGTCCGGCACTGATAGTTACTGTGCTCACTTATGTGTGCTTGCAGGGGTCAAGACACAGTTCCTGTTCCTCGAGACTACTGTGAAAATGAAAAGATCATATGTCTAATAGATTTGTAAATGTGATAGAAGGGTGGTAGACAATAATCTCCCAGGGAGGTGCTACCGTTCTTTCATATGAATATAAAACACACACACACACACACACACACACACACACACACACACACACACACACACACACACACACACACACACACACACACACACACACACACACACACATACACACACACACACACTCAGAAGTGTCCCTGTTTGCAGATGATGTGAAGTTAATGAGGAGAATTAAATCTGATGAGGACCAGGCAGGACTTCAAAGAGACCTGGACAGACTGGACACCTGGTCCAGCAAATGGCTTCTCGAATTTAATCCTGCCAAATGCAAAGTCATGAAGATAGGGGAAGGGCACAGAAGACCACAGACAGAGTATAGCTAGGTGGCCAAAGACTGCAAACCTCACTCAAGGAGAAAGATCTTGGGGTGAGTAACACCGAGCATGTCTCCGGAAGCACACAATCAATCAGATAACTGCTGCAGCATATGGGCGCCTGGCAAACCTGAGAACAGCATTCCGACACCTTAGTAAGGAATCATTCAAGACACTGTACACCGTGTATGTCAGGCCCATACTGGAGTATGCAGCATCCTGTTTGGAACCCGCACTTGAGTAAAGCATCGTCAAGAAACTAGAGAAAGTACAAAGGTTTGCAACAAGGTTAGTTCCAGAGCTAAGGGGGAATGTCCTATGAAGAAAGATTAAGGGAAATCGGCCTGACGACACTGGAGGACAGGAGGGTCAGGGGAGACATGATTAACGACATATAAAAATACTGCGTGGAATAGACAAGGTGGACAAGGACAGATGTTCCAGGGAGGGGACACAGAAACAAGAGGCCACAATTGGAAGTTGAAGACACAAATGAGTCAGAGAGATAGTAGGAAGTATTTCTTCAGTCATAGAGTTGTAAGGCAGTGGAATAAGCCTAGAAAATGACGTAGTGGAGGCAGGAACCATACACAGTTTTAAGACGAGGTTTGATAAAGCTCATGGAGCGGGGAGAGAGAGGGTCTAGTAGCAACCGGTGAAGAGGCGGGGCCAGGAGCTAGGACTCGACCCCTGCAACCACAAATAGGTGAGTACAAATAGGTGAGTACACACACACACACACACACACACACACACACACACACACACACACACACACACACACACCATACACACACCACACACACACACACCACACACACACACACACACACACACACACACCACACACTACACCACACACCCACACACACACACACACACACACACACACACACACACACACACACACACACACACACACACACACACACACACACACACACACACACACACACACACACACTACACACGCACACACACACACACACACACACACACACACACACACAACACACACACACACACACACACACACACACCATACACACACACACACACACACACACACACACACACACACACACACACACATACACACACACACACATACACACACACCCACACACAAAACGAGCGGTAGGATGATAAACATTAACCATCGAGAGAAAATACAACTCTCCTGCCATGCAAGTGTTGTGTGGAGACCTGTTAAATGCTTTACGTTCTGGCCAAACCACGAGTCTTGTGTCTGTCTCACGAACATGTTGGAACAGAGGTAAATCATACACACTTCTATTTACCAAATAGCGGCCAGCGGAGAGGCGGGAACAGGAGCTGAGACCAACCTCTGCAACCTACAAATAAGGGGTTAGCAACGCACTTGCCTCATACGCTGAGTGTCCGATGTTCAATCCCCGGCACGGGTAGAAACACTGGACATGTTTCTTTACACCTGCTGTCCTTCCCTGCTCACCTACCTGCAAATTGGGGTCCTTTAATTCTGTCCCTCAGGACAAAATTAAAGGACCCCAATGGAAATAAGACAGACAGTTTCGATGACGCACTGACTTTCTTGGGTTATCCTGGGTAGCTAACCTTCCGGATTAAAAATCCGAACAAATCTTATTTTACTCAAGAGACTCACGTTCACAAACGGGCGCATAAAAAAAATAAATCCACACAAAAATCTTCTCAGAGACTCACAAAGGCAAACGAAAAATTCAGTGAAAAAGAAAAATATGAAAATGACGATGCTTTGATGTGCGAGTGCAATTATCCTCGGGTATATAATTAGATCAAGGTAAAAACTGTACTGGGCGTCCCTCATGTTACTTGACGCTGTTGTGGTCAACACAGCGCACCCAGCACATCCTTATAGACCTGGCCAGCACAGCATAGAACACAGCTATCACATCCATATACACGTGACCAACACATCATGGAATACAGCCACAGCATCCTCATACACGTGACGAGCACAGCAAGTAACAACCACAACAATCTGATACACCTGTCCAACACAGCACGTAACACAACCACAACATCCTGATACACCTGGCCAACACAGTAATTAAAACCCAACACAACCTTATACACCTGACTAGCACAGCAAGTAATACTCAAAACATCCTGATATATCTCCCTTTAAATAACTTCCTCTCTCGTCACAGGCTGTTGGTGTTCGGTGCAGGTGTTCGAATTCCAAGCCAGAGGGGAGCAGTCAGACAGCCATTTACAATACGGAGACAAGCTGGCCTTCCCGCCCCTCGACTCTCTGTCCTTCTGCGTGAGGCTGAGGTTCTACTTCCTGTGGGAGGTGTCCGGCTTCTTGCAAGTCTCCGACAACTCGACGGGTCAGGTGATACACACCATACAGGCAGGTGAGTAATGGTTCTTGTATAAATGAATAATGTGTAAGTTGATTTTCACAAAATACGTGGCCGATACAAGGTTAGATAGCATTCGTACAAACGGCAGAGCTCAGATTATGTAGAGCTCTATAGACAGGCTGGGATGTACCCTCTAGAAAAGGAATTTGTGTATATTTCAGGACATAAATTAAAGGCAACGTTTCGCCAGGAGTGGCCTCGTCATTAGGACTGATGAAGACAATCGTGGCGTAACGTTGCCCTAAAAAAATGTTCTGAATTGTACACGTTTTTTTTTTTTTCACATTTTGTTGGTACCACCAAATTATTTACAAACTGGGAAGTAACTTTCTGTCTCAGATGTGAGTCTGGCAGTTTCATAGCCTAGGGATTTTAGGGGTTTAGGTTATTTTCAGGTGTGTGGAAGTGAGGGACGAGTGTGTGCAAGCTTCAGGTGTGTGGAAGTGAGGGACGAGTGTGTGCAAGCTTCAGGTGTGTGGAAGTGAGGGACGAGGGTGTCCAGATTTCAGGCGTGTGGAAGTGATGGACTAGTGCGTGCAAGTTTCAGAAGTGTGGAAGTGAGGGACTAGTGAGCAAAGGTTTCAGGTGAGTGGAAGTGAGGGACGAGTGTGTGCAGTTTTCAGGTGTGTGGGAAGGACTAGTGTGCACTGGTTTCAGATGTGTGGAAGTAAGGGACTAGTGTGTGCAGGTTTCAGGTGTATGGGAAGGACTAGTGTACACTGGTTTCAGATGTGTGGAAGTGAGGGACTAGTGAACAAAGGGTTCAGGTGTGTGGAAGTGAGAGACTAGTGTGCACAGGTTTCAGGTGAGTGGAAGTGAGGAACGAGTGTGTGCAGGTTTCAGGTGTGTTGAAGTGAGGGACTAGTGTGCACAGGTTTCAGGTGTGTGGCAGTGAGGGACTAGTGTGTGCAGGTTTCAGATGTGTGGGAAGGACTAGTGTGCGCTGGTTTCAGATGCGTGGAAGTGAGGGACTAGTGTATGCGGGTTTCAGGTGTGTGGAAGTGAGGGACTAGTGTATGCAGGTTTCAGGTGTGTGGAAGTGATGGACTAGTGTATGCAGGTTTCAGGTGTGTGGAAGTGACGGACTAGTGTGTGCAGGTTTCAGGTGTATGGAAGTGAGCGACTAGTGTGTGCAGGTTTCAGGTGTATAGAAGTGAGGGACTAGTGTGCACAGGTTTCATGTGTGTGGAAATGAGGGGCGAGTGTGTGCAGGTTTCAGGTGCGTGGAAGTGAGGGACTAGTGTGTACAGGTTTCAGGTGTGCAGAAGTGAGGGACTGGTGTGTGAAGGTTTCAGGTGTGTGGAAGTGAGGGACGAGTGTATACAGGTTTCAGGTGTGTGGAAGTGAGGGACGAGTGTATACAGGTTTCAGGTGTGTGGGAGTGAGGGACGAGTGTGTGCAGTTTTCAGGTGTGTGGAAGTGAGGGACTAGAGTGCACAGGTTTCAGGTGTGTTGAACGTGAGGGACGCGTGTCTGCAGGTTTCAGGTGTGTGGAAGTGAGGGAATAGTGCGTGCAGGTTTCAGGTGTGTGGAAGTGATGGACTAGTGTGTGCAGGTTTCAGGTGTGTGGAAGTGAGGGACGAGTGTATGCAGGTTTCAGGTGTGTGGAAGTGAGGGACGAGTGTACACAGGTTTCAGGTGTGTGGAAGCGAGGGACGAGTGTATACAGGTTTCAGGTGTATGAAAGTGAGGGACGAGTGTGTGCAGGTTTCAGGTGTGCTTAAGTGAGTGAAAAGTTTGCACAGGTTTCAGGTGTGTGGAAGTGAGGGACGAGTGTATACAGGTTTCAGGTGTATGGAAGTGAGGGACGAGTGTGTGCAGGTTTCAGGTGTACTTAAGTGAGTGAAAAGTTTGCACAGGTTTCAGGTGTGTGGAAGTGAGGGACGAGTGTATACAGGTTTCAGGTGTATGGAAGTGAGGGACGAGTGTGTGCAGGTTTCAGGTGTATGGAAGTGAGTGAAAAGTTTGCACAGGTTTCAGGTGTGTGAAATTGAGGGACTAGTGTGTACAGGTTTCAGGTGTGTGGAGGTGAGGGACTAGTGTGCACAGGTTTCAGGTGTGTGGAAGTGAGGTACTAGTGTGCACAGGTTTCAGATGTGTGGAAGTGAGGGACTAGTGTGTACAGGTTTCAGGTGTGTGGAAGTGAGGGACGAGTGTGCACAGGTTTCAGGTGTGCGGAAGTGAGGGACGAGTGTGACCCCCTTGTTGCTGTGTCCCATCTCTGGAACGTCCTGTCTCTGTCCACCTTGTCTATTCCACGCAGTATTTTGTATGTCGTTATCATGTCTCCCCTATCCCTCTTGTCGTCAGGCCGATTTCCCTTAACCTTTCTTCATAGAACATTTCCCTTAGCTCTGGAACTAGCCTTGCTGCAAAACTTTGTACTTTCTCTAATTTCTTGACGTGCTTGATCAAGTGTGGGTTCCAAACAGGTGCTGCATACTCCAGTATGGGTCTGACGTACACGATGTACAGTGTCTTGAACGATTCCTTACTAAGGTATCGGAACGCTGTTCTCAGGTTTGCCAGGCGCCCATATGCTGCAGCAGTTATCTGGTTGATGCGTGCTTCCAGAGACGTGCTCAGTGCTATACTCACCCCAAGATCTTTCTCCTTGAGCGAGGTTTGCAGTCTTTGGCCACCTAGCCTATACTCCGTCTGCGGTCTTCTGTGCCCTTCTCCGATCTTCATGACTTTGCATTTGGCGGGATTAAATTCGAGAAGCCAGTTGCTGGACCTGGTGTCCAGTCTGTCCAGGACTCTTTGAAGTCCTGCCCGGTCCTCATCTGATTTAATTTTCCTCATTAACTTCACATCACCTGCGAACAGGGACATTCTGTGTCTATCCCTTCCGTCATGTCATTCACACATACCAAAAATAGCACTGGTCCTAGGAGCGACCCCTGTGGGACCCCGCTCATCACAGGTGCCCACTGTGATACCTCATCACGTACCATGACTCGTTGTTGCCTCCCTGTCAGGAATTGTGTGTGTGTGTGTGTGTGTGTGTGTGTGTGTGTGTGTGTGTGTGTGTGTGTGTGTGTGTACTCACCTAATTGTACTCACCTAAATGTGGTTGCAGGGTCGAGACTCAGCTCCTGGCCCCGCCTCTTCACTGTTCGCTACTAGGTCCTCTCCCTCTCTGCTTCCTGAGCTGTCATACCTCTTCTTAAAACTATGTATGGTTACTGCCTCCACTACTTCACTTGCTAGGCAATTCCACTTCCTGACGACTCTATGACTGAAGAAATACTTCCTAACGCCCCTGTGACTCGTCCGAGTCTTCAGCTTCCAGTTGTGACCCCTTGTTTCTGTGTCCCCTCTCTGGAACATCCTATCTCTGTCCACCTTGTCTATTCCCCGCAGTATCTTGTATGTCGTTTTCATGTCTCCCCTGACCCTTCTGTCCTCCAGTGTCGTCAGTTCGATTTCCCTCAACCTTTCATCGTAGAACATTCCCCTGAGCTCTGGGACTAGCCTTGTTGCAAATTTTTGTACTTTCTCTAACTTCTTGACGTGCTTGACCAGGTGTGGGTTCCAGACTGATGCTGCATACTCCAGTATGGGCCTAACATACACAGTGTACAGTGTCCTGAACGATTCCTTATTAAGGTATCGGAACGCTATTCTCAGGTTTGCCAGACGCCCATATGCTGCAGGTCTGTAGTCTTTGTCCACCTAGCCTATACTCTGTCTGCGGTCTTCTTTGCCCCTCCCCCATCTTCATGACTTTGCATTTGGCAGGGCTGAATTCGAGAAGCCAGTTTCTGGACCACATGTCCAGCCTGTCCAGGTCTCTTTGCAGTCCTGCCTCATCCTCATCCGATTTAATTCTTCTCATCAACTTCGCATCATCTGCGAATAGGGACACTTCAGAGTCTATTCCTTCCATCATGTCGTTCGCATATATCAAAAATAGCACTGGTCCTAGAACTGACCCCTGTGAGACCCCGCTCGTCACAGGCGCCCACTGTGATACCATTCAGCGTAGGATGACTAAATTAATACATAGCATTAGAAATCTTCCTTATGAAGAAAGATTGAAGACTCTTAAGTTACATTCACTTGTTAGAGGAAGAATGAGGGGAGACCTGATCGAAGTGTATAAGTGGAAGATAGGTATTAATAAAGGGGATATTAACAAGGTCTTGAGGATATCTCTCCAAGAGAGAACCCGCAGTAATGGATTTAAATTGGATAAGTTTAGATTTAGAAAGGACATAGGAAAGTATTGGTTTGGAAATAGGGTAGTTGATGAGTGGAACAGTCTACCTAGTTGGGTTATTGAGGCTGGGACTTTGGGTAGTTTCAAATTTAGGTTGGATAAGTACATGAGTGGGAGGGGTTGGATTTGAGTGGGACTTGCACATCGGAGCTTGTTTCTTGGGTGGCATTGAAAATTGGGTTCGTCAAATGTTTGTTAGTGGGATGAATTGTAAAGGACCTGCCTAGTATGGGCCAACAGGCCTGCTGTAGTGTTCCTCCTTTCTTATGTTCTTATGTTCACGTACCATGACTCGTTGTTGCCTCCCTGTCAGGTATTCCCTGATCTATTGCAGTGCCCTCCCTTTTACGTGCGCCTGATCCTCCAGCTTCTGCACTAATCTCTTGTGGGGAACTGTGTCAAAGGCCTTCCTGCAATCTAGGAAAACGCAATCAACCCACCCCTCTCTCTCGTGTTTTACTTCTGTTACCTTTTCATAAAACTCCAGAAGGTTTGTGACACAGGATTTGCCTTCCATGAACCCATGCTGGTTTTCATTTATAATCTTGCTCCGTTCCAGGTGTTCCACCACTCTCCTCCTGATAATCTTCTCCATGACTTTGCACACAATACATGTCAGAGACACAGGTCAGTAGTTTAGTGCCTCATTTCTGTTTCCTTTCTTAAATATGGGGACTACATTTGCTGTCTTCCATTTCTCATGTAGTTCCCCAGTTTCAAGGGATGTGTTGAAGACTGTGGTTAGGGGCATGCACAGCATCTCTGCTCCTTCTCTAAGGACCCATGGGGAGACGTTGTCCAGTCCCATCGCCTTTGAGGTATCAAGGTCACTTAGCAGCTTCTGCACCTCCTCCTCGGTTGTTCGTATGTCATCCAACACTTGTTGGTATATTCCCTCTTGATGTTCCCGTCTGTGCTGTCTTCCCAAAGCCCTTCCTGTCTCTACTGTAAAAACTTCCTTAAATATCCTGTTTAGCTCCTCACATACCTCCTGATCATTTCTTGTGAGATCTCCACCTTCTGTCCTCAGTCTGATCACCTGGTCTTTGATTGCTGTCTTCCTCCTGATGTGGCTATACAACAGTTTCGGGTCAGTCTTGATTTTCGATGCTATGTCGTTTTCATACTGTCGCTGGGCCTCCCTCCTTACCTGTGCATATTCGTGCCTGGCTCTGCGACTGATCTCCCTATTTTGATGTGTTCTCTACCTTCTGTACTTTTTCCATTCTCTATTGCACTTTTTTTGCCTCCTTACACCATCGGGTAAACCAGGGGCTCGTTCTGGTCTTCCCATTGTTTCTGTTGCCCTTGGGAATAAACCTTTCCACTGCCCCCTTTTGCTTTTGTTGTTACATATTTCCACATTTCATTTCTGGTTTTCCTGCCAGTTCTCTGTCCCCGGAAACCCTCCTGCGGGAAGTCCTAAACCCTAGTAGTCCCCTCTTTATATCAGGCTTTTCCCATTCAACTCCTTTACTCTCTCCATTTGCATCTCATATTATTCAAAGCACAAAACCACGGGGTCACTAGCCCTGGGGGACTCTATATGTTTTTTCCTCAATGTCTTAACTCCCGGGGGTAAAACACAAGGTCTAATTTCTGGTTCATCCCCCCCCCTCACTCTGGTAGGCCCTTTAAACAGTTGGTGCATGAGGTTTTCCAGCACCACATCCAACATCTTGGCCTCCATTTTTCGGGACCCCCATGTGGCTCCGGGTTTTTCCCCCATCAATCTCCCGTGTTTAAAATCCCCCATACCGCAACTTTGCTCTGCTGGAGTGAGCTCTTCTTGTACCTCAGCAAGTGTGTCCACCATTGCTCTGTTGCTCTCTTCATTTTCCCTTTTTGGCCTCCTGCATTCTATGGTGGATTATACATCACTGCAATGACCACCTTGTGCCCCCCCAGCTAAAGTGTACCTATATGTAGTCTCTTCTCCTGTCTTGCTATCCTCCCTTTCCCCTCAAATTTCCATGGTTTTTTACGAGCAGAGCAACCCCTCCTCCCCCTTGCCCCTTCCATCTTTCCTCATGATCTGGGATCCTGGGGGGGAAGATTTCATCTGTTATTTTCACTTTATTTTGTTTTTGTAACTGCTATGATGTCTGGGTACTTCTCATTTATTCTTTTTTGCCTTCCTCATTTTTATTCGTTAACCATCCCATTGGTACCAAATCTTCAATTCTGTTCTAATCTGTAAATGTGGGCCGGGGGGAAAATGGGGGTTTGGGGGAAACAGGGGCCCTGGTGGGGGGCCCGGGGGGGTTGCAGTTGAGGTGGGGAAGAGCTCCCATAGGGGGTTCTGTAGAGTAGGGTTTAAGGGCGGGGGGGGGGAAAAGAGGGGTCGGTGTGTGTGTTGGTTTGGATTTTCGTTTTCCTTGGGGGGGGTCGTGGCTGGAGTTTTTCTGCAGGTGTTTCTGGGGGGGGTGCTTGCCTTCCCCTGTTTTTCCCGGGGTTTTATCCTCTCCTTTTTTCATTTCCCCCCATTCCTCCTTTCGTTTTTGCACCTTTTCTTTCGTACATCCTTTCTTCCTGTGTTCTGTCTCGTCGAGGACACACTCATGAACTCCTTTTGCCTCTCACCCATACTTTCTCCTGCGGGATCATGGTTTGGGTTGATTCTCCCTTTGAAAATTATTTTTGACAGGCCGTTTTCCTTTTCTTTGTGAACCACCCGATTCTCCAAAAATTTGCCACCTGGGTCATGTCTCCCTCGCCTATCACCTTCATGATACCTTCAATCGCTTTTTTCTTCTCCTGTTTTCCCTTTCATCATAAGTTTCCCCTTTAGCTTCGTCTAACCATAGACAAAAAACTGATCTCCCCCTTTTCCCCATTTCCCCACTGTGACTCCCATTGCATCCTCTGAGGTGTTTTAGTTCCTTCCCATTAAGTGTTCCTTCCTTCAGTCCCTTCCCTAGCTGTGGTCCCTATGCTCATTGGTTTGTCCTTCCTGCTCACCTGTTCCTGGCCCCCACAAGTGTCTGGTAAGGTCCCTGCACATGTCCTAGTTCCTTCAATGTCTTCCAACCTCTCATTCTGTCCTAGTGTGCTCCCTGTCTTTTCTTTGGCCCCATGTGGGTTTGACAGGACTGCTGCATACAGTTTAGCTTCCATGCTCCCTTCAGACCCGTTGTCTGTGTCTGATGTAGCCATTGCTGATGCTACTTCTGTAATATATTTGTCTCTATGCTGTTTCAGATGTCTCAGCTCCTCTTCTAATCTCTGTATCTTGGTTTCTGCTACTGTGGCATGTTGCTTCCACCTTCTGCATTCTGCTGCTAACCTCTCCTCCAACTTCCTTGCAAGCTCATCTAGCCTCCTTCCCCAGTCTTCCTCCCTTTTTTGAACTCTGCCTCCCAGCCCTCCCTCCCAGATTCGTCCTTCTGGCCCCTTGTTCTCATCCTAGTTCTAGGTTGCCCCATTGCTCCACAGAAGGAAGGGGGAGAGATGGTTAGGGGGAGGGTAATAGATGGTTAGGGGGAGTGGGGATGGATGGTTATGGGGGAGGGGGAGGATGGGGGGAGGGGGAGAGAAGGATGAGTGACCCTTAGAAGCGGGGGAGGTGTGTGTGTGTGTGTAATGGGATTAGAAGGGGAGGGAGGGGAAAGAAGGCTGAGGGTAAAGTGACTGCTTGATAACGGGGTCCTAACGGGTGTGTGTGTGTGTGGTGTGTGTGTGTGTATTCACCTAGTGCAGGTGTGTGTGTGTGTATGTGTGTGTTCATGTGTATGGGGGAGGTGTGAGGGGGTAATACTGCTAATACATACCAGTAATTCTGAGTTATAAAAAGTGGAAATTGCTACTAGGGTCTAAAGCTTCTATGAGTGTCTACCTATGTGTGTGTGTGTGTGTGAGTGAGGGAGAGATGGTTAGGGGGATAGGGTTGTTGTGGTTAAAAGATCCATTATACCTCTCTGTCGTGTAGGCTCAAATTTAGTCCCAGCTGTCTTTCCTAGTAATGCTACTCTCTCCACTTACTGCCCTTTCTGGATTTAAGTATCAATTACTGCTGGTTATTATCCTATTCCTTGTTCACATTGAGAGAGGACTTCCTAGCTTCCTAAGTATTCATACTGCTAATAACTACCGGTAGTAATACTACGCTACCCCTCGCTAGTCTGCTGTCCTCACACTCTCGTCAACACTATCTTCACTTTATCTATGCTATTTCTACTCTAATTCTGGTAATAGCTTGCAGGAGTGAGTGACCAGTGTCTAACAGTGATGCAAGACCAGAATCCAGACCCTGCAACATGCAACCACAATAGATTAGAAATACTTGCGCTGGCAGCGGTGCGGTGACAAATTGCCAGATGCTGATGACGAAGTCGTCGTACATAGGCTTCTATCACTATTTTGGAGATCCTTCACCCGTGATGTTTATAACCATATGTGCTCATACATCCTGCGTTCCTCACGTGATTTCACTTTTCATTTATGATAGTATACACTTCACATTATTTACACTTCACTTTATATGTATAATGGCACACAACTTGTGACGTCATTGCCTCAGCAGGCCTACTACTGCCACCTTCCCTTGTTGTATATTTTATTTTTCCTTTCTCCTTTTGCTTATTAACCTTTTCACTCTCACTGTATGGTGCCCCACATTTCACTTGTTAACCAAATGCTGGTAATTCTTGAACACCCGATTCCACACTCACTTTGATCTTTGTATGTTTAAATCTGTGTGACAACAGTGCCTAGTAGACCCACAACGGTTTGGCACTTTGAAATATTAATGATTTCAGGCTTCCTCTCGACTTTTTTTTTAACTAATAACTTTAGTTATCACTCGTAGGATTGTTCACTGACGTTGTCACTACCACTGATTACTGCTAGCAGTTACTGCACTCCTTAAAATACACTAAAGGTTCTCGGAGCCTTGTCACCCACGTGTGTGTGTGTGTGTGTGTGTGTGTGTGTGTGTGTGTGTGTGTGTGTGTGTGTGTGTGTGTGTGTGTGTGTGTGTGTGTGTGTGTGTGTGTGTGTGTGTGTGTGTGGTGTGTGTGTGTTGTGTGTGTGTGTGTGTGTGTTGTGTGTGTGTGTGTGTGCGAGTGGTTTCACATTGTAAGAATATAAATTATAAAATAATGTTAGATCCTCTTCTTGCATCACACACAAGCTGTGTTATATCACACACAAGCTGTGTTACATCACACACAAGCTGTGTTATATCACACACAAGCTGTGTTACATCACACACAAGCTGTGTTACATCACACACAAGCTGTGTTATATCACACACAAGCTGTGTTATATCACACACAAGCTGTGTTATATCACACACAAGCTGTGTCACATCACACACAAGCTGTGTTATATCACACACAAGCTGTGTTACATCACACACAAGCTGTGTTACATCACACACAAGCTGCGTTACATCACAAACAAGCTGTGCTACATCACAAACAAGCTGTGTTACATCGCAAACAAGCTGTGTTACATCACAAACAAGCTGTGTTACATCACAAACAAGCTGTGATGCATCACACACAAGCTGTGTTACATCACACACAAGCTGTGTTACATCACACACAAGCTGTGTTGCATCACACACACAAGCTGTGTTGCATCACACAAGATGTGTTGCATCACACACAAGCTGTGTTGCATCACACAAGATGTGTTTCATCACACACACAGGCTGTGTTGAATCACACACACAGGCTGTATTGCATCACACACACAGGCTGTGTTGCATCACACACACAGGCTGTGTTGCATCACACACACAGGCTGTGTTGCATCACACACACAGGCTGTGTTGCATCACACACACAGGCTGTGTTGCATCAAACACAAGCTGTGTTGCATCACACACACAGGCTGTATTGCATCACACACAGGCTGTATTGCATCACACACACAGGCTGTGTTGCATCACACACACAGGCTGTGTTGCATCAAACACAAGCTGTGTTGCATCACACACACAGGCTGTGTTGCATCCACACACAGGCTGTATTGCATCACACACACAGGTTGTGTTGCATCACACACACAGGCTGTGTTGCATCACACACACAGGCTGTGTTGCATCACACACACAGCTGTGCTGCATCACACACACAGGCTGTGTTGCATCACACACACAGGCTGTGTTGCATCACACACACAGGCTGTGCTGCATCACACACACAGGCTGTATTGCATCACACACACAGGCTGTGTTGCATCACACACACAGGCTGTGTTGCATCACACACACAGGCTGTGTTGCATCACACACACAGGCTGTGTTGCATCACACACAAGCTGTGTTGCATCGCACACAAGCTGTGTTGCATCACACACAAACTGTGTTGCATCACACACAAGCTGTGTTGCATCACACACAAGCTGTGTTGCATCACACACAAGCTGTGATGCATCACACACCACAGCTGTGTTGCATCACACACAAGCTGTGTTGCATCACACAGAAGCTGTGCTGCATCACACACCAGCTGTGTTGCATCACACACAAGCTGTGTTGCATCACACACAAGCTGTGCTGCATCACACACCAGCTGTGTTGCATCACACACACCAGCTGTGTTGCATCACACACACAAGCTGTGTTGCATCACACACACAAGCTGTGTTGCATCACACACAAGCTGTGTTGCATCACACACAAGCTGTGTTGCATCACACACAAGCTGTGTTGCATCACACACACAAGCTGTGTTGCATCACACACACAAGCTGTGTTGCATCACGCACACAAGCTGTGTTGCATCACACACACAAGCTGTGTTGCATCACACACAAGCTGTGTTGCATCACACACACAAGCTGTGTTGCATCACACACACAAGCTGTGTTGCATCACACACACAAGCTGTGTTGCATCACACACACAAGCTGTGTTGCATCACACACAAGCTGTGTTGCATCACACACCAGCTGTGTTGCATCACACACAAGCTGTGTTGCATCACACACAAGCTGTGTTGCATCACACACACAAGCTGTGTTGCATCACACACAAGCTGTGTTGCATCACACACCAGCTGTGTTGCATCACACACAAGCTGTGTTGCATCACACACACAAGCTGTGTTGCATCACACACACAAGCTGTGTTGCATCACACACAAGCTGTGTTGCATCACACACCAGCTGTGTTGCATCACACACAAGCTGTGTTGCATCACACACAAGCTGTGTTGCATCACACACACAAGCTGTGTTGCATCACACACACAAGCTGTGTTGCATCACACAGAAGCTGTGCTGCATCACACACCAGCTGTGTTGCATCACACACCAGCTGTGTTGCATCACACACAAGCTGTGTTGCATCGCACACAAGCTGTGTTGCATCACACACAAGCTGTGTTGCATCACGTCACATTTGACTAATGCATGATAGTTTTAATTTTTTCAACCTAGGGAACTTAAATAAGATAATGATTCGATGTTGACCAGTGATGTGCACTTCCATTGTCTTCCACCAGAGGTCAACTTGAACTACATCCGGGTAACTTTGTCAAAATTTCGACGATACTATTTCCTCACACATCGTCTACGGGCTCTGACTTGGCACCACTTGTGCATCACTCACGGAAACGGAGTAACAGTGTCCTACCTGGATGGTGTACAGCAGGATTATCACAATTATCTTCTCAGTGAACCAATTACGGGAACCCATATTAAAATTGGTTCGTGGAATGTCGACCACAGCTTCAGCGGCCAACTTGCTCAGGTGAGTATTGAAGGAGAGCTATGCAAGGGTTGGTTGTCAACGTTCTTGTGTTAATCTTTCTTAGCGACAACGACAACAACAACAAAATTTCCCCTCATAAATGTGAGTTAGTTGTGAATTATTCCAGCCGGTACTGTGGCTTCTATTTTTTTTTTAATGTTTTTAATTCCCTTTAGGTCAATATATGGAGTCGTACTTTGACCGCTGAGGAAGTGGCCGCTTTGGCAGAATGTATTATGGAGGAAGAGGGAGACGTCGTTCCTTGGAAAGGTCCTTGGACACCTGTTGGAGACGTGAAGGAGACCCAAGAGTCCTTTGATGATCTTTGTCAGGAAGCTTCTGGGACGGACTATTTTATCTTCACTGACTTCACTGCCATTTCTGCTTTCCAAGTATGTGAAGGTCTTGGTGGCTCTCTGCCAACTCCTCACTCTAAAGAAGAATACACCACTTTGTTAAAAGCTGTGGAGAAGCACCATGGTGAAGGAGGCAAGGTTTGCAAGCCGTTCTGGGTGGGTATCACAGATGTTAAGGAAGAGGGAGTGTGGACACATATGAAGTACATGACACAGGTACGGCCCTCCTGGGCAGTGGACGAACCTGACGGAAATAAGCTAGAAAACTGTGCAGTAGCTGAGGGTCTCTTGAAGTTGGCTGACACCCGCTGTGACGACGTGCAGTGTACAGTGTGTGCTGTGCCTCGGCGACCTGTCTGGGTGTTGCTTGGAGCCTGTGAAAGGTATCGTCGCAATACACACCTTGTTGCTCTTCAGGAAAAATCTGGTAATTTCGTTTTTAGAGGCTACTCAGATTACAAAATAATCCAGAATAAAAATAAGACTGAATGGTTGTGGTGGGACTGGCGCAGTAAAGAGAATGTCGCTAGTTTGGTTAATGCCGTAAATGGCTTTCCAATTCGGGCGTCAGACATGGACTATGAAGAAAGCTATGTGTGGAGAGGCTGAAGGTCACAAGAGGCGCCTCCTGCTGACTCCCTGTAGCGCAGGTCAGTTCTCCTGCGATGATGCATCCTGCATCCCGCTCTTTCAGCGATGCGATCTCAAGTTCGACTGCCGAGACAAGAGCGACGAGAGTGGGTGTCAGCTTGTTTGGTTTCCTCCCGTGTACCGACCTGACCTACCACCGGTTATCAACAGCGACAACAACTCGTCAGAGCCCCTGCCTGTCACCCTACACGTTATTATCGAGAGTGCCGACGTTGACACGCCTTCCATGGATATGCACGTCAATCTGAACGTCAGCATGACGTGGCAAGAGGCAAGACTTAACTTCCTTAACCTCAACGAAGATTACACTCTCAACAGGTAATATGCAAATCCAATTCATGCTTACGTTTTCAGACATAACATGAAATTTAACCTTTCCTTTTTTAATTAAACAACCAAGACTGCTTAGAACAAGATCTTAAAATTCACAGTTAATACTCTTGACAATGTCTCCATTACCGTCGGGTTGTATTACGAATGGATTTATGCAGGTTCAGTGTCCCCCATCCACCTCCTCGTCCCTCAGGTTGCCCTACGAGACGATGAAGAGGGTATGGGTCCCTGTGGTAGACTTCACCAACACCAAGGGCATCCACATCACGCAAACTGACCACCAGGCCACCATGGTCGTCAACATGCAAGGCAACGCCAGCCTGGGCGACGACACCCAGCCCGAGGAGTGTAAGGAACCTCTCCACTAAGCACTTGCTGCCTCATGTCTTATTGCTTATTCATGGAGAAGTTTTAAAGCTGGTGCCACACTCTTGCTTTGTGTTACGCTTCTTACCTACTTAAAAGTTGACATTATTTTTTCTCAAAGACAGGTGGCGGACTCGCGTGGAGCTACTAGAGAAACATTAATCATTTTCATATTCTGACCGTATGACTATTATTGCCTGTATCTGTCTAATTGTATGAGTGTATGTTACCTGTCTATCTAACGGTATGTCTGCATTACCTTTATAATTGCATGACTGTATTCCCTGTATTTGTCTCACTGTATGATTATCTGTATTTGTCCGGCAGAATCACTGAATTACCTGTACCTACTTCAATGACTATATTACCATTCTGACTAAATGTGCGACAATCTGTAATACCTGTGTGATTATGTAACTGTATTTCTAGCATCTGACTGTATGAGTGTTTATATAAGTGCATTCGCAGAAACCTGTCTGTCTGGCAGCCTCACCTGTGTCTGATTGACTGGCTGACTGTATTTAACTGTATGGCAGCATTACCTGTGCCTATCTGACTTATTGTATGGCGTCATTATTTGTGACTGTCTGTCTGACTAAATGACTATATGGTATCCTTGCCTGTGTCTGTCTGACTGACTATATGGCATCCTACCCTGTATCTAACTGACTGAATGGCATCCTTACCTGTGTCTGTCTGACTGACTGACTGTATGGCAGCCTCGCCCCTGTCTGTCTGACTGCTACTTGGTCTCCACAGTGGAGGTGTACTCAGGACTGGAGAATCCCATAAGCGTGAGGAGAAAATACAGCATAACCTTCCAGTGTCAGTTCGACCTGAAGATGTACCCCTTCGACGAACAGGTGAGAGAGGTATCCATTGAGACGAACTTGTTGCCATGTAGTCCAACCCCTTTATACGAGCAAAGAAGCTACTTGAACCTTTGTAGGCGAGCAAAGGACTATGATAACACCTTTATGCCAGCATATGACTATATTAACACCTTTACAGAAGCTTGTGAGCTATAATAATCCCTCTAGATTAGTAAAGGAGCTAAACAAGATAAACAAGCAAAGAAGAGGTTTTAATTCACTTCAGTGAGCAGTGATGCTTTTATAACCAATTTAGGCCAGCAAACGCGCTACTTTAACCCCATTAAAAAAAAATGAAGCAATTTTTATACATTTAGACAAACGAAGAAGCCATTTTAACAAGCGAATGGCGTATTGAACCCTTTAGACGAGCAAAGGGGGTGTTTTAACACCTTTTATAGGAGAAAAGGGTATATTTTATCCCATTTAAATAAACGGAGATATTTAATACTATATTGAGGTTACTTAGGAGATCAAAATGGATATTCTAACCTTTTTAAACTAGCAAAGGAGATATTTTAACCTTTTAAGACTAGTGAGACATATATATATATATATCCCATCGGATGAGCCTTTTGAGATGATGCAAAGGGACAAATTAACCCACTAGGCTGGCAGATTCCACCCCTGAAACGATCAGCTGAGATAAAGTAAGATCCCCGTTGATGAGTTGTAAATTACTTCAAATGTAAAACAAAGGAAAATAACATTTGTTTGAGAGAATTACGCCATTGACTAGCAGGGGAAAGATTGTTGGATCTTTAAGAGAGAAAGAGAGAGAGAGGAAAACCTTGCATAAGCAGGTCAGAGAACAGTGTTCCTGAGACACAGGAACCAAGACCTCCAACCCTGAAGATGGTGATCATACACTTCTTGAGTAGCAAAACCGAGCGTGAGATAGTTCATTCTCTTGGTTGCATTACCTTAATTTCTTGTAGTGAAATGAGTAACCCGCTGAGTACAGTAATGGGCACTCATACACTCTCTACTTTACACACTTTGATGGAAATTATTTGGCCATTTAAAGTGAGTTAGTCATTCCACTGTGTATATCTAATCCTCCCTCACTGTCTCAACCTCAGTCTACTCAAGCCGACCCCTTTGATGCCCAGTGTCACCCTTATTCTGTTGCTTCCTCTCCGGAGGCCTCTGCTTACCTCTTGTTCCCCACCGCCCCAGTGGCTTATGCCACCATTGTTGCCTGTTATCCCAGCGTCCCTAGCCTCCCCTAAGCTACCTTCATATATTCCCTACCAAAGTATCCATTCATTCGTACAGTAAAGTACTCATTAAGATCACTGCACCTCCTCTCTACCTCCTACCTTCTCTCTTCTTTCTTCATAACCACAACACCACTCCCACATTTACCTTTATCTCTCTCTCTCTCTCTCTCTCTCTCTCTCTCTCTCTCTCTCTCTCCTCTCTCTCTCTCTCTCTCCTCTCTCTCTCTCTCTCTCTCTCTCTCTCTCTCTCTCTTCTCTCTGTCTCTCTTCCTCTCTCTCTCTCTCTCTCTCTCTCTCTCTCTCTCTCTCTCCTCTCTCTCTCTCTCTCTCTCTCTCTCTCTCTCCTCTCTCTCTCTCTCTCTCTCCTCCTCTCTCTCTTCCGCCTACTAATGGCCCACTAATGCCCACCTCATCGTCTCCCCCATACCACCCTAAACCAAGCCTCGACCACTTACACCCAGCACCTCCAGCCTCTCACTCACGACCCATCAGACTATGATGGTTGGCTTTAAACAATGCTAACAAATGCTTTGAGTGATTATAGAACATGTTTTGCCTATTTACAAGATTTGATTCCTTATTAAATGTATTCCGAACTTTTTATTAAATATGTAGTCAATTAATATTCTAGATGTGGCATCTTATTGAACCTTGACAGATTACAGTGGATATAAGCTACAAAATTTGTGACAAATTTTCAGTATCATTTGATATAATTTAGGTGATTGACAGACATATTTTAAAGCACCTGAAGTGTCATGTCAGCACCTGAACTGTCATGTCAGCACCTGAAGTGTCATGTCAACACCTGAACTGTCATGTCAGCACCTGAACTGTCATGTCAGCACCTGAACTGTCATGTCAGCACCTGAACTGTCATGTCAACACACTTCTGGGAAGACAGTGATTGAATGAGTGACGGTGAAACTGTTTCCTCTTCTCCCGTCATCTTACCAGGGTAGGAGACGGCCGGTCTGCTTTAAAACATTGAACACCATATTAAGTATAGTTTGAGAAATTATAGATATGTTCAGTAATGTTATATATGTTGTAATGAATTCAAAATAGATTTTAATGATAAATGTGTTTGCATTTTTGCAACGAACGACACACAAGGACGGAGGATCGAGCCTCCAGCAATTCTTGTGATGAATGACACACAAGACCAGCATATTTTTTTTGGGGGGGAGGGAGGAATTGCTGTGAGTAAATTTTTTTATTCACTGCTACACTGACTGTTGTTCACTGCTACACTGACTATTGTTCACTGCTACACAGACTGTTGTTCACTGCTACACTGACTATTTTTCACTGCTACACTGACTTTTGCTCACTGCTACACTGACTGTTGTTCACTGCTACACTGACTATTGTTCACTGCTACACAGACTGTTGTCACTGCTACACTGACTATTGTTCACTGCTACACTGACTATTGTTCACTGCTACACTGACTGTTGTTAAACTGCTACACTGATATTGTTCACTGCTACACAGACTGTTGTTCACTGCTACACTGACTATTGTTCATTGCTACACAGACTGTTGTTCACTGCTACACTGACTGTTTTTCACTGCTACACTGACTGTTGCTCACTGCTACACTGACTGTTGTTCACTGCTACACTGACTATTGTTCACTGCTACACGACTGTTGTCACTGCTACACTGATTTGTTCACTGCTACACTGACTTTGTTCACTGCTACACTGACTGTTGTTCACTGCTACACTGACTATTGTTCACCTGCTACACATTGTGTTCCACTGCTACACTGACTGTTGTTCACTGCTACACTGACTGTTGTTTACTGCTACACTGACTGTTGTTCACTGCTACACTGACTATTGTTCACTGCTACACTGACTGTTGTTCACTGCTACACTGACTGTTGTTTACTGGTACACTGACTGTTGTTCACTGCTACACTGACTGTTGTTCACTGCTACACTGATTGTTGTTCCCTGTTACACTGACTGTTGTTCACTGCTACACTGACTGTTGGTCACTGCTACACTGTTGTGCACAGGTACACTGACTGTTGCTCACTGCTACACTGACTGTTGTTCACTGCTACACTGACTGTTGTTTACTGCTACACTGACTGTTGTTCACTGCTACACTGACTATTGTTCACTGCTACACTGACTGTTGTTCACTGCTACACTGACTGTTGTTCACTGCTACACTGACTGTTGTTCACTGCTACACTGACTGTTGTTCACTGCTACACTGATTGTTGTTCACTGCTACACTGATTGTTGTTCACTGCTACACTGACTGTTGTTTACTGCTACACTGACTGTTGGTCACTGCTGCACTGACTGTTGTTCACTGCTACACTGTTGTTCACTGCTACACTGACTGTTGCTCATTGCTACACTGATTGTTGTTCACTGCTACACTGACTGTTGTTCACTGCTGCACTGACTGTTGTTTACTGCTACACTGATTGTTATTCACTGCTACACTGACTGTTGTTCACTGCTACACTGACTGTTGGTCTGCTACACTGATTGTTGTCACCGTACACTGACTGTTCCCACTGCTACACTGACTGTTGTTCACTGCTACACTGATTGTTGTTCACTGCTACACTGACTGTTGTTCACTGCTACACTGACTGTTGGTCACTGCTACACTGATTGTTGTGCACCGGTACACTGACTGTTGCTCACTGCTACACTGACTGTTTTCACTGCTACACTGATTGTTGTTCACTGCTACACTGACTGTTGCTCACTGCTACACTGACTGTTGTTCACCGCTACACTGGCTGTTGCTCACTACTACACTGACTGTTGTTCACTGCTACACTGACTGTTGTTCACTGCTACACTGATTGTTGTTCACTGCTACACTGACTGTTGGTCACTGCTACACTGACTGTTGCTCACTGCTACACTGACTGTTGCTCATTGCTACACTGACTGTTGTTCACTGCTACACTGATTGTTGTTCACTGGTAAACTGACCGTTGTTCACTGCTACACTGACTGTTGTTCACTGCTACACTGATTGTTGTTCACTGCTACACTGACTGTTGTTCACTGCTACACTGATTGTTCACAGCTACACTGACTGTTGGTCACTGCTACACTGACTGTTGCTCACTGCTACACTGACTGTTGTTCACTGCTACACTGACTGTTGTTCGCTGCTACTCTGATTGTTGTTCACTGCTAAACTGACTGTTGTTCACTGCTACACTGACTGTTGTTCACTGCTACACTGATTGTTGTTCACTGCTACACTTACTGTTGTTCACTGCTACACTGATTGTTGTTCACAGCTACACTGACTGTTGCTCACTGCTACACTGATTATTGCTCACTACTACACTGATTGCTGTTCACTGCTACACTGATTGTTGTTCACAGCTACACTTACTGTTGTTCACTGATACACTAATTGTTGTTAACAGCTACACTGACTGTTGCTCACTGCTACACTGACTATTGCTCACTACTATACTGATTGTTGTTCACTGCTACACTGTTGTTCACTGCTACACTGACTATTGCTCTCCACTACACTGTTTGTTGTTCACTGCTACACTGACTGTTGTTCACTGCTACACGGACTGTTGTTCACTGCTACACTGTTGTTCACTGCTACACTGACTGCTGTCACTGTACACTGACTGTTGTTCACTATTTACTACACTGACTGTTGTTCACTGATACATTACTGTTGTACATTGCTACACTGACTGTTGGTCACTGCTACACTGACTGTTGTTCACTGCTACACTGACTTTTGTTCACTGCTACACTGACTGTTGGTCACTGTTAGACTGACTGTTGTTCATTGCTACACTGACTGTTGTTCACTGCTACACTGACTGTTGGTCACTGCTACACTGACTGTTGTTCAATGCTACACTGACTGTTGTTTACTCTTTCATTACTGTTGCTCACTGCCACATTGACTGTTGTTCACTACTACACTGACTGTTGCTCACTGCTACACTGACAGTTGTTCAATGCTATGCTGTTGTTCACTGCTACACTGACTGTTGTTCACTGCTACAATGACTGTTGTTTACTAATACACTGCCTGTTGTTCACTGCTACACTGACTATTGTTCACTGCTACACTCACTGTTGTTCACTGCTACACTGACTGTTGGTCACTGCTACACTGATTGTTGTGCACCGGTACACTGACTGTTGCTCACTGCTACACTGACTGTTGTTCACTTCTACGCTGACTGTTGGTCACTGCTACACTGACTGTTGGTCACTGCTACACTGATTGTTGTGCACCGGTACACTGACTGTTGCTCACTGCTACACTGACTGTTGTTTCACTGCTACACTGACTTTGTCACTGCTCACTGACTGTTGTTCACTGCTACACTGACTGTTGTTCACTGCTACATTTGATTGTTGTTCATGCTACACTGACTGTTGTTCACTGCTACACTGACTGTTGTTCACTGCTACACTGACTGTTGTTCACTGCTACACTGACTGTTGTTTACTGCTACACTGCCTGTTGTTCACTGCTACACTGACTATTTTTCACTGCTACACTGTTGTTCACTGCTACACTGACTGTTGTTCACTGCTACACTGACTGTTGTTCACTGCTACACTGACTGTTGTTCACTGCTACACTGATTGTTGTTCACTGCTACACTGATTGTTGTTCACTGCTACACTGACTGTTGTTTACTGCTACACTGACTGTTGGTCACTGCTGCACTGTTGTTCACTGCGCCTATGATTGTTGTTCACTGCTACACTGACTGTTTCTCACTGCTACACTAATTGTTGTTCACTGCTACACTGACTGTTGTTCACTGCTACACTGACTGTTGTTCACTGCTACACTGATTGTTGTTCACTGCTGCATTGATTGTTGTTCACTGCTACACTGACTGTTGTTCACTGCTACACTGATTGTTGTTCACTGCTACACTGACTGTTGCTCACTGCTACACTGATTGTTGTGCACCGGTACACTGACTTTTGCTCACTGCTACACTGACTGTTGTTCACTGCTACACTGACTGTTGTTTACTGCTACACTGACTGTTGTTCACTGCTACACTGACTATTGTTCACTGCTACACTGATTGTTGTTCACTGCTACACTGACTGTTGCTCACTGCTACAATGACTGTTTTTCACTGCTACACTGACTGTTGTTTACTGCTACACTGCCTGTTGTTCACTGCTACTCTGTCTATTGTTCACTGCTACAGTGACTGTTGTTCACTACTACACTGACTGTTGTTCACTGCTACACTGACTGTTGTTCACTGCTACACTGACTGTTGTTCACTGCTACACTGACTGTTGGTCACTGCTGCACTGACTGTTGTTCACTGCTACACTGTTGTTCACTGCTACACTGACTTGCTCATTGCTACACTGATTGTTGTTCACTGCTACACTGACTGTTGTTCACTGCTACACTGATTGTTGTTCACTGCTGCACTGACTGTTGTTCACTGCTACACTGATTGTTGGTCACTGCTACACTGATTGTTGTGCACCGGTACACTGACTGTTGCTCACTGCTACACTGACTGTTGTTCACTGCTACACTGACTGTTTCTCACTGCTACACTGATTGTTGTTCACTGCTACGCTGACTGTTGTTCACTGCTACACTGACTGTTGTTCACTGCTACACTGATTGTTCACAGCTACACTGACTGTTGGTCACTGCTACACTGACTGTTGCTCACTGCTACACAGACTGTTGTTCACTGCTACACTGACTGTTGTTCACTGCTACACTGACTGTTGGTCACTGCTACACTGATTGTTGCTCACTGCTACACTGACTGTTGTTCACTGCTACACTGACTGTTTTTCTCTGCTACACTGATTGTTGTTCACTGCTACACTGACTGTTGCTCACTGCTACACTGCCTGTTGTTCACTGCTACACTGGCTATTGCTCACTACTACACTGACTGTTGTTCACTGCTACACTGACTGTTGTTCACTGCTACACTGACTGTTTTTCACTGCTACACTGATTGTTGTTCACTGCTACGCTACTGACTGTTTGCTCACTAGCTAACACTGCCTGTTGTTTCACTGCTACATTTGCTATTGCTCACTACTACACTGACTGTTGTTCACTGCTACACTGACTGTTGTTCACTGCTACACTGATTGTTGTTCACTGCTACACTGACTGTTATTCGCTGCTACACTGATTGTTGTTCACTGCTAAACTGACTGTTGTTCACTGCTACACTGACTGTTGTTCACTGCTACACTGATTGTTGTTCACTGCTACACTTACTGTTGTTCACTGCTACACTGATTGTTGTTCACAGCTACACTGACTGTTGCTCACTGCTACACTGACTATTACTCACTACTACACTGATTGTTGTTCACAGCTACACTGATTGTTGTTCACAGCTACACTGACTGCTGTTCACTGCTACACTAATTGTTGTTAACAGCTACACTGACTGTTGCTCACTGCTACACAGACTATTGCTCACTACTATACTGATTGTTGTTCACTGCTACACTGATTGTTGCTCACTGCTACACTGACTATTGCTCTCCACTACACTGTTTGTTGTTCACTGCTACACTGACTGTTGTTCACTGCTACACGGACTGTTGTTCACTGCTACACTGTTGTTCACTGCTACACTGACTGCTGTTCTCTGGTACACTGACTGTTGTTCACTACTTACTACACTGACTGTTGTTCACTGATACATTACTGTTGTTCATTGCTACACTGACTGTTGGTCACTGCTACACTGACTGTTGTTCACTGCTACACTGACTTTTGTTCACTGCTACACTGACTGTTGGTCCCTGCTACACTGACTGTTGTTCACTGCTACACTGACTCTTGTTCACTACTACACTGACTGTTGCTCACTGCTACACTGACAGTTGTTCACTGCTATACTGTTGTTCACTGCTACACTGACTGTTGTTCACTGGTATATTAACTGTTGCTCACTCCTACAGTGACTGTTGTTCACTGCTACAATGACTGTTGTTCACTGCTACACTGACTGTTGCTCACTGCTACACTGACTGTTAGTCACTGCTACACTGACTGTTGTTCACTGCTACACTGACTGTTGCTCATTGCTACACTGAGAGTTGTTCACTGCTACATTAACGTTTCTCACTGCTACACTGACTGTTGTTCACTGCTACACTGACTGTTGCTCATTGCTACACTGAGAGTTGTTCACTGCTACATTAACATTTCTCACTGCTACACTGAATGTTGATCACTGTTACTCATCTGCTTTACTCTCACCTCTGTTATTTGGGGTTCCTAGCCTTCACATGCATAGTTATTATTTCCTCTCTCTCTCTCTCTCTCTCTCTCTCTCTCTCTCTCTCTCTCTCTCTCTCTCTCTCTCTCTCTTCTCTCCTCTCTCTCTCTCTCTCTCTCTCTCTCTCTCTCTCTCTCTAAGGCTCTCTTGGCCACGAGACTGTGGTGGTGGGAGGGTGTAAAGCTGTGGTGGGTTGTGGAGAGCGATGGTGGGCAGAGGTGTGCGGGTGGTGGGCGTGGGAAAGTGGGTGGGCTGTTTTGCTAGGGTGGTGGGCGTCTTGATGGTGAATGAGAGACGAGGTGGCTCACACTCTGGTTGGTACCAAAGGCACTAACTACCCTGGGTAGCCCCATGGGAGTAATAGGTACCGTGAATGGCCACAGGGTACCTTAGCTAACCTAAGTGGCCCCAGGTGGTCGTAGTTATCCTGGGTGACTCCCAAGGGAAAGTAGTTACCCTGGGTGGACCCAGGGGTTATAGGTATCACGGGTGACCCCAGGGTGCCGTAGCTAACCTAAGTGGCCCCAGGGGGTCATAGTTACCTTGGGTGACTCCAAGGGTTCGTACTTACCCTGGATGGTCCCAGGGAGTAGTAACTAACCTAAGTGGCGGTTGCAGTTACCCTGGGTGGCCCCAGAGGGTCGTAGTTACCCAGGGTGGCCATAGGGGGATCGTATTTACCTTGGGTGGCCCAATAGGGTTGTTGCCACACTGGATGGCACCAGGGGATCATTGCTACAGTGGGTTGCACCAGGGGATCGTTGCCACACTGAGTGGCACCAGGGGATCGTTGCCACAGTGGGTTGCACCAGAGGATCGTTACCACAGTGGGTGGCATCAGGGGATCGTTGCCACAGTGGGTGGTGCCAGGGGGTCGTTACCACTCTGAGTAGCGCCAGGTTGTTGTTACCACATTGGGTAACATTAGATGGTTGTTGCCAGACTGGATAGCACCAGGGGGTGGTTGCCACACTGGATGGCGCCAGGGGGTGGTTGCCGCACTGGATGGCGCCAGGGTGTCGTTGCCACACTGTATGGCACCAGGGTGTCGTTGCCACACTGGATGGCACCAGGGTGTCGTTGCCACACTGGATGGCACCAGGGTGTCGTTGCCACACTGGATGGCACCAGGGTGTCGTTGCCACACTGGATGGCACCAGGGTGTCGTTGCCACACTGGATGGCACCAGGGTGTCGTTGCCACACTGTATGGCACCAGGGTGTCGTTGCCACACTGGATGGCACCAGGGTGTCGTTGCCACACTGGATGGCACCAGGGTGTCGTTGCCACACTGGATGGCACCAGGGTTGTCGTTGCCACACTGGATGGCACCAGGGTGTCGTTGCCACACTGGATGGCACCAGGGTGTCGTTGCCACACTGGATGGCACCAGGGTGTCGTTGCCACACTGGATGGCACCAGGGTGTCGTTGCCACACTGTATGGCACCAGGGTGTCGTTGCCACACTGGATGGCACCAGGGTGTCGTTGCCACACTGGATGGCACCAGGGTGTCGTTGCCACACTGGATGGCACCAGGGTGTCGTTGCCACACTGGATGGCACCAGGGTGTCGTTGCCACATTGGATGGCACCAGGGTGTCGTTGCCACACTGGATGGCACCAGGGTGTCGTTGCCACACTGGATGGCGCCAGGGTGTCGTTGCCACACTGGATGGCACCAGGGTGTCGTTGCCACACTGGATGGCACCAGGGTGTCGTTGCCACACTGGATGGCACCAGGGTGTCGTTGCCACACTGGATGGCACCAGGGTGTCGTTGCCACACTGGATGGCACCAGGGTGTCGTTGCCACACTGTATGGCGCCAGGGTGTCGTTGCCACACTGGATGGCACCAGGGTGTCGTTGCCACACTGGATGGCACCAGGGTGTCGTTGCCACACTGGTTGGCACCAGGGTGTCGTTGCCACACTGGATGGCACCAGGGTGTCGTTGCCACACTGGATGGCACCAGGGTGTCGTTGCCACACTGGATGGCACCAGGGTGTTGTTGCCACACTGGATGGCACCAGGGTGTCGTTGCCACACTGGATGGCACCAGGGTGTTGTTGCCACACTGGATGGCACCAGGGTGTCGTTGCCACACTGGATGGCACCAGGGTGTCGTTGCCACACTGTATGGCACCAGGGTGTCGTTGCCACATAATGTAATAGTCTGACAACACTGGGTGAACGTAGAAGGGAAAAACTAAAAGAATTAATGCTTACTCTCTGAGGAAACAACACTGTATTGATCTCTAGTGTTGATGGAGGCCTACGTCAGATAAACCCATTTTGTACAGCCTGGTGGGGTAGGCTTATTTGTGCCCCCTGCGGGAGGCCTAACAACTTCTTTTTCTCCATGTTTTGTAATTGTAAAATATGACTTGCCGTTTTCTTGTAATAATAATAATAATAATAATAATAATAATAATAATAATAATAATAATAATAATAATAATAAGAAGAAGAAGAAGAAGAAGAAGAAGAAGAAGAAGAAGAAGAAGAAGAAGAAGAAGAAGAAGAAGAAGAAGAAGAGGAAGAAGAAGAAGAAAAAGAAGAAGAAGAAGAAGAACAACAACAACAACAACAGCAACAACAACAACAACAACAACAGCAACAACAACAACAACAACAACAACAACAACAACAACAACAACAACAACAACAACAACAACAACAACAACAACAACAACAACAACAACAATAATAATAACAATAATAATGTAAGAAAAGCGAGTACTCGGGTGTTGGCAAGAGGTGTGGAGATAAAAGATAAAGAATCAAAGACAAAGTGGGAGTTGTCACAGTTGCTCTTTGCTGATGACACTGTGCTCCTGGGAGATTCTGAAGAGAAGTTGCAGAGGTTGGTGGATGAATTTGGTAGGGTGTGCAAAAGAAGAAAATTAAAAGTGAATACAGGAAAGAGTAAGGTTATGAGGATAACAAAAAAAAATAGGTGATGAAAGATTGGATATCAGATTGGAGGGAGAGAGTATGGAGGAGGTGAATGTATTCAGATATTTAGGAGTGGACGTGTCAGCGGATGGGTTTGTCAAAGATGAGGTGAATCATAGAACTGAAGAGGAGGAAAAGATGAGTGGTGCACATAAGAGTCTGTGGAGACAAAGAACTTTGTCCAGGGAAGCAAAGAGGAGAATGTATGAAAGTATAATTATACTATCGCTCTTATATGGGTGTGAAGCATGGGTGATCAATGTTGCAATGAGGAGAAGGCTGGAGGCAGTGGAGATGTCATGTCTGAGAGCAATGTGTGGTGTGAATATAATGCAGAGAATTCGTAGTTTGTCAATTAGGAGGAGGTGTGGGATTACCAAAACTATTATCAAGAGGACTGAGGAGGGGTTGTTGAGGTAGTTCGGACATGTAGAGAGGCTGCAAGAAAATAGAATGACTTCAAAAGTATATAAATCTGTCATGGAGGAGGGAGGGGTAGGGAGGGGTTAGCCTAGGAAAGATTGGAAGGAAGGGGGGTAAAGCAGGCTTTGTGTGCGAGGGGCTTGGACTTCCAGCAAGCATTCTTGAGCGTTTTTGATAGGAGTGAATGGAGACAAATGGTTTTTAGGACTTGACGTGCTGTTGGAGTGTGAGCAAGGTAAAATTTTTGAAGGGATTTAGGGAAAACGGCAGGCCGGACTTGAGTCCTGGAGATGGGAAGTACAGTGTCTGCACTCTGAAGGAGGGGTGTTAATGTTGCAGTTTTATAACTGTAGTGTAAGTGCGCCTTTGGGAAGACAGTGATTTAGTGAATGATGATGAAAGGCTTTCTTTTTCAGGCCACCCTGCCTTGGTGGGAGACAGCCGATGTGTTAATAAAATAAAATAATAAAAATAATAATAACAATAATAATAATAATAATAATAATAATAATAATAATAATAATAATAATAATAATAATAATAATAATAATAATAATAATAATAATAATAATAATAATAATCACCATGATACGGTCTTGGATGCACTGGAAGAAAAACAGAATGCAGATATAATATACACAGACTTTGCAAAAGCCTTTGACAAGTGCGATCACAGCGTAATAGCGCACAAAATACAAACCAAGGGATAACTGACAAAGTGGGAAGATGGATCTTCAGCTTTCTAACCAGTCGAACACAAGGAGTAATGATAAACAGAGTTAAATCGGAAGCTGCAATAGTGAAAAGCTCTGTTCCCCAAGGCACGGTACTCGACCCCATCCTGTTCCTCATCCTCATATCAGATAGACAGAGATGTAATCCAACACCGCGTCATCCTTTGCAGAGGATACTAGGATCTGCATGAGACTGTCGTCTAGAGAGGACATGGTTCACCTACATAAAGATATAAACCAAATTATCCAGTGGGCAACGGAAAACAATATGATGTTCAATGAAGACAAATTCTAACTACTCCGTTAAGTTAAACTGGAGGAGATAATAACTTATACAGAGTGTACTACAAACTCTGATCATACAATAGAGCGAAAAAATAATGCGAGGGACCTGGGAGTGGTAATGTCTGAGGATCTCACTTTCAAGGATCATAACAATGCCACGATCACAACTGCAAAGAAAATTATAGAATGGATATTGAGAAAGTTCAGAACAAGAGACTCCAAGCCAATGATGTTCCTTTTCAAATCACTTGTTCTCTCTAGGCTGGAATACTGCTGTACATTAACATCTCCGTTCAAAGCAGGTGAAATTGTTGATCTAGAGAGTGTACAGAGTACCTTCACTGCACATATATGTTCTATCAAACACCTCGTCTAATGAAAACGCTTAGAAGCACTTGACTTGTACTCACTGGAATGCAGGCGAGAGAGATATATCATAATCTACACTTGGAAAATCCTAGAAGGAATGGTCCCGCATCTGCGCACAGAAATCACTCCCTACGAAAGTAAGACTGGGCAGACGATGCAAAATACCCCCAATAAAAAGTAGGAGCACAATTGGTACACTAAAAGAAAACACCATAAGTGTCCGGGGCCAAAGACTGTTCAACAGCCTCCCACCATGCATAAGGGGAATTACCAATAGGCCCCTGGCTGCCTTCAAGAGGGAGCTGGACAGATACTTAAAGTCGGTGCCGGATCAGCCGGGCTGTGGTTCGTACGTTGGATTACGTGCGGCCAATAGTAACAGCCTGATTAATCAGGCCCTGGTCCACCGGGAGGCCTAGTCGTGGACCGGGCCGCGGGGACATTGATCCCCGGAATACCCTCCAGGTAGACTCCAAGCAGGTAGATTATTATAATCATTATTATTATTATTATTATTATTATTATTATTATTATTATTATTATTATTATTATTTATTATTATTATTATTATTATTATATTATTATTATTATTATTATTATCATCGTCATCATCATCATCATCCCTCTGTGAATGACAATTTATGCAGCCATGTTGGTAATTCACCAGGGAGAGTGCAGCACTAAGAGGCGGCTGGGCTGGTCCAGGTCATTTCCACGATGGCCAATTTTCGTCCTCTATAAACAGTGAAGAGCAGACTAAGTGTTATTGCAAGAGTCTGCTGACTATTGCACTCTATATTGCAAGAGTCTGCTGAGTGTTACACTCTGTACTGCAAGAGTCTGCTGAGTGTTGCACTCTGTATTGCAAGAGTCTGCTGAGTGTTACACTCTGTACTGCAAGAGTCTGCTGACTATTGCACTCTGTATTGCAAGAGTCTGCTGAGTGTTACACTCTGTACTGCAAGAGTCTGCTGACTATTGCACTCTGTACTGCAAGAGTCTGCTGAGTGTTACACTCTGTACTGCAAGAGTCTGCTGAGTGTTGCACTCTGTATTGCAAGAGTCTGCTGAGTGTTACACTCTGTACTGCAAGAGTCTGCTGACTATTGCACTCTGTATTGCAAGAGTCTGCTGAGTGTTACACTCTGTACTGCAAGAGTCTGCTGAGTGTTACACTCTGTACTGCAAGAGTCTGCTGAGTGTTACACTCTGTACTGTAAGAGTCTGCTGAGTGTTACACTCTGTACTGCAAGAGTCTGCTGAGTGTTACACTCTGTACTGCAAGAGTCTGCTGAGTGTTACACTCTGTACTGCAAGAGTCTGCTGAGTGTTACACTCTGTACTGCAAGAGTCTGCTGAGTGTTACACTCTGTACCGCAAGAGTCTGCTGAGTGTTGCACTCTGTACCGCAAGAGTCTGCCGAGTGTTACACTCTGTACTGCAAGAGTCTGCTGAGTGTTACACTCTGTACCGCAAGAGTCTGCTGAGTGTTACACTCTGTACCGCAAGAGTCTGCTGAGTGTTTACACTCTGTACTGCAAGAGTCTGCTGAGTGTTACACTCTGTACTGCAAGAGTCTGCTGAGTGTTACACTCTGTACTGCAAGAGTCTGCTGAGTGTTACACTCTGTACTGCAAGAGTCTGCTGAGTGTTACACTCTGTACTGCAAGAGTCTGCTGAGTGTTACACTCTGTACCGCAAGAGTCTGCTGAGTGTTACACTCTGTACTGCAAGAGTCTGCTGAGTGTTACACTCTGTACTGCAAGAGTCTGCTGAGTGTTACACTCTGTACTGCAAGAGTCTGCTGAGTGTTACACTCTGTACCGCAAGAGTCTGCTGAGTGTTAAAACTCTGTACTGCAAGAGTCTGCTGAGTGTTACACTCTGTACTGCAAGAGTCTGCTGAGTGTTGCACTCTGTACTGCAAGAGTCTGCTGAGTGTTACACTCTGTACTGTAAGAGTCTGCTGAGTGTTACACTCTGTACTGCAAGAGTCTGCTGAGTGTTACACTCTGTACCGCAAGAGTCTGCTGAGTGTTACACTCTGTACTGCAAGAGTCTGCTGAGTGTTACACTCTGTACTGCAAGAGTCTGCTGAGTGTTACACTCTGTACTGCAAGAGTCTGCTGAATGTTACACTCTGTACCGCAAGAGTCTGCTGAGTGTTACACTCTGTACTGCAAGAGTCTGCTGAGTGTTACACTCTGTACTGCAAGAGTCTGCTGAGTGTTACACTCTGTACTGCAAGAGTTTGCTGAGTGTTACACTCTGTACTGCAAGAGTCTGCTGAGTGTTACACTCTGTACTGCAAGAGTCTGCTGAGTGTTACACTCTGTACTGCAAGAGTCTGCTGAGTGTTGCACTCTGTACTGCAAGAGTCTGCTGAGTGTTACACTCTGTACTGCAAGAGTCTGCTGAGTGTTGAACCCAGTTTTTTAAGAACGACGCACTACAACTAAAAAGTACTCATGAAGAAACCCATAGCAAACACAGACTGAGTGAAAATGAGAGTGAGAGTGAGAACGAGAGCAAGAGTGAAAGCGAGAGCAAGAGTGAGAATAGGAATAAGAGAGCAATAGTGAGAGCGAGAGCTAGAGTGAAAATGGTCTGCATCGTCACTTCAGTCATTTCTGGCAAGTGGCAGTTTACATGTAAACAAAAATCTTGCAGTGTGGAGCAGGTGACAGCAGAGAGACTGTTGTTTCCTTCCCTCAGAAGTTGTGGCCGGACGGAGCTTCACTACCACCCACCTCAAAATACACCTCTTTACTCTTTGTTTATACATTTTTTTTATGTACATGTGTGTGTGTGTGTTTTCACCGAGATGTTATACTCACCGAGCTCTAGCTCCTGTCCCCGCCTCGTACCTTGGCCTCCATGGCCCTTTCATACGTACTCTTGAAAATGTTATGGAGTTTTCCTCCATTACCTCTTCTTGCTCTTTCTGTTTTCTACCCTAAAATTGAAGATATATTTCCTAAAACCTCCGTGGCTCATCTATGGTTGTTGCTTCCATCTATGCTTCCTCGCTCTTTTGCCTCGTATTTCAAAAAGTATGTCCTGCCTGGTCTTAACGAAACCTGAATACCTTGTATGTCGTTACCATACCTCTCATAGGTATTCGCTCTTCCAAGGTTGTCAGATTTAGTTCTTTAAGCCTCTTCAGGTCTGGAGCCAGCCTGGATGCAAGTCTCTATACTTTCTCCAGTTTCTAAACCTGTTCTCTCAGGTGTGGACTCCTGTGCATTTTAAGACGTGTACAATGTTCTAAAACATTGTGCCTCTGGTGATATGTTTGTTAAAATTATTATTCACAGATTTTGTTGCATTTGCCTGGATTAAACTCCAGCAACCTCATTTTTTATATATACTTTGTTCGTCCAAGTTTTCTTGTTGTCTATCTTTGAACTCTAGTGTTCTTTTTCTTAGATTTTACATGATCGGTAAACAGTGATGTGAAGGAATTTATCTCCTCTGGCAGATCATTTACCTATATTAAATAACGTAAAGGCCCTGGTACCGATCCTTGGAAAGACCCCATTTGTTACTCTCGCTCATTCTGTGCTTCCCTCCCTCGCCATCACTCTGAATTCAATCATTGTTCCATTAAAATACTTTTCCTTGCACCCTTGCCTGCTATTTCAATTTGTGGATCAGTTTCCGGTGTGGTACTGTATTGAATACCTTCCAGTTGACCAAGAAATGTTGTCGGGGCATCCATGTCTTTTGCTTAATTTTGGTTATTCTATCATAGAATTCAAACAGGGTTCGTAAGGCAGCCCTTTTTTCACTAAATTCATGTTCCTCTGCTGATGTATTACCAGTCACTTTCTGATTATCTTTTCCAACACTTCACAGAGCACACATGTCAGTAATAATAACCAGGAGTTTTTCTGTTTCCAGTGACTTATTATATATAGTTGTCAGAGATTTGCTAAATTTTTCCTCCCCTTCATTCAGTACGCAGAGGGACACAGTGTCAGGTCCATTAGCTAATGTGGAATCCAGTTCTCTCGGCAGCTTCTTTACTTTCTCAACAACGTTTAGATTTCATCCAGCTGTATCTGATTTGTTGCACCACTTATAACTATAAATATTGTTCCAGTCTTCTTAGTGAATTCTCCCTTAAATCTTCTGCTCAGTTCCTCACATACCTCTATGTTATCCTTTCGTGTGTAGAATAGAGGGTGCCTTTGGGTTATGACTGATTAGGTTAGTGATCCGTGTCCATTCACTTGTGGAATTCAACTTAGAAACCTGCAATCTCATATCTTTACCTAAATTCTTGTCTTACCTCTAGTTGAGAACGTTGCAACTGTTGATCTCTGGGGGAGGGATCCAACGAGACCCCCTACACGTGCCCCCGAAGTACAAGGGATGCACATTCAACGGATTATTGAAGTACTTACATGGAGCACAAGGATCGCTGTCGGCCATGGACACCTGAGATACCAGTATGAGTCATGTGTAACCGCATTGTACAGTAGTGAGATAAGCCGTTATTGCTGGGAAATGTTACTTAATTCGGGTTATAATATGTTATAGAATGTTAGAGTACTTCACTGCACATGGCCTGTGTGCACTCGCTATAGTTTCATGTATGACTACATGGGTAGGCAGCTCCTGGTGCCCAGTGGGCACTCATCGAACAAGTGCTCTCAATTGTGAAGGGTATGAGAGGTGAGGTAGTAACTAAGCTAAATTAATCTATATCTAACTTAGCTTAAGTACGTATAAGTAGCAGTGTATAACACATTAGTCTATGGAGGTTTCATTACTAGATTAAGTCTTACAAATTAAGAGTGTATAAATAATGTGGCACCCCTCGAGTAGGTATACGTGGGGCTGCTCATCACCCCCTCCCCCTCTTTTTCTCCTAACTTAGGAAAATTTCAACGGTCTGGGAAATCAAGAGCCTACGTGATTTTCCACATTCCGTCCTCCTTCATTCTTATCACTTGATCATTACCTCTTGTCTTTGTTCTTATATGGTTGAAGAGTGGTTTCGATTCTGCTTCTGCTTTTCAGATTTTGTCTTTCTCGAACTGCTGTTCAGTCTGCCTTCATAACCTGACATATTAGTGTCAAGCTTCTTCAATTCAGTTAAATTTATTCTCTATAAGGGTTACAATGTGGGGTTTACAGGTTTTGGGTATTGTTAACATTAAATCCTTACAGATTATGGTATTAATTAAGGCTAAGTGACTACATCATAATTTGTGAGTTTAGCAATGCGAATGCTTTTGTTTTGGCATAATACAAGGTGTCTATATTAGAGTATCATAGGCAAACTTATGACTAGTTAGGATTTATTATTTTAAGATTAAGATTAGTATTTCTGGGTTTATAGTCAGTGGGTGAGTGAGTGTAATTGTGAACCACCAGGTGGTTATCATGTAGTTAGTTGTCGGGATGTATCAGGGAGATAAGATGTTTTCTAACTGTAGTTTTGAAAGTGATGAATGTGTCTGCAGTTCTAGAGTTTTCAGGTAGGGTGTTCCAGATTTTAGGTCCTTTGAAATACATTGAATTTTTGTAGAGGTTTAGTCGAACACGGGGAATGTCATAGAGATGTTTGTGTCTGGTGTTATGCCTGTGGATCCTGTCACAACTATCAAGAAAGCGTTTTAGGTCAAGGTTAATATTGGAATTTAAGGTCCAGTAGATATAGATTGCACAGTAGTAAGTGTGGATGTTCTGAACAGGGAGTAAGTTTAGATCTATGAAGAGTGGGGGGGGGGTGTTGCCAGGGATGGGATTTAGTGATTATTCTTACTGTGGCTTTTTGTTGGGTTATTATTGGCTTTAGGTGTGTTGCTGCAGTTGAACCCCAAGCACAGATAGCATAGGTGAGGTATGGACATATAAGTGAATGGTATAGTGTGAGAAGGGCAGTTTGCGGCACGCAGTATCGTATCTTGGAGAGGATCCCCACCGTTTTGGATAATTTTTTTTGTTATGTGTTGGATATGGGTGCTGAAATTTAGGTTGTTGACGAGGTATAGGCCAAGGAATTTGCCCTCATTATGTCTGGCAATTAGAGTGTTGTCGATCTTAATGTTAAGTTGCGCAACACCTGCTCTGCTACCAAACATAATACAGTAAGTTTTGCCAGTGTTAAGTGTAAGTTTATTGGCTGTCATCCAAGTCAATATTTTGAGCAGCTCCTCGTTAACAATGGTGTTGAGGGTGGCAAGATTAGGGTGGGAGATGACATAAGTCGTGTCGTCAGCAAAGAGAATGGGTTTCAGGTGTTGGGATATGTTTGGAAGATCATTGATGTATATGAGGAAGAGCAGGGGACCAAGGACACTTCCCTGCGGAACTCCAGTATCAAGTGGCAGTATTGATGAGGCTGTGTCTTTAATGGTGACATACTGATACCTATTAGAAAGGTAGGATTTAAAATATGCAAGCGCATGGCCTCTTATACTTGATTCTTTATTTTCTGACGTCCTCCAACCTCTGTGCTTTTTCCATGGTTATTTACTCCTTCCTTTGGCTTTAGTACAGTTTCAGCTGAACCATGAGAGCTTATCTTTTTTTTTTCGTTTTAGTCCAGTTTCTACCAGATATATAAAACAAACACAGTATGGTCACTGGCTCCTAGTCGCTCTTTGTAATTAATTTATCTCATTTTTCAATTGCTCAGGTAAACATTAGATCCCGTCATGCTGGTTTATCTTTCATTTTTTATTTTTTTGTTTATGTCCTCGGTCAGGAAATTCTCCATTACAAATTCCATCACTCTCGCTCTCCATGTCTCCAGTCTTTCACCTGGGTCACCTTTTTTTTTTTTTTTGTCTATCTCCTTTTGATCAAAATTTCGTTTTGTCAATAGTTTTGCACTGGTTCTTTTTTTTTTTTTTGTTGCCTTGATATACTCAAGGTTTCCTGTTATTCAGCGGAGACTATGTATTACTGGTACTATTACCTTGGCTCCTCCACTTACTATTGTTTCTATGAAATTGTTAAGAAACTTACCCGCCTTCTGATTTTCAGTTCCTCAAAGTTCCACTGATTTCTAATTAAATGTTCCATACAGTAGGGAATACTGAAATACTTACTATACCTGAAAACTTTGTCATTATGAAAAATAAAACATTCAGTGTTTCTCTGGTACTGTTGTCTCTAGTTATCGTTACTTCGTAGTTTCTTCTGCGCTCATATACTACACTCTAATTATTATGCCATTTACTTTTCTTCTTTACAGTTTTCATTTTTTTTTTTAGGATTTTGGTTATGAGGCAGTGATGGTGTTACGGATTTGGGAATAGTGGATACTTGTGGGAACAAATGTCTGGAGACTTGGAAATAAGCAATAAATGAAGAGGGGACGCAAGAGGAGTCAC
>NC_069419.1:39693157-39773157 GCF_026875155.1 Cherax quadricarinatus
ATTATATATATATATATATATATATATAATATATAATATATATATATATAAAATATATTATATATAATATATATAATATATATATATATATATAATAAAATATACAGAGAAGAGAGAGAAACGGGCGAATTCCAGCCCTGAGAAACAAAGTGGGAAGAAAATGTCTGACGCAATAACAAACAAGGCGATAGAAAACGCATCAGGCTTGCTTAATCTTTTTCCTTCTGCTTGAGAGAGGTCGACGGTGTCTGCCTGGAGGTTCACTTATCTCGCTCCAGGTCGACGGTGTCTGAGTGGAGGTTCACTTATCACACTCCAGGTCGACGGTATCTGCCTGGAGGTTCACTTATCACACTCCAGGTCGACGGTGTCTGCCTGGAAGTTCACTTATCTCACTCCAGGTCGACGGTGTCTGCCTGGAGATTCACTTACCTCACTCCAGGTCGACGGTGTTTGCCTGGAAGTTCACTTACCTCACTCCAGGTCGACGGTCTCTGCCTGGAGGTTCACTTACCTCACTCCAGGTCGACGGTGTCTGCCTGGAGGTTCACTTACCTCACTCCAGGTCGACGGTGTCTGCCTGGAGGTTCACTTATCTCACTCCAGGTCGACGGTGTCTGCCTGGAAGTTCACTTACCTCACTCCAGGTCGACGGTGTCTGCCTGGAGGTTCACTTACCTCACTCCAGGTCGACGGTGTCTGCCTGGAAGTTCACTTATCTCACTCCAGGTCGACGGTGTCTGCCTGGAGGTTCACTTATCTCACTCCAGGTCGACGGTGTCTGCCTGGAGGTTCACTTATCACACTCCAGGTCGACGGTGCTGCCTGGAAGTTAAACTTATCTCACTCCAGGTCGACGGTGTCTGCCTGGGGGTTCAACTTATCTCACTCCAGGTCGACGGTGTCTCCCTGGAAGTTCACTTAACTCACTCCAGGTCGACGGTATCCCCCGGGAAGGTTCACTTATTCACTCCAGGTCGACGGTGTCTACCTGGAGGTTCACTTACCTCACCCCAGGTCGACGGTGTCTGCCTGGAGGTTCACTTATCTCACTCCAGGTCGACGGTGTCTGCCTGGAAGTCCCCTTACCTCACTCCAGGTCAAAGGGTGTCTGCCGGGGGGGAAGTTCACTTATCTCACTCCGGGTCGACGGTGTTGCCGTGGAGGTTCACTTATCTCACTCCGGGTGGGACGGTGTCTGCCTGGGGGTTCACTTATCACACTCCAGGTCGAGGTGTCTGCCTGGAAGTTCACTTATCTCACTTCAGGTCGACGGTGTCTGCCTGGAGGTTCACTTATCTCACTCCAGGTCGACGGTGTCTGCCTGGAAGTTCACTTAACTCACTCCAGGTCGAGGGTTTGTCTCCCTGGAGTTCACTTATCTCACTCCAGGTCGACGGTGCCTGCCTGGAGGTTCTCTTATCTCACTCCAGGTCGACGGTGTCTGCCTGGAGGTTCACTTACCTCACTCCAGGTCGACGGTGTCTGCCTGGAGGTTCACTTATCTCACTCCAGGTCGACGGTGCCTGCCTGGAGGTTCTCTTATCACACTCCAGGTCGACGGTGTCTGCCTGGAGGTTCACTTATCACACTCCGGGGTCGACGGGGGTCTGCCTGGGGGTTCACTTATAATCACTCCAGGTCGGGGTTTGCCTGCCTGGAGGTTCTCTTTCACACCCCAGGTCGACGGTGTCTCCCTGGAGGTTCACTTATCACATCCAGGTCGACGGTGTCTGCCTGGAGGTTTCACTTATCACACTCCAGGTCGAGGGTGTCTGCCTGGAGGTTTCACTTTTTCTCACTCCAGGTCGACGGTGTCTGCCTGGAGGTTACTTATCACACTTCAGGTCGAGGGTGTCTCCCTGGAGGTTCACTTTCACATTCAGGTCGACGGTGTCTGCCTGGGGGTTTTTCTTATCTCACTCCAGGTCGACGGTGTCTGCCTGGAGGTTCACTTACCTCCCCTCCAGGTCGACGGTGTCGGGCCTGGTGGTTCACTTATCGCACTCCAGGTCGACGGATGTCTGCCTGGAGGTACACTTATCCACTCCGGTCGACGGTGTCTGCCTGGAGGTTCACTTATCTCACTCCAGGTCGACGGTGTCTGCCTGGAGGTTCACTTATCTCACTCCAGGTCGACGGTATCTGCCTGGAGATTCAATTATCTCACTCCAGGTCGACGGTATCTGCCTGGAGATTCAATTATCTCACTCCAGGTCGACGGTGTCTGCCTGGAAGTTCACTTATCTCACTCCAGGTCGACGGTGTCTGCCCGGAGGTTCACTTATCTCACTCCAGGTCGACGGTGTCTGCCTGGAGGTTCACTTATCTCACTCCAGGTCGACGGTATCTGCCTGGAGATTCATTTATCTCACTCCGGGTCGGGGTATCTGCCTGGAGATTCAATTATCTCACTCCAGGTCGACGGTGTCTGCCTGGAAGTTCACTTATCTCACTCCAGGTCGACGGTGTCTGCCTGAAGGTTCACTTATCTCACTCCAGGTCGACGGTGTCTGCCTGGAAGTTCACTTATCTCACTCCAGGTCGACGGTGTCTGCCTGGAGGTTCACTTATCTCACTCCAGGTCGACGGTGTCTGCCTGGAGGTTCACTTATCTCACTCCAGGTCGATCTTATTTCCCTCGTGGTTGCTCTTGTTTCGCTGGAGCTTTATTTGATCTCACTCAAGATTGATCTTTTCTCGCTCCAGATGACAATCCAACAGATAAAACAATTTAACATCTGTCTTTTTTTACAGTTTATTTAATTAGCAACATAAGTTTATTCATAAATTATTTTCCTTGTTTTTGTGCCGCCAGATTATCAACATTGGCTTCATATAACCTCTTTTTGCTTGTGTCTTTTTTTCCTGCAACTTCTGTGTTTATCGTCTCCTGCATCCTCTTTCCCCATCATATTCTTCACTGACCTAGGCCTACTAGAGGCCTACCTTGTAATTAACATTTTATAACATGTAAACCACACATTGTAAACTTTGCAACGAACTAAATGTTGCGCCTACTGTATACAGGCTCCTCGCACTGTATACAGGCTCCTCGCACTGTATACAGGCTCCTTCGCACTGTATACGGCTCCTCGCACTGTATACAGGCTCCTCGCACTGTATACAGGCTCCTCGCACTGTATACAGGCTCCTCGCACTGTATACAGGCTCCTCGCACTGATACAGGCTCCTCGCCTGTATACAGGGTCCTCGCACTGTAACAGGCTCCTCGCACTGTATTCAGGGTCCTCGCACTGCTACAGGCTCCTCGCACTGCATACAGGCTCCTCGCACTGCATACAGGCTCCTCGCACTGTATACTGGCTTCTCGCACTGTATACAGGCTCCTCGCACTGTATACAGGCTCCTCGCACTGTATACAGGCTCCTCGCACTGTATACAGGCTCCTCGCACTGTATACAGGCTCCCCCGCACGTATACAGGCTCCTCGCACTGCATACGGCTCCTCACACTGCATACAGGCTCCTCGCACTGCATACAGGCTCCTCCCACTGCATACAGGCTCCTCGCACTGCATACAGGCTCCTCGCACTGTATACAGGCTTCTCGCACTGTATACAGGCTCCTCGCACTGTATACAGGCTCCTCGCACTGTATACAGGGTCCTCGCACTGTTTTACAGGCTCCCCGCACTGTATACAGGCTCCTCGCACTGTATTTCATGCTCCTCGCACTGATACAGGCTCCCGCACTGTATACAGGCTCCTCGCACTGTATACAGGCTCCTCGCACTGTATACAGGCTCCTCGCACTGTATACAGGCTCCTCGCACTGTATACAGGCTCCTCGCACTGTATACAGGCTCCTCGCACTGTATACAGGCTCCTCGCACTGTATACAGGCTCCTCGCACTGTATACAGGCTAACCGCACTGCATAAGGGGTCCCCGCTCTGTATAGAGGCTCCCCGTACTGTACAGAGGCTCTCCTCACTGTACAGAGGCTCTCCTCACTGTACAGAGGCTCCTCGCACTGTATAGAGGCTCCTCGCACTGTACAAAGGCTCCTCGCACTGCATAGAGGCTCCTCGCACTGTATAGAGGCTCCCCACACTGCATAGAGGCTCCCCGCACTGTATAGAGGCTCCCCCACTGTATAGAGGCTCCCCACACTACATAGATTCTCCTCGCACTGTATAGAGGCTCCTCTCACTGTATAGAGGCTCCGCACTCTGTAAAGAGGCTCCTCACACTATAGAGGCTCCTCGCACTGTATAGAGGCTCTTCGCACTGTATAGAGGCTCCCCGTACTGTACAGAGGCTCTCCTCACTGTACAAAGGCTCCTCGCACTGCATAGAGTCTCCTCGCACTGTATAGAGGCTTCCCACACTGTATAGAGTCCCCCACACTGTATAGAGGCTCCCCACACTGTATAGAGCTTCCCACACTGTATAGAGGCTCCCCACACTGTATATAGGATACCCACACTGTGTAGAGGCTCCACACAATGTATAGAGGCTCCACACACTGCATAGAGACTCCCCACACAGAATAGAGGCTCCCCACACTGTATAGAGGATACCCACACTGTGTAGAGGCTCCCCACACTGTGTAGAGGCTCCCCACACTGCATAGAGGCTCCCCGCACTGTATAGAGGCTCCCCGTACTGTACAGAGGCTCTCCTCACTGTACAAAGGCTCCTCGCACTGCATAGAGTCTCCTCGCACTGTATAGAGGCTTCCCACACTGTATAGAGTCCCCCACACTGTATAGAGGCTCCCCACACTGTATAGAGCTCCCCACACTGTATAGAGGGTCCCCACACTGTATATAGGATACCCACACTGTGTAGAGGCTCCACACAATGTATAGAGGCTCCACACACTGCCTAGAGACTCCCCACACAGTATAGAGGCTCCCCACACTGTATAGAGGATACCCACACTGTGTAGAGGCTCCCCACACTGTATAGAGGCTCCCCACACTGCATAGAGGCTCCCCGCACTGTATAGAGGCTCCCCCACTGTATAGAGGTTCCCCACACTACATAGAGGATCCTCGCACTGTATAGAGGCTCCCCACGCTGTGTAGAGGCTCCCCACACTGTATAGAGGCTCCCCACACTGCATAGAGGCTCCCCGCACTGTATAGAGGCTCTCCACACTGTATAGAGGCTCCCCACACTGTACAGAGGCTCCACGCACTGTATAGAGGCTCGCCGCACTGAATAGAGACTCCCCACACTGCGAAGCTTCTCAAACTGTATAGAGGCTCCCCGCACTGTATAGAGGCTCCCCACACTGCACAGAGGTTCCTCACACTGTATAGATGCTCCCTTCACTATATAGAGGCTCCCCGCACTGCATAGAGGCTCCTCGCAATGTATAGACGCTTCTCGCACTGTACAGAGGCTTCCCACACTGTATAGAGTCTCCCACACTGCATAGAGGCTCCCCACACTGAATAGAGGCTCCCACACTGTATAGAGGCTCCCCACACTGTATAGAGGCTCCTCACACTGTACAGAAGTTCCCGACACTGTATAGAGGCTCCCCACACTGCATAGAGGTTCCCCACACTGTATAGAGGCTCCCCGCACTCTATAGAGGCTCCGCACACTGCATAGAGGCTCAACAACACTGTATAGAGGCTCCCCGCACTGTATAGAGACTCCACACACTGTATAGAAGCTCCTCACATTGTATAGAGGCTCCACGCACTGTATAGAGGCTCCCCGTACTGTACAGAGGCTCTCGTCACTGTAGAGAGGCTCCTCGCACTGTGTAAAGGCTCCCCGCACGGTATAGAGGTTCCTCGTACTGTATAGAAGCTCCTCGCACTATATAGAGGCTTCTCGCACTGTATAGAGGCTCCCCGAACGGTATAGAGGCTCTTCGCACTGTGTAGAGGCTCTTCGTACTCTATAGAGGCTTCCCGCACTATATAGAGGCTTCCCACACTGTACAAAGGCTCCACACACTGTACAAGGCTCCCCACACGGGTCAAAAGGCCCCCCGCACTGTAAAAAGGGGCCTCCACACCTTTACAGGGGCCCCCCAAAACACTGTAAACGGGGGTCCCCCAAAACGGGTCCAGAGGCCCTCCCCCTTAACAGAGGCTCCACCACGGGTCCCAGACCCCCACACCTTAAAAGGGGCTCCACACACTGTACAGAGGCTCCCCCACACTGTACAGGGGGCCCCCCCAAACTGAAAGGGGCCCCAACACCCCCTTGTACAGGGGTTTACCACACAGGGGACAGGGGCCCTCCAAACACTGGATAGGGGCTCCCCCCGCACTGTAAAAGGGGGTCCCAAAAATGTACAGAGGCCCCAAAACAACAAACTAACAAGAGGCTCCAAAACGGGTACAGAGGCTCCCCACACGTACAGGGGCCCCAAAACACACTGTAACAAGGGGGACCCCCCACCCCCTTAAAAGGGTTTCTCCAACACTGTACAGGGGGCTCCCCACACTGTCCCCAAGGCTCCCACACACTGTAAAGAGGCCTCCCCGCACTGTACAGGGGCCACCACAAACCCCACTGAAAAGGGGGTCCAAAACACTGTCCCAAGAGGCTCCACAAACTGACAGGGGCTCCAAAACACACTGTACAGAGGCTCCCCCACTGTACAGGGGTTTCCAACACTTACAAATCCCACCTGTACAGAGGCCCCACATTTTTTTAAACAAGGCCCACACACGTACAAAGGCTCCACACACTGTATAGGGGCCCCCCCCACTGTACAAGGCCCACACACTTTTCAGAGGCCCCCAAAAACTTTACAGAGGCTCCACACACTGTAAAGGCCCCAAAAAACTTTTACAGAGGCTCCACACACTGTAAGGGGCTCCCCCCCCCTTACAAGGCCTCCCCACACTGTAAAGGAGACCACCCCTGTGAGAAGGCCCAAAACTGAAACCAAAGGTCCACCTAACCCCCGTTGGACAAGGCTCCACAAACGGGTCAGGGCCCCACACGGTCAGAGGCTCCAAACCCCACTGGGGCCAAAAGGCCCCCAAACACGGGTAAAGGGGGCTCCCACCACTGTAAAGCCCCACCCTTAACAGGGGGCTCCCCCACACGGGGTACGAGGTTTCCACACACTGTCAGAGGCTCCACCACTGTACAGAGAGCTCCCCACCCCGGGTACAGGGGCCCCACACACTTTTACAGAGGCCCCAAAACTGTCAGGGGCCCACAAAACTTCGGGGCCCACCCACCCCTGTACAAGGCTCCACACACTGACAGGGGCTCCAAAAGGGGGAAAAAAGGGGGCCCCCACACTTTAAAGGCTCCACAACACTTTTCATGAAAAACCACACACTGTACGGGAGGCCCCCCAAAACCAACCCTTACAAAAGGCTCCATAAAACTGTACAGAGGCTCCACACCCCTTAACCCAAGAGGAACAATTTACAGAGGCCCCAAAAACCCCCTTTACGAGAAGGCCCAACACTGTTACAGAGGCCCCCAAAACCCGGGGTTTAAAAAAGGTTTCCACACACTGTACCGGAGGCCACACACTGACAGAGCCCCCACGGGGGCCCGAGGCCCACACACGGAAACGGGGGGCTCCAACACTTTTACAAGGCCCACACACTGGTACAGAGGTTTACGCACTTGTACAGGGGTTTCCCCCCCAACGGGTACAGGGGCTCCACACGGTAAAAAGGGCCCCACACACTGACAGAGGCCCCACACTGAAAAGGAGCCCCCCCACACACGGAAACAAAAAGGCACCCCACACTGTACAGGGGCCCACCACACACGGTAAAAAAGGCCCCACAACCCTGTACAAGGGGGTCCCCACACTGTAAAAAGGGGCCCACACACGGGGTACAGAGCTCCCCACACTGTAAAAAAGGGGCTCCCCAAAACTGTACTAGGCCCCCACCACTGTACAGGGGCTCCCACACTGTACAGAGGCTCCACACACTGTACAGAGGTTTCCCCACACTGTCCCGAGGCCCACACACTGTACAGAGGCTCGCCCCACACTGAAACAAGGCCCCCCCAAAACGGTACAGAGGGCACACCCCTGAAACAGGGCCCAAAACCACCACGGGAAAAGGCCCCCACCGGGGTAAAAGGGGCTCCACAAACGGGACAAAAGCCCACAAAAACTGTAAAAGGGGGCCCCAAACAACTTTTTTGGGGGCTCCACACAAAACTAAAAAAACCGAGGCCCCCACACTGACAGGGCTCCATCCACATTTTTTTGTACAAAAGGTCCCCCCACTGTACAGAGCTCCACCAACTGTAAAGGGGCCCCCACACTGTACAGAGGCTCCACAAAAGGGGGTACAGAGGCCTCCCACGGGGTACAGGGCCCCCCACACTTTTACAGGGGGCCCACCACTGAACAAGGCTCCACACCCTTCCAGGGGTCCACACACTTTTCCGGGGGAACCCCCCTGTAACAGAGCTCCACACACTAAAACTGGGGGGCTCCCACTCGGGACAGGGGGCCTCCACAAAAAACGGGTTCAGGGGCCCCCAAAAACTGAAACAGGGGGGGCCTTCCCACCTTTTAAAAGGGCTCCCCACACTGAAAACAAGGTCCAAAATGGGGGCCTTTTTTAAGGGGGTTAAACACACCACTGTAAAAGGCTCCACACCCTGTACAGAGGCCCCCACACTGTCCCGGGGCCCCAACCCACTGAAAGAGGCTCCCCCACATTTTAAAAGGGCTCCACCCCACTGAAATTAAGAGGAAAAACCCCCCACTTTTAAAAGGGGCCCCCAAAACCCCGGGTCCCGAGGCTTCCAACACGGTACAGAGGCCCCACACTGTACAGAGTTTCCACCCCACTGTAAAGGGGCCCTCCACACACTGTAAAAGGGTTTCCACCCGGTACGGGGCTCCCCCCCCGGGGTACAAGGCTTTCCACAACTGTAAAAAGGGGCCCCCAACACGGACAGGGGGCCCACACACTGTAAAAGGGGCCCCACACACCCTTACAAGTCCCACACCCTGTTAGAGGTTTCCCCCCCCCCCCCTTGTACAAGGGCCCCAACACTGTAACAGGGGCTCCCCAAAACTGTCCCGAGCCCCAACACACTGTCAGAGGCCACACCACTGTAAAAGAGGCCCCCAAACAACTTTTGAGGCCCCCACTGTACTGGCTCCCCCAAAACTGTACAGAGGTCTCCCCCCCTTTACGGGAGGCCCCCCCCACATTTTCCCGACTCCCACACCCCGAATAAAAGGCTCCCCCCACGGGCCCGGGGCCCCAAACACGTAAAGGTTTCCCACCCTGTTTACAGAGGCCCCACACACTGTACAAAGGCTCCACAAAACGTACGAGGCTCCCCACACTTTTTAAAAAGGGCCATCCCCGCCTGTAAAAGGGGCCCTCCACACACGTAAAGGCCCAAACACTGTACAGGGGCCCTCCCCAAAACGGTAAAGGGGGCCCTCCCCCACGGTCCCCGAGGTCCAAACAGGGGTACAGGGGCCCTCCCCAAAAACTGGGAAACAGGGGGCCCACACATTGTCCCCCAAAGGCCCAAACCCTTTTGGGTTAAGGGGCCTCCCCCCACGAAAGGGGGCTCCCCCCCAATCAAGGCTCCCCCCCCAAACGGGCCGGGGCCCCCAAACACTGACAAAGCTCCACCGGGGGGGACAGAGGCCCCCAAAACACGGTTAAGGGGGTCCCCCACTTAAAAGGGGCTCCAAACACTGTCGGGAAGGCTCCCCCACGGTGCAGAAGGCCCACCACGGTACAAAAGGGCCCCCACATTTGTACAAGGCCCACACCCAGTACGGGGCTCCCCACACGGGCAGAGGCTCCACACCTGTCAGAGGCTCCACACATTTGTAAAAGGGCCCACACCTTTTCAAAAGGCTCCACACACTTTTCAAGGCCCCCCCCAACACTGAAGGGCTCCCCACACTGGAAAACAGGGGCCCACACCTGTACAGAGGCTCCACACCTGACAAGGTTTCCCCAAACACTGTACAAAAAGGCTCCAAATTTTAAAACCCCCACAGTAAAAGGGGCCCTTCCACACACTGTACAAAAGGCTCCAACACATTACAGAGCTCCCCCCACGTACAGAGGCTCCACACCGGGTCCCAAGGGCTCCCACAAAAACCCAAAAGAAAGAGGCTCCACCCCCTTTGTCCAGGGGCTCCCACACACTGTACAGGGCTCCAAAACACTTACAGAGGCCCACACCTGTACAGGGGCCTCCAAAACACTGTACAGAGCTCCCACACTGAAACAGAGGTTTCCAAAAACACTTTTCCCGAGGCCCCCCACACGGGACAGAGGCCCCCCACACGTAAAAGGGGCCCCCACACACTGTACAGAGGCCTTCCCCCACACTTTTAAGAGGCCCCACACTGTACAGAGGCTCCACACACGGGTACAGGGGTTTCCCCACACTGAAACAGGGGGTCCACACACGGGAAAAACCCCCCGGAAGAGGCTCCACACACTGTACAAGGCCCACACACGTCCCGAGGCTCCCCACACTGTACAGAGGCTCCACACCGGTACGGAGGCTCCCAAAACTGTACAGGGGCTCCACACACGTCCCAGAGGCTCCACCCCTGTACAAGGCCCCAAAAAAACCCGAACCCCCCTGTACAAAAGGCTCCACACACTGTAACGGGGGGGCTCCCCACCCTGTAAAAGGGCCCCCCACACGGTACGGGGGCTCCACACACTGTAAAATGGCTCCCAAACACTGTACAAGGCCCCAAACACTGTACAGAGGCTCCCCACTGTACAGGGGCCCTCCACACACTGAAACAAGGCTCCACACACGGCCCGGGGCCCTCCAAAACACTGTACAGGGGGCCCACCACGGGAACAAGGCTCCACACACGGGTAAAGAGGCTCCACACACGAAAAGGGGTTTCCACAAAAAACTGTACAGAGGCTCCCCCCCTGTACAGGGCCCTTCCCCAAAACTTCCCGGGAGGCCCCCACACTGAACGGGGTTTCCCCACCCCTGAAACAGAGGCCCCCCAACCCTTTTCGAGGCTCCAAAAACACTTACAGAGGCTCCAAAAAAAACGGTACAAGGCTCCACACACTGTACAAAAGGCTCCACACCCCGTCCCAAAAGGCCCCCACACTGAAACGGGGAGGCCCTCCCCCACACTGTACAGGGCTCCACACACGGACAAGGCTTCCACAAAAATAAAAAACTGACAACCCTCCCCCACGGGTACAGGGGCGCCACACGTACATGGGCCCACACCTTTCAGGGGCCCTCCCCTACACTGAAACAGAGGCCCCAAACACACGGAACAGGGGCCCCCCAACAAAACCCCTTTTCCCAAAGGCTCCACACACTGTCCCAGAGGCCCACACCTGAACAAGGCCTCCCCCACATTTTCAGGGGCTCCCAAAACCCGGACAGGGGCCCCACCCTGAAACAAGGCTCCCCCAAAAACTGAAACCAAAAGGCTCCACACACTAAACCCCATGGGCCCTCCACACACTGTACAGAGGCCCCAAACACACTGAAAAAAGGGCCCCCCACACGGGAAACAGGGGGGCCCACACACTGACAAGGCCCTCCCCCCCCACGGGTACAGGGGGCCTCCACACACTGTACAGAGGTTTCCAAACCCACTGTACAAAAGGGCTCCACACACGGGAACAAAAGGTTTCCCCCAAAACTTTACAGAAGGCCCCAACACACTGTACAGGGTCTCCACACACTTTTACAGAGGCTCCCCAAAACGTACAGAGGCTCCACACACGGGCCCAGAGGCTCCCCACCCCTGTACAGGGGCCCTCCACACACTGTACCCGGGGGCCCCCCACACTGAAACAGAGGCTCCACACCCCTGTACAGGGGGCCCCCCAAAACCCCCCTTGGTTAAACAAGGCCCCCCACCTTTTACAAGGCCCCCACACGGGTCCACGGGCTCCCCCACACTGTACGGGGGCTCCAAAACACTGAAAACAGAGGCTCCAAAACACGGTACAGGGGGACCCACACGGTAAAAGGCTCCCCCCCACTGTACAGAGGCTCCACACACTGTACAGGGGCTCCCCACTGTAAAAGGCCCACACACTGTACAGGGGCCCCCCACACGGACAGAGGCTCCACACCCGGTAAAAGGCCCCGCACACGGGACAGAGGGGCTCCAAACCCCATGTACAGAGGTCCAAAACACTTTTCCAAAAGGCTCCACCCCACTGTACAGAGGCTCCCCAAAATTGGACAATTTCCCCCACACCTGTCCCGAGGCTCCCACACATAACAGAGGCTCCACAAACTGTATAAGGCCCCCCCCCCACTGTACAGGGGCCCTCCACATACGGGAACAGAGGTTTTCCACCCCACTGTACAGGGGATCCACACACTGTGAAAGAGGCCCACACATTTGTAAAAGGGGCCCCCCAAACTTAACAGGGGCTTCACCCACTGAAACAGAGGCTCCACACCCCTTTTACAAGGCTCCAAAAACCCCCACTTTTACAGAGGCTCCCCAAAACCGGTACAGGGGCTCAACACACGGTACAGAGGCCCACCCCACTGTACAGGGGCTCCACACACTGATAGGGCTCCCCGCACGTACAAGGTTTTCCCACCCCACTGTACAACTCCACACCTAAGAAAAGAGGCTCCACACACGGTCCCAGAGGCCCACACCCCGGGTACAAAAGCCCCCCCACGGGCTGGTACGAGGCCCCCACAAAACTTTTAAAAGGGGCTCCACCACTGTACAGAGGCCTACACACTGTACAGGGGCCCCCACAAAATGTACAGGGGGGCCCACACACTGTATAGGGCTCCCCGCATTTAAACAGGGGCCCCCCCACACACTGTACGAGAGGTTTCCCACACACGTAAAAGGGGCTCCACACATTTGTAAAAGGGGGCCCCACCCCCCGGACAAAAGGTTTCCACAAAACTGAAACAGGGGCCCCCCACATTGTCCCAGAGGCTCCACACAAAGGTAAAAGGGGGCTCCCACACACTGTACAGAGGCCTTCCCAAACCGGTAATGGGAGGCTCCCCGCACTGTCAGAGGCTCCACACCTTTTACGGGAGGCCCCCACACTGACAGGGGCCCACCCCACGTGCAAAGGTTTCCCACACTGTAAAAGGGCCCCACACACGGGTATAAGGCCCCCCCGAAACAAATACAAGGCCCCCACCCCCACTGCCCCGAGGCTCCCCCCCACTGTACAAAGCCCCAAACACACTGTACGGGAGGTCCACACACGGGTACAGGGGCCCTCCACACATTTTAAACAGAGGCCCCACCACTGTGAAAGGGGTCCACCCACTGGGGCAAAAGGCTCCCACACTGTACAGAGGCCCCCCCACGGGAAACCGGGAGGTTTCCAAAACCCTGTACAGAGGCTCCCCACAATTGTACAGAGGTTTCCAAAAACCCCTGTACAAAAGGCTCCACACACGGGAACAGAGGCCCCCACACACTTTTAACAGAGGCTCCACCCCATGAAAACGGGAAGGGCTCCCCCCCTTTGTACAAGGCCCCCAAAAACGTAAAAGGGGCCCTCCAAACCACACTGTACAAGGCTCCACCCCACTGTACAGAGGCTCCAAACACAGTCCCGGTTTTCCAAAACCAATTTACAGGGGCTCCACACCCGTAAAGGCCCTCCACAAAACGTACAGGACTCCACCCCCTTTGTACAGAGGCCCTTCCACCCCCGGGTTAAAAGGTTTCCAACACGGGAACGGGCTCCATACACTGAAACAAGGTCCACAAAACTTTCAGGGGTTTCCTTTACACTGAAACAGAGGGCTCCCAACACTGTTCAGGGGCTCCAAAACCCGGTAAAGAGGCTCCACACACTGTACAGAGGGCTCCACCCCAACGAAAACAAAGGCTCCACACACGAAACAGAGGCTCCCACAAAACCGGTACAGAGGCTCCACACACTGTACAAGGCTCCAAACCCACTGTCCCAAGGCTCCACACACTGTCCCGAGGCCCCAAAAAACCCCCCAAGAGGCCCCAAACCACGGGGAAAAAGGGGTCCACAAAACGGGACAGAGGCCCATACCCCTTACAGAGGCTCCACCCCTTTGACAGAGGCTCCAAACACACTGTACGGGAGGCTCCCCACACATTTACAGGGGCTCCCCCAACCACGGTAAAAGGGGCCCCCAAATTGTCCCGGGGGGTTTCCCCCACCACGGGAACAGAGGCCCAAATTTAAAAAGGGAAAAGGGGGCCCACAAAAAAGGGTAAAGAGGCTCCAAAACACTTGGCAGGGGGCCCACACACGTACAGAGGCCAAACACGGGGACGGGGGGTCCACACACTGTACAGGGGCTCCACACCCGGTCGGGGGCCCCAAACACACGGTATGAGAGGCTCCACACCTGTACAGAGCTCCAACACTTGCAAAAGACCCCCCACACTGTAAAACGCTCCACACACTGACAGGGGGCCCACAACGGGTATAGAGGCCCACCCCTTTGTACAGAGGGGGGCCCACCTGTACAGAAAACCCCCACAACGGGGTACAAGGCGCACACACGGGAAAAAGGGGGCTTCCCCACACACTGTACAACGCCCCAAACACTGTACGGGGCCCCCAACACGTTAGAGGCTCCACACACTGTAAAGGCTCCACAAAAAACTGTACAGGAACTCCCCACCTGCAGGGCTCCCCAAAAAACAAAAGGGGCCCTCCAAAAACCCTTGAACAGAGGCTCCACACACGTACAAGGCTCCACAAAACTGTACAGAGGCTCCACACACTGTAAAGAGGCTCCACACACTGTACAGAGACCCCCCCCACACTGACAGGGGCCCAAAAAAACTGAAACAGGGCCCACACACTGAAATAGGGGGCCCACACCCCTGTACGGGAAGGCTCCACACCCTGTACCGAGACCCCCAAAACCCTGTACGGGGTTTCCCCCACACTGTACAGGGGCCCACACACTGAACAGGGGGCCTCCAAAACACTTTTTCGGGAGGCCCCCACACTGGTACAAGGCCCACACCCGAAAAAGGGCCTCCAAACACGGGACAGAGACTCCCCCACCGGTACAGAGGCCCCAAAACCTGAAACAGAGGCCCCCCAAAACACTGAAGAGGTTTCACACACTGAACAAGGCTCTACACACTGTACAGGACCCCCCCAACATGACAGGGGTTTCCACCCACGTACAGGGGCTCCACACACGTCCTGATTTTCCAAAACACTGTACAGGGGGCCCCACACACTGTAAAAAAGGCTCCCCACATTTGTACAGAGGCCCCCCCAAAAACAATTTTTACAGAGGCCCACACCCCTTTTCAGGGGGCTCCCCCAAAACCTGTACAAAAGGCCCCCCAACACACTTTTTAAACAGAGGGCCTCCCCACACTGTCCCCGAGGGCCCCCACACACTGTTACGGGAAGGCCCCCACCACTGTACGGGAGGCTCCACAAAACTGTACAGAGCTCCACACCTGTAAAGAGGCTCCACACCTGTACAAAAGGCTCCAAAAAACACTGTAAAAGGGGGCCCCAAACACACTTTTAACAGAAGACTCCCCAAAACTGTAAAAGGGGCCCCCAACACGCCAAAAGGCTCCCACACTGTAAAAAAGGGGCTCCACACACTGAAACAGGGGCCTCCACACCCCTGTACAGAGGCCCCCACACGGACAGAGGCCCCACCACGTCCAGAGGCCCCCCACCCCTTTTCAAAAGGGCCCCAAAATTACAGAGGCCCCACACACGGGAAACAGGGGCCCTCCCCCCCCACTGTACAGGGGCTCCACAAAACTGTACAGAGGCCCCCACAAACTTTTAACAAAGCTAACCCCACCCCTGTAACGGGAAGGCTCCACCCATTTGGTGCGGGAGGCCTCCCCACTGTACAAAAGGCTCCACACAACGGGTAAAAGAGGGGCCCACACATTTAAAAGGCCCACACACTGTACAAGGCCCCAAACCCCACTCCCGAGGCCCACACACTTTTACAAGGCCCCAAAACACACCTGTACAGAGGCTCCACACACTGTACAAGGCTCCCCAAAACTGAAACAGAGGCTCCAAAACATTTTAAAACCGGGGCCCCCAAAACACTGTACAGAGGCCCACACCGTTACGAGGCCCATCACCTGAAAAGGGCTCCACACACTTTTCAGGGGCCCACACACTGTACAGGGGGCTCCACACACTCTACAGGGGCCCTCCACCCAACTTCCCAGGGGCTGCACACACTGTACAGAGGGGTTTGCACACCCCCTTTTCAGGGGGCCCCACACACTGTACGGAGGCTCCACACACAAAACAAGGCCCAAAACCCCAACAGAGGCCCAAAAACACTGTCCAGGGGGCCCTGCACCACGGGTACAAGGCTCCCCCCCCGGGTACAGGGGCCCTCCAAACACGGGAAACAGAGGCGGCACACACGGTACAGAGGCCCAAAACACTTTTACAGAGGCTCCACCCCAACTTACGAGGCTCCACACACTTTTCGGGAGGCTCCACACACTGTACAGGGGCTCCAAAACCCGGGACAGAGGCTTTTCGTGGTCACAGCCCAAGGGAAACCTGTAAACATTGTTTTTTGTGTAGGGGTTTTTAAATTTTGCAATAACCTCGGGTCCAGGGGGTTTGGAGGAAGGAGTGGTTTTTGGGGGGCAAGAATTTTATTTTGTAAATGAACCCAGACTCCTCAAAAAATTTAGTCATCCAAGTTTGGGGGTGAGCAGGGGGCATTGTCCATTCCCGGCAGGCATTTGGAAATTCCAAATTTTTTTCCAGGGATACCCCTTCACCCTAGGGCCAAACATTTTTTTTTGAACCCAAATCGACAAAATTTTTCCCGGGGGGAAAACCCATCCCTTACTATTAGATTCCAAACACAAAAATTTACTTTTCCATAACTTTGTTTTTCCTGAACACGGGATTTTCCCAGAAGGGGAACCCCTAGAAATTTAGCTTCACTTTGAAATCCCCACTAGCATTAGCACAGAACATTAGCGTCAGCCTGTCTTTCATGGGCTTGTGTCCTGGCATTGCCTTTTCCCTCTTGTGTAATGAAGGTCCTCTTTGGCATTTTCTTCCAAAGAGGCCTGTTTCGTCACAATTGAACACTTGTTCAGGTTTCAGTCCTTCAGCCTCTATGTACTCCTGGAATTCATGCACATATTTTTCAGCCGCCCTGTGGTCCGAACTGGCAGCCTCACCATGCCTTACCACACTGTGTATGCCAGGTACGGTTCTTAAATCTCTCAAACCAGCCTTTGCTGGCCTTAAATTCACTCACTTCACCACTATTTGCAGGCAATTTCTTTACCAAATTTCTTCATGCAACTGCCTAGCCTTTTCACAAATAAACGAAGTTATAAGAGTATCTCCTGCTAATTGTTACTCATTTTATCCACACCAAAAATTTAACTTCTCAACCTCTTCCAGTACTGGTGATCTCATTTTTGTCAGCATAGTTACTCCCTTTGCAACAACAGCATCCTTTATTTCATTTTTCTTGGCCACTATGGAACATAAGGTTGTGTAGGGTTTCTTATACATCCTGGACAGTTCGGCCACACTTGTACCACTTTCATATTGTTCAATGATGGTTTTCTTAAATTCAATCGTATTTCTCACTTTCTTTACCACAGGCTTGGCACTAGAGCTTTCTTTGGAGCCATGGTAGCTTATTTAGTACTTGCAAGCACTAAAATAAATGGAATATTATGAAATATTTCGCTGGAGCACGTGAGGGGACCTTCGCTCACTGGTAAACAATGCCAGACTGGCTGCCGCCCTGGCTCACACCGTGGGTACGCGTCCCGAACGAACAAACTACGACTCGCGAGTCAACCTATGAAGAGCGAGTCCATGTTTATTACGAAAATACCCCTATGATTGGCGAATTTTACGACTGCCGGGAACTACGAAAAGCGGGGACCACTGTATATATATATATATATATATATATAAAATATAAAATATATATATATATATATATATATATATATATATAGGCCGGTGTGTTTAAAAAAGAAATATATATATATATTACATATATATATATATATATATAATATATATATATATATATAAATATATAATATATATATATTTATATATATATATATGCTTAACAATTCGCAAACAGGTGAAATTATTTATAAACATTGACTCTACGTCCACAGCAGGACTCGAACCTGCAAACTCTGTATCAGAGTATACAGTACTTTACCTGGTGCCCCGGGGTATGGGGAAACATCGTCTAGCTCTGGCTAGGCGCCCGAACTTATCTGGGTCTGGCTCCGTGGTAAAGTACTGTGTACTCTGATACAGAGTTTGCACGTTCGAGTCCTGCTGTGGGTGTAGAGACAATTTGTGTCTGTGTTATACTTATTGGTATATTTTATAGTGTAGGATTTTAAGCAAGTTAAATACGAAAACTGTGAGAATGAGCTATTTTTTTTAAGCAAGGTACCCGAGCATTATTGATTTTACTTGAGCGTCATTAATGGCACTTCCTAGAACTGGATATTGGTCTCCAGGTGCAGGTTTTGACCCTGACATTGTTTGTGTGTTGACAGTTCTGTCACATGGAGCTGACCATGCTGTCTGCCTCCTCCCGTCTGCTGGTGTTCGACAAGGCTGCCACCAAGGCCATCTACCGGGGCAACCCACAGCTCGTCGAGTACTTCGTGGGAGACGTCGATGTCGACTTCCACAACGACAGGGACTTCGCGGTCATGATTATAAAACGTGAGTTGCTGTTTTTTAGTTAGTAATTTGTTCGCTCTGAGTTTTCTGTTCGTTAAAATAAATACATAAATAAATATGATTGATATAATTAGCCGGATGTGAAATAATATTCACACTTCCGTGGCTGAAGCAGTTGTCAACTAGAACCTCTCACTTTGAAAGACCTTTTCCTTCGTCCAACAACATCACTTTCCAATGGCTCAGGAAGGACGGAAAAATCATCGACAACGTCGTCTTTAAATTGCGAGTTAATTGTTAGTTATTACAAGATGTACTGACGGGAGAGTCCTGTCACTACCAGGACCTGGACGGTGACAAGAGGTACTGACGGGAAAGTCGTGTCACCACCAGGACCTGGACGGTGACAAGAGGTACTGACGGGAGAATCGTGTCACCACTATGACCTGGACTGTGACAAGAGGTACTGACGGGAGAGTCGTGTCACCACCAGGACCTGGACTGTGACAAGAGGTACTGACGGGAGAGTCGTGTACCAGAACCTGGACGGTGACAAGAGGTACTGACGGGAGAGTCGTGTCACCACCAGGACCTGGACTGTAACAAGAGGTACTGACGGGAGAGTCGTGTCACCACCAGGACCTGGACGGTAACAAGAGGTACTGACGGGAGAGTCGTGTCACCACCAGGACCTGGACTGTAACAAGAGGTACTGACGGGAGAGTCGTGTCATCACCAGGACCTGGACTGTGACAAGAGGTACTGACGGGAGAGTCGTGTACCAGGACCTGGACGGTGACAAGAGGTACTGACGGGAGAGTCGTGTCACCACCAGGACCTGGACTGTGACAAGAGGTACTGACGGGAGAGTCGTGTCACCACCAGGACCTGGACTGTGACAAGAGGTACTGACGGGAGAGTCGTGTCATCACCAGGACCTGGACTGTGACAAGAGGTACTGACGGGAGAGTCGTGTCACCACCAGGACCTGGACGGTCACTCTACAAACCAAAAGAAATTCCTCCCTCTCCCTTATGTTTTGCTCCTCCATTAACAATCCCCGACTATTCAGACTTATGATCCTGTTGACTCAGTCTGCTGAAGTGAGATGTTCAAAACTTAATGTGGTATTTCGCTAGCTATTTATTTGATCTTTAAATAATACCTTATTACAGAGCATTTCAAAACTCAGCCCCTCTCCGTGGTGCCTTCCCCGGGATGCCACCCACAGCAGTCGATTAATGTCCATCTACTTATTTGCTGATAGATGATACCCAGGTGATTACAGATGTCAGCAGAACACTCTACCTCTCAGTCATGCGCATTAATATGCGCATTAGTCTATTTTACCTACAGCTCTTTTATTGTGTAATTGCAGAACCATCAATTAAACGTTTATTTATATTTTTCATGTTTCAATGCCATAAATTATTATACCATAATTGTGATATATAAAAATAGATTGTTATGCATGATTCATAAAGAAAGCTGAACCACGAGTTGTCAGGTTCTGTGTTAACACATCTGTGTACAGACACAGTAGTCTCTGTGTTAGCGCTATGTAAAGTCACAGAAACTTCAAAACTAAGCACGGAAGAAATATCTACCTGATATGAAGTCTCGGGCGAGTGGCTACTTCCCAATTTCGTGAATTAATTCCACAGAGGCGACTGTAGTAGTAATGTAAGGCAGACATGAGTCAAGAACTCGCCGCACGAGGCTTCCTTCTGGTTCACCTGTATATGTTTCTTGTTTTGTTTTAACTGTGGTACGACACATTAACACGGTAATCTCTGAAGAACTCTAGTCTCAAGGTGATTCCTTGGTGGCTCATGCTGATGGATTTACTCATTATCCGTATGCGAATTTCCAGTTGTATTTTATGGATTTGATTTTTCATTTAAATCATGATCCCACAATCTTAACTCATCCTCGTCTAGCTCTACAGTCTTTAGTGTCGTATCATATTACTCATTTTATGCAATACTAACAAGGTGGTGAATGAGACACATGTGCGACACTTGCTGAAAAGTTTGGCTCCCTCATTACAGACAAATATAACAATGGAGACAGTAGAAGTAATTTCGAATTAGTCTTGATAGGAGGCGGAGACTGACTTTTCTTTCAATAGCTCTCTTACCATAAAGAGAGAATATCACAGTTTATACGACCTTCCGAACTGCAACATCCCCACTACTCCAGAGTACAGGCACTCTGATTCCCACCTCTTAGACTCAAGTCCAGCTAACAGGTTTCCTTGAATCCCTTCATAAATGATACCTTTGTAGATACTCCAACAACACATCAGAACTTTAAAAGAAACACTTAGTCTCCACTAGCGTCTATCTGACAGTCTCCCACATTATACAACTGCTCCGTATAATTCATTCTTTACATTATTTAAGTTCATAACTGGGGTCATATTTTTTTCTTTTTGTTTTAGTGTGAATGTTGAACTGGTCATAAAAACTAGTATAATCTGTTTTATCTCCAACTAACGTCTATGTATTTTCTATGTCTGGACAAAATATTCATGTACGGGAATGACTCTGAATTTCATTCCACAGGCGCTGTTTGATCCATAAGGGCTTAGTGCTCACCAGAGAATATAATTAATAATCCGAATGTTGATCATTTTTACGAAAACAATTTGTAATCAGACTGTTGGGGGGCTGTTGGGCGGCTGTTGGGCGGCTGTTGGGCGGTTGTTGGCTCATGTTCATAATCATTTTCCAAATGTTTTGTGTTGATATTTTTTTTCTATATACAAATGTCCTTAACTCATAGAATACTTTTTTAATGAAAGTCTAATATATACTAACCTATTTTCAATGAAAATGGGATTATAAATTATAAATAATTCTGGCCATATTATTGCCATTTGAATTCAAGTGATTTTAATTCATCCTACTCTCTGTGGATTGTTTATCAAGTATGAGTCTTCAGTGTAGACATAGTATATAAGTCATCCATTTGAGGCTGCTATATTAACCTTATATGTTGTGGTGTGTACAGTGCAGCTGCTACGACGCTCTGGCTTCATCATCATGAACGTGTACATCCCGTCGCTGCTGCTGCTGGTCATCAGTTACCTCACCCTCTACTTCACACCCTCAAACTTCCAGGTCCGGGTCCTCGCTTCCCTCACTTCCCTCCTCGTCATGGCAACCCTCTACACGCAGGTACGTACAAGAGGAAGAGGGTCAAGACGAAGGGGAGATAGGTGAGGGAGACGGATAAAACCGAGGAATGAAAGAGGCGTTTTTTTTTCTTAATAAAACTGAATACATCTACATTGTGGTGGCACAATACACTATGATAGTTACTTGCTTACACAAATGTAAAAAAAGAAAAAGGCGGGAGGGCAGAGGAAGAGACAGGAAACCATGGTTTAAAGTATACAGAAACTGAGAGTGTTAGTTTTGTGTGTGTTAGTTAGTTACCATTTGGTCCTAGGCACATGTCGATTAGACACTTGGCCTGTTGTATGTGCATGCATGTGTGTGTGTGTGTGTGTGTGTGTGTGTGTGTGTGTGTGTGTGTGTGTGTGTGTGTGTGTGTGTGTGTGTGCATGTGTGTGTGTGTGTGTGTGTGTGTGGTGTGTGTGTGTGTGTGCGTGTGTGCATGTGTGTGTGTGTGTGTGTGTGTGTGTGTGTGTGTGTATGTGTGTGTCGGTTGTGTGTGTGTGTGTGTGTGTGTGTGTGTGTGTGTGTGTGTGTGTGTGTGTGTGTGTGTCGGTGTGTGTGTGTCGGTGTGTGTGTGTATGTATGAGTGTGTGTGTGTGTGTGTCGGTGTGTGTGTGTGTGTGTGTGTGTGTGTGTGTGTGTGTGTGTGTGTGTGTGTGTGTGTGTGTGTGTGGTGTGTGTGTGTGTGTGTGTGTCGGTGTGTGTGTGTGTGTGGTGTGTGTGTGTGTGTGTTGTGTGTGTGTGTGTGTGTGTGTGTGTACTCACCTATTTGTGTTGCAGGGGTCGATTCATAGCTCCTGGCCCCGCCTCTTCGCTGATTGCTACTAGGTCCTCTCTCTCCCTGCACCATGAGCTTTATCATACCTCGCCTTAAAACTATGTATGGATCCCGCCACCACTACGTCACTTTCTAGGCTATTCCACGGCTTGACTACTCTATGACTGAAGAAATACTTCCTAACATCCCTTTGATTCATCTGAGTCTTCAACTTCCAATTGTGACCTCTTGTGTCTGTGTCCCATCTCTGGAACATCCCGTCTTTGTCCACCTTGTCTATTCCACGCAGTATATTATATGTCGTTATCATGTCTCCCCTGACGCTCCTGTCCCCCAGTGTCGTCAGGCCGATTTCCCTCGACCTTTCTTCGTAGGACAATCTCCGTAGCTCTTGGGCTAGTCTTGTTGCAAACCTTTGCACTTTCTCTAATTTCTTGACGTGCTTGACTAGGTGTGGATTCCAAACTGATGCTGCATACTCCAGTATGGGCCTGACGTAAATGGTATACAGAGTCTTGAACGAATCCTTACTGAGGTATCGGAACACTATCCGTAGGTTTGCCAGGCGCCCGTATGCTGCAGCAGTTATCTGATTGATGTGCGCCTCAGAGATATGCTCGGTGTTAATACTCACCCCAGATCTTTTTCCTTGAGTGAGGTTTGCAGTCTTTGGCCATCTAAACTATATTGTGTCTGCGTTCTTCTTTGCCCTTCCCCAATCTTCATGACTTTGCATTTGGCAGGGTTAAACTCAAGAGCCAGTTGCTGGACCAGGCTTGTAGCCTGTCCAGGTCTCTTTGTAGTCCTGCCTGATCCTCATCCGATTTGATTCTTTTCATTAACATTCAACATCATCTGCAAACAAGGACACTTCTGAGTCTATCCCTTCCGTTATGTCGTTCATATATACCAAGAACAGCACAGTCCTAGGACTGACCCTGTGGAACCCCGCTTTTCACAGGCGCCCACTCTGACACCTCGTAACGTACCATGACTCGTTGTTGCCTCCCTGTAAGGTATTCTCTGATCCATTGCAGTGCCTTTCCTGTTATGTGTGCCTGATCCTCTAGCTTTTGCAGTAACCTCTTCTGAGGAACTGTGTCGAAGGCCTTCTTGCAGTCCAAAAAAATGCAGTCGATCCACCCCTCTCTCTCTTGTCTTACTTCTGTCACCTTGTCATAAAACTCTAGTAGGTTTGTGACACAGGATTTTCCTTCCCTGAAACCGTGCTGGTTGTCAGTTATACACTTGTTTCTTTCCAGGTGCTCCACCACTCTCCTCCTGATGATCTTCTCCATGACCTTGCATACTATACACGTTAGTGTGTGTGTGTGTGTGTGTGTGTGTGTGTGGTGTGTGTGTGTGTGTGTGTGTGTGTGTGTGTGTGTGTGTGTGTGTGTGACTTTAGGAAACACGGTACTGGCGAGGATTGACTTAGAGTGAATGAACATGTTTAGTTAAACAAAACTTTTTTCATTACTCAGCTGTATTACGGTGACTTCACCTGAATATTTATTAGCAGCGTTTATGAAATTGTTCATTGAGAGAAAGAAATGACTTGGAAGACTATGGCTGCATGACTCAGGAAATCGTAATGACACTATTGCAAACAAACCAGGGTATGGGCGGGGATTGAACTCGCGGTGAGTGAGTCGTAAAACTCACCTAGTTGGATGAATCTTATTGTAGCCAGCTGGCCCAGTGGTTAACACGTCGATCTGGAGTTTTACGACTCACCCACCGCAAGTTCAACCCCCTCCCGTACCGTGTTTTTTTTTTTTATGGCTGCGTACCACATCATTGTACGACATTACTTCTTGAAGATTCATATTTCAATTATTTTTTTTTTTTGTAAATCGCTAAACTTATGTGGGTCATTCAGTGGAAGGAGTGGTGGAGGCTTGAACCTCCGTCCATTAATCGGAAAAACACTAACTACTTCTAAATATAATACATTTAATTTTACAAAGAATAGTTATGCTAATAAGTGCCAGATTCAAAGTTAATTATTTGTTGAGAACGCCACAGAAAACAAGATTACAACCACACGTCTGATATGGTATACGCTGTGCTTGAACCTGGTACACAACACTACCTCTCATGTCATGAAATACTGTAATCGGTGTTTATTATTCCAGGCCTCTGCCTCACTACCTAAGACCTCCTACTTCAAGATGGTGGATGTTTGGCTTTTGTCAAGCATATTTTTCATCTTCATCATCATCGTGCTTCACACTGTGATAGACCGAGTGAGGGAGTGGGAGCCAACAAATACCCAGACTGCCTCAGGTATCAAAAAGATTTCACCGGCTCCCTCCGTCAGGTCTTCCACCTCCAACACAGTCCATCCGTCGCAGGGAGAAAAGGTGACTATGGACGAGTCAGGAGAGCCACCGGATGTAGAGGAATCCAGTAATAGGTTGTGGAGACTCATGGATATGTGTTTCAAGCATTCGACTTCTAGCATCTCTTTCCCTGGTGCAAAGACGAGACCGCTTTTTGAGAAGATCATCCTAGGCGCCCGAGTCCTTGTCTTGGGACTCCTCGTCATCTTCAATCTCATTTACTGGACAATTGTTTTGATGTAGTTGTGCTTGGAATACTGTTGGAGGATTATTAGTCTTTTATGCAAGTTCCTCATAAGCCGTGTTGAATGCACAATTGAGAAATCACCATACAGTGCCATGAGTAATTGGTTGAGTGTTGTTATGGATGACAGTCCTCAGTTCTACGATACGAGGGCAACACTTAAGCAGTTTCGCGTTCAGTTTGATACCTGTGCTTATTCAAGATAACAAATATTGGATTAAAAATCCAAAATTGTATTGAGACATTTTGCAGTATCCAGAGTCAATAGCAACGCATTCATATGTCTTTGTAAATATCGTGTGTGAGGGCTAACAACCCACTGATGACACGTCGGCAGTCTTGCTAGTATTTCTTTAATTGTTATCACTATTTTCCTAATAATATTTTGAGCGTCCAGCTGGAAAAAAGTACACTTGTATATATTCTGAAAACTGTATTTCTCTTGATATGTATGCACTGAGAGCAATGGTGTGTATACAGAGAGGGACATATATCTCGGTACATATACAATTAGAGTTTACTTTATCTCTATGTTGGGTATTAAGGTGTCCTTGACTCCCTATATTGGGTATCAAAGTATAATTGGTGGTGTGCAGGTGACATGCAGCCGTAATGACCCTCGTGTAGCCACTAGATTTTAAACCTAATAAAGCAACCACTGGAGAGGAACACTCGCACATCAGCTGTGACAACGACGTAGCTCCAGATCTCCCAACGTCAAGATTAAGATTTGTAGTATCTTAGTAGGATGATATTTTTCTTATTAATATAATATATAGCATTTTGTTATTTGTCGAAAACTGTATCCAATATTAGAGTATACTTAGGAGTATAACTAAGAATATCACTCTATGTATGTGATGCAATATATTCAGCGAATATCTCTATGAGATATGAAAGATTCGCCTTACGAGATTTACTTCTAACCTGAAGGAAGGAGAAATACGTGTTATACGTGTTATTTAATTCAAGACAATAATTAGGTTAAGAGAAACACGTTCTCGAGTGCTGTATATAGTGAACCTGAGCCCTGTACATAGAAAATCTAAGTTCTGTATCTGAGTGCTGTACATAGCGGACCCAAGCCCTGTACATAGTGACGCAAAACAGTCCTGTATCTTAATCGTGTATATAGCGAACCTGAGCCCTGTGCATAACGAATCAACTATTGTGGCAAAAAGCCCATACCACAATTTTTTTTTTTTTAAGATTTTTGTGAATAAATAATATCCATTTTTGGTGTGGAAGACGGCTGTGTTCACTGATTTACTAAGACCAGTGACCTGAATCTCTGCTGCCGCCTTCCCGAGTGCTTCGGTGTCGCCATCTTGTTTATTATCAATATTTTCAATACTAGTAGTCTAGTTTCCTCGTTTTTGTACCATAGAGGAAGTACAGCAATTGCATTTTATAAACTTTCTATGTAAAAATATATTGCAGTTTTTGAGCAATTTAAATACACTTTTTCATGTATATTGGAAGGAATGCATGAGAGAAGAATGTTATGAAATATTTCTAGAGACAGGTTAAGCACAGATAGAAAAAGTTTATAGATTAAAGTAAAAATTATTCATTGGATAAAAAATAAGAAACTTTTCCATGAAAATAATCCACATACCCAAAAATTCTGTTGAAACCTTAATCAGTGTAACCGAGTCGAATCTCATTCACTCTGTCCACCTGGTTGATAAATATCTTATATCCTTCTGTTGTACAATTTCCTCGTAATACATTAAGAACAACATCCACTTCATTAACAAGTTACAGCGTATCAGTAAGTCCACAAATTTTAATATATTTTTTATGTCACTGTTTTAATAGAAAGTTTCTTTGACTAGCTGTAGGAAATGCTTTATCAGCAATCCTGAGTAATTTTATATATAAGTCTCTGAAAATAAGACTCAGTGAAATACTACATGTTAGTACCAAGTATATATATATAGACGGTATTGTGTGCCACTGACTGCCGTCTCCTTATCTGAAAGACTTCATTCCCAGTTTAATAATCTTTCTTCATGCATATTCACCACTGAAGCATAACAAGTGGTTCTTTGCCATTTTTTAATATTTACATTTATAGTGTTGACAGAATATTTACTTCACATATATTGGAAGCCCCACATTTTCATTCTGATTATCCAGGGAAAATGAAAGGACCAGCATTATTGTGTATGTTTCTCAGAGATTTGTGTCTGTAACAATGAGTATATTAATGAAGAAATGTAAAAAAATCTATAAGGTCACTAATTAATTGCGGTAAACAAAAATGTTATAGATTATCTGAATGAAACTGAAAAAAATACAACTCAGCAACAAGAGAAATTTATTCTCGGGGAAAGTTTGTTTTGGCAATAATTATGAAAACTTTGTAAACATCTCGCTGGTCATGAAGTCTCAGTATAAATCCAGAACTAAACAAGTCGTGCATTGAAAACCTCTATGACTAGAGATTCACCTTCTCGTTTAGACGTGTGTGCACGATCCTGTGCACGATCCCGTGCACGATCCCGTGCACGATCCTGTGCACTGACTGTGACCATCTCTATGTAGGATAAATGAGTAAAGAAATGTCTTAAAATGTTAAGTAGCATAAAAGTACAGTTAAAAGTGGGCATGATTGAGTGTTATTTTTTCAATACAAATGTCAAAATTCACAAGATTTTGACTGGAAAAAGCAAAATCACTTCACAAAAAGGTTTACTGAACATTGTTCAATGTATAGAAACAGGATATCAATGGAATTATAAAAAATATATCTTAGATTTATTACTTGTCTAAAACATTATACTAATATCACAATTTGAATATACTTTGTGCATATGCTATATGATAATTAGCCTAGCATGATTTTCTCACTACTCTTTTTAATTACTTTCGAATATCTGCTGTGTATGTTACTGTACGTTATAATATATATATTAATATAATATATATATATATATATATATATATATTATATATATATATATATATATATATATATATAATATATATATATATATATATATATATATATATATATATATATATATATATAAACACACACACACAAATGTATGAATGTATAATTTTTGTGCGTTACAGTCTACGGGAGGACGGGCTCTTTGTCCAATAAATTGAAAATACTCTCTCTTTGAGCGAAACTTATTACATCCCATTTCCCAGGGATCTCTATGGCCCCTGTGGGTTTAGCGCCTCTCTATTAATATAATAAGAGCAACTTTCTCAACTACTTTATTATGAGTGAGAATATCGGAACATGAATACAATATACTGGAAAAATTAGTTGTTTCTTAATTTATAACATCATCCCCTATTGTATTATATTGTATTATATTGTATTTCTCGAGACGCTAAACCCATGTGGGTCCTTCAGCCCAAGTTGTATAGGCTGAATACCTGGCGCCTGTCTGTGAGGATGAGGCTAATAGACAACACATTACTGCTATCACCAGTCAGATCAAGGCGTATTCTGAAATATTCTGACTCATACGTCAGGCATCTGACTCATACGTCAGGCATCTGACTCATACGTCAGGTATCTGACTCATACGTCAGGTATCTGGCTCATACGTCAGGTATCTGACTCATACGTCAGGTATCTGACTCATACGTCAGGTATCTGACTCATACGTCAGGTATCTGACTCATACGTCAGGTATCTGACTCTGGTGGCCTGGTGGTTAACGTTCTCGCTTCACACGGTGAGGGCCTGGGTTCGATTCCCAGCCAGAGTAGAAACATTGGACGTGTTTCTTTCCACCTGTTGTCTATGTTCCCCATCAGTAAAATGGGTACCTGGGTGTTAGTCGACTGGTGTGGGTCGCATCTTGGGACACTGACCTAAGGAGGCCTGGTCACAGACCGGGCCGCGGGGGCGTTGACCCCCGGAACTCTCTCCAGATAAACTCCAGATACGTCAGGTATCTGACTCATACGTCAGGTATCTGGCTCATACGTCAGGCATCTGACTCATACGTCAGGTATCTGACTCATACGTCAGGTATCTGACTCATACGTCAGGTATCTGACTCATACGTCAGGTATCTGGCTCATACGTCAGGTATCTGAGTCATACGTCAGGCATCTGACTCATACGTCAGGTATCTGACTCATACGTCAGGTATCTGACTCATACGTCAGGTATCTGACTCATACGTCAGGTATCTGACTCATACGTCAGGTATCTGACTCATACGTCAGGTATCTGGCTCATACGTCAGGTATCTGACTCATACGTCAGGTATCTGACTCATGCGTCAGGCATGACTCATACGTCAGGTATCTAACTCATACGTCAGGTATCTGACTCATGCGTCAGGCATCTGACTCATACGTCAGGTATCTGACTCATACGTTCAGGTATCTGGCTCATACGTCAGGTATCTGACTCATACGTCAGGTATCTGACTCATACGTCAGGTATCTGACTCATACGTCAGGTATCTGACTCATACGTCAAGTATCTGACTCATGCGTCAGGCATCTGACTCATACGTCAGGTATCTGACTCATACGTCAGGTATCTGACTCATACGTCAGGTATCTGGCTCATACGTCAGGTATCTGACTCATACGTCAGGTATCTGACTCATGCGTCAGGCATCTGACTCATACGTCAGGTATCTAACTCATACGTCAGGTATCTGACTCATGCGTCAGGCATCTGACTTATACGTCAGGTATCTAACTCATACGTCAGGTATCTGACTCATACGTCAGGCATCTGACTCATACGTCAGGCATCTTACTCATACGTCAGGCATCTGACTCATACGTCAGGTATCTGACGCATACGTCAGGCATCTGACTCATACGTCAGGCATCTGACTCATACGTCAGGTATCTGACTCATACGTCAGGTATCTGACTCATACGTCAGGTATCTGACTCATACGTCAGGCATCTGACTCATACGTCAGGCATCTAACTCATACGTCAGGTATCTGGCTCATACGTCAGGCATCTGACTCATACGTCAGGCATCTGACTCATACGTCAGGCATCTGACTCATACGTCAGGCGCAATACTGGGCATCAACTTTAGATGTTGAGTAAAAATAAAAGTTACATTTCCGCAGCTGGAACAGTTCACAGCTAAGCCACAATGATTGAAAGATTTCACAACTCACAATACCGTGGCTGGAACAGTTCACAGTTAACCCATATTATCGAGACTTTATAATAATTCATGATGCGGAGCTGAATTAGTTGTTGATAATAATAATAGTAGAAAAAATTATGACGTTATCCGGAAAGCGTACGCTTGTGTCTGTGTTACACTGTAAACACTGCACCGACTCAACCAGCATTGTTGAAGTACAGTAAACAGTGTTTCAGCATACTGTAAGTGTCTTGATAAACGAGACACTTGTGCAACATTTCCAGAATAAAGGTACCTAAATGTTGCACAAGTGTCTCAGTTATCAACTTGTCGGTTTTCTGAATGATTATTACAATTTTCTTACAGAATTCAAAATTTACACATATTTTAAACACTGTTATGATCTGGTTTTCACTGCTGAGTGTATATCAACACAGTTTTCACTGCTGAGTGTATATCAACACAGATACACATTTCTAACACATCAGCATCAGATTTCACTACCAGATTACACTGAAATTTAAATCTTAAACAATGAGAAACTTACATATAGAGTTGTCTTGTAATTACATATTTCAAACAATATGTGTATCATTATATATATTTCTTTGTATTATTCTATTGTGGTATATTTTTACTATTTCATATATATGTGTTGCCAAACCAAAAAAAAAAAAATGATGAACTGAGCAAGCTTAAGCTAATTAGTTTATATTGCACAAAATATCTGAAATGCAACTCAGATCTTCTAAATAAAAATTGCATACAGTATTTTATTAGCCTTCTTTTACGTGCTATGAATAATAAAAATACGAGATTATTTTGATTAAGGACTCTGCTTTATCCATAAGCCTCTGTAATATTGCTTAGTTCACAGCTTACACCACAACCTACATCACTGGTTAGTTCACAGCTTACACCACAACCTACATCACTGGTTAGTTCACAGCTTATACCACAACCTACATCACTGGTTAGTTCACAGCTTACACCACAACTTACATCACTGCTTAGTTCACAGCTTACACCACAACTTGCATCACTGCCTAGTTCACAGCTTATACCACAACTTACACCACTGTCTAGTTCACAGCTTACACCACAACTTACACCACTGTTTAATTCACAGCTTACACCACTGCTTAATTCACAGCTTACACCACAGCTTACACCACAACTTACACCACTGCTTAGTTCACAGCTTACACCACAACTTACACCACTGCTTAGTTCACAGCTTACACCACACCTTACACCACTGCTTAGTTCACAGCTTACACCACAACTTACACCACTGCTTAGTTCACAGCTTACACCACAACTTACACCACTGCTTAGTTCACAGCTTACGCCACAACTTACACCGCTGCCTAGTTCACAGCTTATACCACAACTTACACCACTGTCTAGTTCACAGCTTACACCACAACTTACACCACTGTTTAATTCACAGCTTACACCACAACTTACACCACGGCTTAGTTCACAGCTTATACCACAACTTACACCACTGCTTAGTTCACAGCTTACACCACAACTTACACCACTGCTTAGTTCACAGCTTATACCACAACTTACACCACTGCCTAGTTCACAGCTTACACCACAACTTACACCACTGTTTAATTCACAGCTTACACCACAACTTACACCACTGCTTAGTTCACAGCTTACACCACAGCTTACACCACAACTTACACCACTGCTTAGTTCACAGCTTACACCACAACTTACACCACTGCTTAGTTCACAGCTTACACCACAACTTACACCACTGCCTAGTTCACAGCTTGTACCACAACTTACACCACTGCCTAGTTCACACCTTACACCACAACTTACACCACTGTTTAATTCACAGCTTACACCACAACTTGCACCACTGCTTAGTTCACAGCTTACACCACAACTTACACCACTGTTTAATTCACAGCTTACACCACAACTTACACCACTGCTTAGTTCACAGCTTACAACACAGCTTACACCACAACTTACACCACTGCTTAGTTTACAGCTTACACCACAACTTACACCACTGCTTAGTTCACAGCTTACGCCACAACTTACACCACTGCTTAGTTCGCAGCTTACACCACAATTTACACCACTGCCTAGTTCACAGCTTATACCACAACTTACACCACTGCCTAGTTCACAGCTTACACCACTGCTTAGTTCACAGCTTACACCACTGTTTAATTCACAACTTACACCACAGTATGGTGCAGCATGCTCCCACCAACATGATACTATAGTCCAGATGACGTGAGGCCAGTAAATCTGGTCAGTAACTCAGTCAGTGTATCACACAAACACAGATATCTTTTACCAGTGCTGCTCTAACTCATTCAATTTATGACTTGTTCAATTTGCAGCAAGTTATTTCATTCACTATGTTCGATCAGTAAATGCTTCGCATAAAACTGTGGCGCTTCGTCCTCCAGACTGAAATTACATTGTACAAACACCATTCGTTTTCTTAATGCAGCTAAAATTTAACAGCATGGCCAAAGAAATGATACAGAAGTTATTCTTTTAATTATTAACCCCGAGGACATTAACCTAGTATGTTTAGAGAAAATCAAGCAGTGTGACTTATTTCTGATGGAATCATCAGTAGCATACGACTAACTCCCGGGCACCTATTTAATGCGAAGTGAGCAAGTGCAGCAAGTGTTAGGAGACTGGTACCTACGGCCTACGTCCCCCAGGATTTGAGTTCAGATTTTTAAGGTTGCAAGACAATGTTGAGATCTAGAGCCAGTTAGAATTATCTTCGTCATCCCCACGAACCTCTGTTGGCTCTATAAACTATATGATTGTGGTATTATCACTACTGTCTCAATAAGAAAGCAAAAAATAAACTAATGCTGGCCACAGACTTGGTTATTCCATTTCATACACTGTATGCTCGCGTACTCGTGAAAGTTCATCATCGGGAGGTTGAGTGCAACACCTGAGTACATACTAATGGTTATAATCATAACCATAATATTTAAAGGGGTGGACTGGTAATTCAGTGGAAGGTCTCGGTCAGCTGACCAAAAACTCCAACTGCAGGTCATCAGATGACTAAGACCCTCGTCAGGAAACAATTGCCCTGTTACCTGACAAACCTTACCTAACCTTACCTGATTACAAATGTAAATGTTAATGAAAGATACGATAAAATATAGACATTCTAACAATTCAGTCTTGTTAAGTTTGGACAAATATCGTAAGGATGCTTCACTCTGCACTGACAGCTAATTTTGCTCCTGTCTAGACAACCAGGCAAACCGTATTTACTGCAGCAAATGTAATTTTCCTATTTAAAAAAACTAACACTGATCAAAAACCATAAAAACAAAAGATAAAACCAGTTTTATTAAACAATGTGTTCCACCTTGGATGCAAACTCAGACTTTTTTAACTGACACTATTCTATTGCACCAACCTGGATGTAGACTTTACCCACGTATTCTCCTCTACTCCCACTAAGCCTTATCTTTCTGTACGTCCTACATCCCGCCTCTCACACATCTTACCTTTGGCCTTCGATTTTAGCGCTTAACTTTATATTTGTGCCGATTAAGGTGAACCGGCATGCTTGGCCTATTTAGCAAGTCCTGGATACACAGAATGATAATTTGTTTTTACTATAAATCACGGGAAATGAATCTGAGCATAATATATATATATATATATATATATATAAATATATATATATATATATATATATAATATATATAATATATATATATATATAATAATATATATATGTCGTGCCGAATATGTAAAACTGGTCAATTAGCAAAAACTCGTTTAAAATTAAGTCCTTTCTAAAATTTTCCTCTTATACGTTTAAAGATATATTTTTTTCATTAATGTTAATGTAAAAATGTTTAATTTTGCACCAAAAGAATCTTAGAAAACTGACCTAACCTTATTATAACAAGAACAATTTATTTTAGCCTAACCCAACTAAATATATTTAGATTTCTTTACAATAATTTAATACTAAACAAACACAGTGAAAAATATTTTTTTCGTTAGTTTCAGAATGATTTTGGCGATATTATTACATACACAAATTTTCGCTTGTCCTATATGGCAAGATGAACGTTACTATTTAAGCCAAGATCGCAAGTTTTGCCTATTCGGCACGACATATATATATATATATATATATATATATATATATATATATATATATATATATATATATATATATATATATATATATATATATATATATATATATATATATACACACACACACACACACACATAAGAACATAAGAACATAAGAAAGGAAGAACACTGCAGGAGGCCTGTTGGCCCATACTAGGCAGGTCCTTTACAATTCATCCCACTAACAAAACATTTGCCCAACCCAATTTTCAATGCCACCCAAGAAATAAGCTCTGATGTTAAAGTCCCACTCAAATCCAACCCCTCCCACTCATGTACTTATCCAACCTAAATTTGAAACTACCCAAAGTCCCAGCCTCAATAACCCAACTAGGTAGACTGTTCCACTCATCAACTACCCTATTTCCAAACCAATACTTTCCTATGTCCTTTCTAAATCTAAATTTATCTAATTTAAATCCATTACTGCGGGTTCTCTCTTGGAGAGACATCCTCAAGACCTTATTAATATCCCCTTTATTAATACCTATCTTCCACTTATACACTTCGATCAGGTCTCCCCTCATTCTTCGTCTAACAAGTGAATGTAACTTAAGAGTCTTCAATCTTTCTTCATAAGGAAGATTTCTAATGCTATGTATTAATTTAGTTATCCTACGCTGAATGTTTTCTAACAAATTTATGTCCATTCTGTAATATGGAGACCAGAACTGAGCTGCATAATTTAGGTGAGGCCTTACTAATGATGTATAAAGCTGCAGTACGACCTCTGGACTTCTGTTGCTTACACTTCTTGATGTAAATCCCAGTAATCTATTTGCCTTATTACGTATGCTTAGGCATTGCTGTCTTGGTTTAAGGTTGCTGCTCACCATAACCCCCAAGTCCTTTTCGCAATCTGTATGGCTAAGTTCTACATCATTTAACTTATAAGTACTAGGGTTATGGGCACTCCCAAGCTTCAGAACCTTGCATTTATCTACACTGAACTGCATCTGCCATTTTTCTGACCAAGAATAGAGTTTGTTTAAATCCTCCTGAAGTTCCATAACATCTACGTTTGAATCAATTATCCTACCTATCTTTGTGTCATCGGCGAATTTGCTCATATCACTAGTAATTCCCTCATCAAGATCATTGATATATATTATAAACAACAACGGGTCCAAGACTGATCCCTGTGGAACGCCACTTGTTACAGGTCCCCACTCGGATTTAACCCCATTTATGGACACTCTCTGCTTCCTGTCAGTGAGCCATGACTCGATCCACAAGAGCACTTTTCCCCCAATGCCATGAGTTGCCACTTTCTTTAACAGTCTATGGTGCGGAACTCTATCAAAAGACTTACTAAAATCTAAGTAAATAGTATCAAATTCTTTATCGTGGTCAACAGCCTCAAAAGCTTTACTGAAGAAAGTTAATAAATTAGTAAGACAAGACCGGCCTCTTGTGAATCCATGCTGAGTATAATTAATCAAGCTATGCTTATCGAGATGGCTTCTTATAATCTCGGCTATAATTGACTCTAGTAATTTGCCTACAATTGAGGTCAGGCTTACTGGGCGGTAATTTGACTAAGCAACTAACACAGTCAACACCTTTGCAGCTAACACATTTAACACTTGTTCAGCTAACACAGTCAACACCTGAGCAGCTAACAGTCAACACCTAAGAAACTAACACAGTCAACACCTGAGCAGGTAACACAGTCAACACCTGAGCAGGTAACACAGTCAACACCTTATCAGCTAACACAGTCAACACCTGAGCAGCTAACAGTCAACACCTAAGCAGCTAACACAGTCAACACCTGAGCAGGTAACACAGTCAACACCTGAGCACCTAACAGTCAACACCTGAGCACCTAAAACAGTCAACACCTGAGCAGCTAACAGTCAACACCTGAACAGGTAACACAGTCAATACCTGAGCAGTTAATACAGTCAACACCTGAGCACCTAACACAATCAACACCTGAGCACCTAACACAGTCAACACCTGAGCACCTAACACAGTCAACACCTGAGCAACTAACACAGTCAACACCTGAGCACCTAACACAGTCAACACCTGAGCACCTAACACAGTCAACACCTGAGCACCTAACACAGTCAACACCTGAGCACCTAACACAGTCAACACCTGAGCACCTAACACAGTCAACACCTGAGCACCTAACACAGTCAACACCTGAGCACCTAACACAGTCAATACCTGAGCAGGTAAGACAGTCAACACCTGAGCAGGTAAGACAGTCAACACCTGAGCAGGTAAGACAGTCAACACCTGAGCAGGTAAGACAGTCAACACCTGAGCAGGTAAGACAGTCAACAAGACACAGATATATATATATATATAATATATAAATATATATATATATAATATATATATATATATATATATTATATATATATATATATATATATATATATATATATATATATATATATATATATATATATTATATATATAAATATATATATATATATATATATATATATATAATATATATATATATATATATATATATATATATATATATATATTATATATATGCAAAACAACCACTCTGAAAGAATAGAGAAATTCCAAGCGCATTCGTGACTACTCACATTATCAAGGAACTATGAAAGTAAAGCATCCAAGGAAGCTATATAAGGGGTCTGGCCAACACCTCACTATCAGATCCCACAACGGTTAAACACCTGACGCGCGCCGACCCAACTCGATAGGTCCTTTGCACAACTCACCCACAAACTATTCTACCCAAGAAAATTTTAAAATTGTTATTTGTCCAGTGTATTATTAAATTCTTCCCAAATTCTATTAATTATAAATGGATCTAATTTATATAAACCAAAGGAAATATTCATATTATTGTCAAAACTGCTTTTTATGAAACAAGATTCAATTATATTCCTGTCGACCATGGACTTGCTTGATACTACTTTCTCAACTTTTTGAAAATCAATTGGATGGTTAAAATCTCTTACATTAATAAATACAGCATTGGAATCTTGTCCAGTTCTAATGCTATATTTATGTTGTTTTAATCTTAGTTCGAGATTTTTACCAGTTTGACCGTAATAAACTTTATCGCAAATTTTACAAGGAATCTTATAGACACATCCATCAGCATTTTGGGGGGAATTCTTTATCAAAAGTTTTTTTTACTGTATCAAGATTTTTGAACACAACTTTAATATTAAAAGTCTTAAGAAGAGAAGGCATATCAACCAAGTTTTCATGGTAAGGAAGAACCAACATATTTTTAATTGAATAAGTCTGGTTGTCCCTTTTTGGATTATAAAAAGTGTTTCTAGCAACTTTAAAAGATTTATCAATTACATTTCTTGGGTATTTTAAATCATTACCTATTTCATAAATTTTGGATATTTCCTCATCTATGAACCCAGTTCCTACTATCATTAAACTTATTAAACTTTGCATTGTTGATGCAAAATTTGTATTTAATGATAAGTGTTACACTCAGAAGTTTGGTATGGCAATGGGAAATCCTCTTTCACCTGTTCTTAGTAACCTATACATGGAATTTTTTGAAACAAGGTTGCTTAACACAGTCCTCCCTAATAGAGCTAAATGGTTCAGATATGTTGATGATATTTTGTGTCTTATGCCCAAAAATGTAGATATACACCATTTCCTTGGAAAATTAAATAGCTTAGCCCATTCTATAAACTTTACTGTTGAGTTTGAAGAAAACAACTCATTGCCTTTTCTAGATGTTTTAATTATTAAGGGTAATAATGAACTCAAATTTAAAATTTACAGAAAACCTACAAATAACTGTTCCTATGTCCACTATTATTCCTCGCATCAAGATAGAGTCAAACTATCTGTTTCCTCATCAATGTTTTTGAGAGCTTTACGAATTTGTAGTCCTGAGTTCATAGATGAGGAAATATCCAAAATTTATGAAATAGGTAATGATTTAAAATACCCAAGAAATGTAATTGATAAATCTTTTAAAGTTGCTAGAAATACTTTTTACAATCCAAAAAGGGACAACCAGACTTATTCAACTAAAAATATGTTGGTTCTCCCTTACCATGAAAACTTGGTTGATATGCCTTTTCTTCTTAAGACTTTTAATATTAAAGTTGTATTCAAAAATCTTGATACAGTAAAAAAAAACTTTTGATAAAGAATTCCCCCCAAAATGCTGATGGATGTGTCTATAAGATTCCTTGTAAAATTTGCGATAAAGTTTATTACGGTCAAACTGGTAAAAATCTCGAACTAAGATTAAAACAACATAAATATAGCATTAGAACTGGACAAGATTCCAATGCTCTATTTATTCATGTAAGAGATTTTAACCATCCAATTGATTTTCAAAAAGTTGAGAAAGTAGTATCAAGCAAGTCCATGGTCGACAGGAATATAATTGAATCTTGTTTCATAAAAAGCAGTTTTGACAATAATATGAATATTTCTTTGGTTTATATAAATTAGATCCATTTATAATTAATAGAATTTGGGAAGAATTTAATAATACACTGGACAAATAACAATTTTTAATTTTCTTGGGTAGAATAGTTTGTGGGTGAGTTGTGCAAAGGACCTATCCAGTTGGGTCGGCGCGCGTCAGGTGTTTAACCGTTGTGGGATCTGATAGTGAGGTGTTGGCCAGACCCCTTATATAGCTTCCTTGGATGCTTTACTTTCATAGTTCCTTGATAATGTGAGTAGTCACGAAAGCGCTTGGAATTTCTCTATTCTTTCAGAGTGGTTGTTTTGCATATTCTGAAATCACCTGTTTACTGTGATCTTATTGCATATATATATATATATATATATATATATATATATATATATATATATATATATATATATATATAAAATATATATATATATATAATATATATATATATATATATATATATATATATATATATATATATATATAAGAGATTTTAAAGAATATTAATAAAGTTAAATTCATCTATAATGAGTATACCTGGAGAGGGTTTCGGGGGGTCAACGCCCCCGCGGCCTGGTCTGTGACCAGGCCTCATGGTGGATCAGGGACTGACCAACAAGGCTGTTACTGTTGGCCGCACGTAAACCGACCTACGAACCACAGTCCGGCTGGTCAAGTACTGATTTAGGTGCCTGTCCAAAGCCTTCTTGAAGACAGCCAGGGGTCTATTGGTAATTTCTCTTATGTATGCTGGGAGGCAGTTGAATAGTCTTGGACCCCTGACACTTATTGTGTTGTCTCTTATTGTGCAAGTGGCGCCCTTGCTTTTCATTGGTGAATGTTCCATCGTATGTTGTCTTTGGCTTTCATAGGGAGTGATTTTTGTGTGCAAATTTGGTACTAATCCCTCTAGGATTTTCCAAGTGTATATGATCATGTATCTCTCCCGCCTGCGTTCTAGGAAGTACAGTTATGTGTACCGTGAAGGTTCTCTGTACATTTTCTAGGTCAGCAATTTCACCTGCCTTGAAAGGTGCTGTTAGTGTGCAGCAATATTCCAGCCTAGATAGAACAAGAGACCTGAAGAGTGTCATCATGGGCTTGGCATCCCTAGTTTTGAAGGTTCTTATTATCCATCCTGTCATTTTTTTGGAAGATGTGATTGATATAATGTTGTGGTTATTGAAAGTGAGATCTTCTGACATTATCACTCCCAGAGTTTTTCACTCTATTGTGTGGTTGGAATTTGTTTTGTACCCTGATATAATTTTAATTTCCTCACGTTTCTCATATCGGAGTAATTGAAATATCACATCATTGAACTTCATATTGTTTTCTGCGGCCCATTTAAATATTTGGTTGATGTCCACCAGGAGTCTTGCAGTGTCTTCAATGGTGGACGCTGTCATGCAATTCGGGTGTCATCTGCAAAGGAAGACACGGTGCTGTGGCTTATATCCCGGTCTATGTCAGATATGAGGATGAGGTACAAGATGGGGGCGAGTACTGTGCCTTGTGGAACAAAGCTTTTCACAGTAGCCCCCTCAGATTTTACTCTGCTTACTACTACTCTTTGTGTTCTATTTGTCAGGAAATTATAGATCCATCTACCATATAGCATATCTACCATATACCATCTGCCATATAGCAGAATTTAGCTAAAAAAAAATAAGGTTAGTGTGTGGTACAACGGGTTTGTTTGGTGTTCTGGTAGCTGGGTTCAATGATACGTCTTCGGAGGCTTCTTACTTTATTTGTAATGTCGTGGTGGGGTACACAGGCTTGTGTGTTGTGCCCATGGCCCGGGAGGGCCATCCCATGAGAGGAGCTAGGAGTAGGTCTTGTGTCTTCCTGCTAGGCCGCTGTGTGAGTGAGAGAGTGTGGGACCAGCTTCCCACAGACCTGGACAGGCCGAGAGGGCAGCACCTGAGTGGCGCGAAATGTGAACTAAGCTGGCAGACAGCATGGGCTGTCTGTGCAGACAGCACAGGCTGTCTACATACGCTCGGCCACCTACCGCACGTCGTCCCGACGCAACAATACTGGTGGTAAAAAGAACTCGGTCTCTCTCTCGTAGGAACGAGGCACAGAACACAAAATAAAAACATATGTATACATATGGATATGGAAAAAAAACTTCCTACAGGGAGGGAAGGAAAAAACGTGGGGTGTGCTAAACATCGTGGTCAAAGGCAGTGAGCATCGAAGGGCATCACTGCATGCCTTCCTGCGTCTGGACAGATATTGCAACACGGGAGACATCGCTGCGGCTGAGCTGTGATGTAACAGGGTATGGTCTCCTCTGGAACGGTGAAGCAGTCATCGTAGGAGTCACTGCAGGTTTTCACTCAACCTGGGGCACGACATGCTGGTGCCCTCGAGTGAGGCGTCGACAAAACTCGGCAACTGGGCAGGACTTCTTCTGGCAAGCGACTCAGGAGGACATTTCTCGACTGGTACTGTCGCTGGGCTGTCACTGCCGACGAGCGTGGAGCGAGTAGTGGAGCAAGTCGTGGCAGAGATGACTGGGCGAAACATCTGGGAGTCGTAACATCATACACCAGACTGCAGTGAGAAAGCTAGCAGTCAAAGTGACATCTTCTTTGTGCAGGCTGCTCACTGAAGCTTGTGACATGAGGCTGACACAGCACCTTGCCGACAGGGCTAACTGTGGGTTGACAAGTGTCATTCTCTCGGCAGTTGGAGTTATAGCAGAGGTTAGTCTAAGCGTCCCCAGACTTGTTTCTCTACATATAACTGCACTCTGAAGGTCTTGAGGTGAAGTGAAACAAATCTCGATGGGAATCGTAGCGCATAACGGAGATAAAACACCTCAATTACTGGGAGCGCTTGAGGTTCCTGAACCTGTATTCCCTGGAATGCAGGCGGGAGAGATACATGATTATATACACCTGGAAAATCCTAGAGGGACTAGTACCGAACTTGCACACGAAAATCACTCACTACAAAAGCAAAAGACTTGGCAGACAAGGCAACATCCCCCCAATGAAAAGCAGGGGTGTCACTAGCACGTTTAGAGACCATACAATAAGTGTCAGGGGCCCAAGACTGTTCAACTGCCTCCCAGCATACATAAGGGGGATTACCAACAGACCCCTGGCAGTCTTCAAGCTGGCACTGGACAAGCACCTAAAGTCGGTTCCTGATCAGCTGGGCTGTGGCTCGTATGTTGGTTTGCGTGCAGCCAGCAGTAACAGCCTGGTTGATCAGGCTCTGATCCACCAGGAGGCCTGGTCACAGACCAGGCCACGGGGGCGTTGACCCCTGGAACTCTCTCCAGGTAAACTCCAGGTACGATTCTGCAAAACATCTATGAGCGACGAGCATAAGAGCATTCTGTACAGGAGGGCTCAGGCTCAAAGCTGACTGATAACAACTGTCAAACGCACTGGTCACACGGGTGACTTATTAACACAGTGATGCTACTTAGGTCTGGCTCAGACCTCACTGGACACACGGAAACTACACACACCCATGGTACATGCGGTACACTAACATGTGAGAACACTGACTGAGAGGAATTAATTAACACACGACATATATCTTCTCTCAATCTTCTCGACAATACTGAAATAATTACTAGAAACACTCGATGTGACATCATGTGATGTCGCGAGGTGACGTCAGCAGCACTGTAACATCAGCAGACATCTCGAGGTGACATCAGGCAGACATCATGACATCATGAAGTCGGGCAGCATCACCGGTGACGTCAATGTGATGTGGGCAGCAGACCACAGCATGAGGCCTGGGACATCTGGCTCGGTAACTCACGTGGCTTGTAGATCCACGTGACATCGCCCACACCCAACGTGGCGTCGGGATCTACATGGCATGCTGATCCACGTGGCTTGCTGATCTACGTGGCATGCTGATCTACGTAGCTTTGAGTGGCCTCGGGCACTCGGATACACAGCTCTGGCAATGAATCACACGAAAAACAGCAGAAACACAGCAGAGGGAGTGGGCAGTGGTTAGTGTATGGTAGATGGGTGAGCGTGAGTAGGGCGAGCATGGGCAAGGTGAGGAACGGCCACTTCCTCCTCCTCCTCCTCCCCCACCCACAAACACGTAGAGAAGCTCACACTGGACGCAGAAATCACCACAAAGCTCACCTCTGGCTTGCTGAAGTAGCTGTGCTGAGCCAAACAACAACAGCAACATACAAGTGACGCTGAACACATGACTTGAGAAACAGCATGGGACGCTGTAGCGTGGGACGCTGTAGTGTGGGGTCACTGGGATGCCACTTACAATTCTCGAAGAAATTCGGCAAATTTCGGCTAGATCCTGCTTGTACCTGTATTTGGATGCTCAAACGTGCAGACACGACATCAGGATAACTCGCTGAGAGACGGATGCTTCTTGCATGGGATGATGAAGTGAAGATGACTTCATTCCTTCCTTCCTCTCTCCAGGCAAACAACTGCTGTGACCACCGCTTCCCACCATTTATAACCAGTTTGTTTGGTGTTCTGGTAGCGGAGAGTAAATGATACGTCTTCGGAGGCTTCTACTTTATTTGTAAAGTCGTGGTGGGTACACAGGCTTGTGTGTTGTGCCCATGGCCCGGGAGGGCCATGCCCACGAGGGAGAGAGGAGTGGACACTTCTTGACTAAGTGAAGGGTGTCGCCAGAGTGAGTGCATGGCAAGGGCAGGCAGGCTGGCGTGCCCACCGAGAGGCCTGGCTACAGAGGGCAGCATCTTAGTGCCGCAAAATATGAACTAAGCTGGCAGACAGCATAGGCTGTCTGTGCAGACAGTACAGGCTGTCTACAGTAGGAGGTCAGGTGAGTTTTCTTAGTTTTGTCAATGAAAAAAAATTAGCTATCATTCTGTAAGAGAATTTTTAGAAAAAGTTTAATTTTTAAGGGAGTTCTGGGTGCTACTTTAGCGTGCGGTCTACCGCAGTATTCGTAGTCTACGCTCAGAATTGACTTTTAATGTGCGGTCTACTTAACCTAACCTAACCTGGTTAGGTTAGGTTAGGTTAGGTTAGGTTAGGTTAAGTGTAGGTTAGGTAAGGTTAGGTTAGGTTAAGTGTAAAAGTGCTGGTAGACCGCACGCTAAAGTGTAAATGAGCTGGTAGACCGCACGATAAAGTGTAAATGAGCTGGTAGACCGCACGATAAAGTGTAAATGAGCTGGTAGACCGCACGATAAAGTGTAAATGAGCTGGTAGACTGCACGATAAAGTGTAAATGAGCTGGTAGACCGCACGATAAAGTGTAAATGATCTGGTAGACCGCACGATAAAGTGTAAATGATCTGGTAGACCGTGCAATAAAGTGTAAATGAGCTGGTAGACCGCACGCTAAAGTGTAAATGAGCTGGTAGACCGCACGATAAAGTGTAAATGAGCTGGTAGACCGCACGATAAAGTGTAAATGAGCTGGTAGACCGCACGATAAAGTGTAAATGAGCTGGTAGACCGCACGATAAAGTGTAAATGAGCTGGTAGACCGCGCGATAAAGTGTAAATGAGCTGGTAGACCGCACAATAAAGTGTAAATGATCTGGTAGACCGCGCGATAAAGTGTAAATGAGCTGGTAGACCGCACGCTAAAGTGTAAATGATCTGGTAGACTGCGCGATAAAGTGTAAATGAGCTGGTAGACCGCACGCTAAGTAGCGCCGAGTTCTGCCTACATGGCACGTTTGGCACAACGTATTGTTACGCAAATAACCCGCACACAGGAGAGAGAGAAGCTCACCACGACGTTTCAGTCCGACTTGGACCATTTACAAAGTCGTAAGCTTCTCTTTCCTATGTGCGGATTATTTGTATATTGTTCCGGTCACGGTATTATGCCTTTTAATTATTATTATTCTTATTACTATTATTATTATTATTATTATTATTATTATTATTATTATTATTATTATTATTATTATTAAAATGTAAACAGCTCAGTTTAAAAGTATAAATAATTTCAAAGTAATTGCTTCCCAAAATGGACCTACTGGCTGCTGCCAGAGAAAGACTGGCAAATGCAGTATCAAAAAAAAAAAAAACAATTTGAGGACTGACCTGCGCAAAGAAAACGAGAATGTTATGGAGGCAATAGGCGAGTATTCATATCTCCTCAGTCTTCCTCTGGTTCTCAGGCTGATACTACTGTAACACAGGTTCGGCGATCCAACGCCCAGCCTGTGGCTGTCCAACTCCAAACCTGGGACTTTCCAACGCTCTACCTGGTGATCCTACCTGACGATCTAACGCATGACCTGGTGATCCACTGTCGTGCCTGATGACTTGTAACTTGAGGTAGTAACTTGACCTCTCGCCGAGCATGGCCCGCATGTTCACCCTGGAATGTTTACTACTGTTGAGCTGTCTCTCCAGTGAGTTGAGTGACGCCGTTACTGTAACCACCATAGTGTTAGCACACTGTTGTAGTAGACCATAACGGCAGCCACCATGGTTGAAGCACATTTTGGTAGTAGCCAGAATGGTCTCAGATCATTGTAGCAGGATAGTAACCCCAATCATATCATACCATGACAACATCCACCATGATATCAAACTATGATAGCCATATTTTGATACCATGGTGGTTGATGTCTCCAACCCTCTTGATTGCATAAAGAGAACTTTCAACCTTAAACTACAGACTAATCTCTGGGCCCACGATTTTAATCCTATATATAATCTTTTCCTCTCTGCCCTGTGTCTATGGTCCTCTCAGATCTTAAGCCCTGTTTCTCAGCGCACCATCATTTAATCTGGTCTCTGATGGCTATCATCCCCAGAAGTAAGTCAATACACAAGTGCAAAGTTAATACCCCTGTAGATTAGGCTTACATTTTGCTCCCGAAGTTGTACCCCAGACCCTGTGGAGGGTAGCGCAAGAAGACATAGACACACATAAGTCCTCGGTCCTAAAAAGGGCTAACAGGAGTACATGTGGATTTATATCTACGCTCATGATGAACAGTTTTTTTTTCCTCCTAGTAAAACTGTCTAACATTCCTAATATTCTTAATTTACAACATCCCTATAAGGCTTCCTCCGTCTTCAGGTATCAAAGTCGATTTTCGTAAAACTAACACATGTCGTAGCAGTAATCTAGGTAATACTCCTTCGACTAATACTTCCGGTATCTACTCCATTTCCTGGTGGCTGCCCTCACCAATGGTGGGATGGTTAATGGGGTTTACAACGTATCGACTATACTACACGTAACCTTCTCACCACCAGACAAGAATATTTTTAATCTCTAAAATAGAGATTCAAGTAAACTCTCGGCATTTATACACTGAGAGAAATACACAATTCACTATATATCTCGGCTTTACCAATACACTGGTGAAATTACTGGTGCCTTTCTGACAGAATTAAAAAATAACCAAGAGAAGTGTTCGCCTTGCTAATACTAACCAGCGGTTTTTTCTGCCGTGTCAAAGATCACACAGCCATCCTACGAAGTGTTCCTTTGGCCAGACTATCCACTCTTTTAGACTGGCTACCAGCCTTCACCCTCACCATACTGAAGAATATGCAGTTATACCCAGTATTCCTAACATGACTCATAATACTGGGTTAAATTGATGTTTCTCTCTCCCGGGTTACTGTGTTGATCTTTGTCTCTCCCACCGTACAGGGTTATGTGTTTCTCCCAGTACACTGTTGATGCTTTTCTCCCAGTGTACTGTGTTGATGCTTGTCTCCCAGTGTACTGTCTTGATGCTTGTCTCGTGGTACACCGTGTTGATGCTTGTCTCCTAGTGTACTGTGTTGATGCTTGTCTCGTGGTACACCGTGTTGATGCCTGTCTCTCAGTACACAGTGTTGATCCTAACCTCCCGGTACACTGTGTTGATATCTCTCTCAGTACACTGTGTTGATGTCTTTCCCAGCTCACTGTGTTGAGGTCTCTCCCAATACACTGTGCTGATGTCTCCCAGTAAACAGTGTTGATTTCTCTCCCAGTACACTGTGTTGATGTCTGTCCCAGTACACTGTGTTGATGTCTCTCCCAGTACACTGTGTTGATGTTTCTCCCAGTACACTGTGCTGATGCCTCTCCGAATACACTGTGTTGATGTCTTTCCCAGTAAACAGTGTTGATGTCTATCTCAGTACATTGTGTTGATGTCTCTCTCAATACACTGTGTTGATGTTTCTCAGTACACTGTGTTGATGTCTCTCCCAATACACTGTTGATGTGTCTCCCAGTACACTGTGTTGATTTCCCTCCCAATACACTGTGTTGAGGTCTCTCCCAGTACAATGTGTTGATTTATCTCCCAGTACATTGTGTTGATTTCTCTCCTAGTGCACTGTGCTGATGTCTCTCCCAGTACACTGTGTTGATGTCTCTCCCAATACACTGTTAATATATCTCCCAGTACACTGTATTGATGTCTCTCCCAATACACTGTGTTGATGTCTCTCCCAATACAGTGTGTTGATGTCTCTCCTGATACACTGTGTTGATATCTCTCCCGATACACTGTGTTTATGTCTCTCCCAATATACAGTGTTGATGTCTCTCTCAATACACTGTGTTGATGTCTCTCCTAGTACATTCTGTTGATGTCTCTCCTAGTACAGTGTGTTGATGCTTATATCTCCCAGTACTCTGTGTTGATGTCTCTCCCAGTACATTGTGTTGAGGTATCTCCCAATACACTGTTGATGTGTCTCCCAGTACACTGTTGATTTCGCTCCCAGTACACTGTGTTGATGTCTCTCCCAATACACTGTGTTAATGTCTCTCCCAGTACACTGTATTGATGACTCTCCCAATACACTGTGTTGATGTCTCTCCCAATACAGTGTGTTGATATCTCTCCCGATACACTGTGTTGATGTCTCTCCCAGTACAGTGTTGATGTCTCTCCCAATACACTGTGTTGATGTCTCTCCTAGTACATTCTGTTGATGTCTCTCCTAGTACAGTGTGTTGATGTTTATATCTCCTAGTTCTTTGTGTTGATGTTTCTCCCAGTACATTGTGTTGAGGTATCTCCCAATACACTGTTGATGTGTCTCCCAGTACACTGTTGATTTCCCTCCCAGTACACTGTGTTGAGGTCTCTCCCAATACACTATGTTGATGTCTCTCCCAGTACACTGTGTTGATTTCTCTCCCAGTACACTGTGTTGATTTCCCTCCCAGTACACTGTGTTGAGGTCTCTCCCAGTACACTGTGTTGATTTCTCTCCCAGTACATTGTGTTGATGTCTCTCCCAGTACACTGTGTTGATTTCTCTCCCAGTACACTGTGTTGATTTCCCTCCCAGTACACTGTGTTGAGGTCTCTCCCAATACACTGTGTTGATTTCTCTCCCAGTACACTGTGCTGATGTCTCTCCCAGTACACTGTGTTGATTTCTCTCCCAGTACATTGTGTTGATTTCTCTCCCAGTACACTGTGTTGATTTCTCTCCCAGTACATTGTGTTGATTTCTCTCCCAGTACCCTGCGCTGATGTCTCTCCCAGTACATTGTGTTGATTTCTCTCCCAGTAACTGTGGTTGGGATTTTCTCCAGTACATTGTGTTTGATTCCTCTCCCAGTACACTCTGTTGATTTCTCTCCCAGTACATTGTGTTGATGTCTCTCCCAGAACACTGTGTTGATGTCTCTCCCAGTACATTGTGTTGATGTCTCTCCCAGTACATTGTCTTGAGATCTCTCCCAGTACATTGTGTTGATGTCTCTCCCAGTACACTGTGTTGATGTCTCTCCCAGTACATTGTGTTGATGTCTCTCCCAGTACATTGTGTTGATGTCTCTCCCAGTACATTGTGTTGATGTCTCTCCCAGTACATTGTGTTGATGTCTCTCCCAGTACATTGTGTTGAGATCTCTCCCAGTACATTGTGTTGATGTCTCTCCCAGTACATTGTGTTGATGTCTCTCCCAGTACATTGTGTTGATGTCTCTCCCAGTACATTGTGTTGATGTCTCTCCCAGTACATTGTGTTGATGTCTCTCCCAGTACACTGTGTTGATGTCTCTCCCAGTACATTGTGTTGATGTCTCTCCCAGTACATTGTGTTGATGTCTCTCCCAGTACACTGTGTTGATGTCTCTCCCAGTACACTGTGTTGATGTCTCTCCCAGTACACTGTGTTGATGTCTCTCCCAGTACACTGTGTTGATGTTTCTCCCAGTACACTGTTTGATTTTCTCTCCCGTACACTGTGTGATGTCTCTCCCCAGTACATTGTGTTGATGTCTCTCCCAGTACACTGTGTTGATGTCTCTCCCAGTACATTGTGTTGATGTCTCTCCCAGTACATTGTGTTGATGTCTCTCCCAGTACATTGTGTTGATAGGTATATCTCCCAGTACATTTTTAAAATGCATTTTCTTCACTTGACCTTTTGGTTGTGGTAACTGGTGGTGGTGACTGGTGGTGGTAACTGGTGGTGGTAACTGGTGGTGGTAACTGGTGGTGGTAACTGGTGGTGGTAACTGGTGGTGGTAACTGGTGGTGGTAACTGGTGGTGGTGACTGGTGGTGGTAACTGGTGGTGGTAACTGGTGGTGGTGACTGGTGGTGGTAACTGGTGGTGGTAATGGGGGGTTTGGTAACTGGTGGTGGTGAGTGGTGGTGGTAACGGGTTTGGTGGTAAACCGGTGGTGGTGGTGACTGGGGGTGGAAACCCGGTGGTTGGTGACGGTGGTGGTAACTGGTGGTGGTAACCGGTGGTGGTGGTGACTGGGGGGTGGTAACTTGGTGGGGGTAAATTGGTGGTGGTGACTGGTGGTGGTAACCGGTGGTGGTGACTGGTGGTGGTGTGTGGTGGTGGTTGTAGCTGGTGGGTGGTAACTGGTGGTGGTTGTAGCTAGTGGTGGTGACTGGTGGTGGTAACCGGTGGTGGTGATGGTGGTGGTAACTAGTGGTGGGACTGGTAGTGGTAACTGGTGATGGTAACTGGTAGTGGGGGAATGGTGGAGGTGGTGGAGGTGGTGACCGGGTTTGGGTGAAACTGGTGGTGGTGACTGGAAAATGGTGACTGGTGGTAAATAACTGGTGGTGGTGGACTGGTGGTGGTAACTGGGGTGGTGACTGGCGGTGGTAAACCGGTGGTGGTGATGGTGGTGTTAACCGGTGGTGATGCTTGTGGGGGAACTGGTGGTGGTGACGGGTGGTGGTATCCGGTGGTGGTGTTAAGTGGTGGTATTGACAGGTGGTGTTGACCGGTGGTGGTGATTGGGGGTGAGACTGGTAATGGTAAGCTGGTGGTTGGTAACTGGTGGTGGAAAACTGGTGGTAGTGACTGGTTGTGGTAACTGGGGTAGTGACTGGTAGTGGTAACTGGTGGTGGTGACTGGTGGTGTAACTGGTGGTGATAACTGGTGGTGGTAACTGGTGGCAGTGACTGGTAGTGGTAACTAGTGGTGGTAACTGGTGGTGGTGACTGGTGGTGGTAACTGGTGGTGGTGACTAGTGGAGGTGACCGGTGGTGGAGACTGGTGGTGGTGACTGGTAGTGGCGACTGGTGGTAGTGACAGGTGGTGGCGACTAGTAGTGACGACTGGTGGCGGTAACTGGTAGAGGTAACTGGTAGTGGTGACTGGTAGTAATGACTGGTGGTGGTGACTGGTGATGAATGGTGGTGGTAACTGGTAGTGGGGACTTGTGGTAGTGACTGGTGGTGATGATTGGTGGTGGTGACTGTTAATGGGTACTGGTAGTGGTGACTGTTGATGACTGGTGGTGGTAACTGGTGGTGGTGACTGTTGGTGGTGACTGATGGTTGTGACTGGTGGTGGTGACTAGTAGTGGTGACTGGTACTAGTTATTCGTGAAAGTGAATGGTTGCAGTGATTCTCCGTGGTTATTGGTGTTAGCTACTGTGGTTACAGGTGGTAATGATTCTTGGTAATTGCTGGTAGTAGTTGTGACGGGTTGTAGCAAGTGGTTGTAGTTAAGTAGGTCTCCAGATGGGGTAGGAGCATTAATTAATGCCCACACGTGAGGAACAATAAGGTAGGCCTACACCTGAGGCTCTAGTTCCTCAGTGAATTTAAGGATTTCTTTAGTTTTACAAATATTTAAAACAGAGATTAATTATTATTATTATTATTATTATTATTATTATTATTATTATTATTATTATTATTATTATTATTGCTGTCGTTTTTGCTGTTGTTGTTGTTGTTGTTGTTGTAGTTGTTATTTTATAATCATTATTATTATTATAAACACGAGGAAGCACTAAACTCGTCCTGGTTATACAGCATCTGTGAGTGAAGCAAATCACCTTTTAATCCTAAGAATGAGAAAGCAGTGCTAATTCCTTGGATCAAGAGTTCTTCACAATATCAAGGCGCTTCCCTTCCCCTTGAAAGGAGAAATAATAAGGTTAACTTGGGCAGTGAGGTAATAAGGCCATCAAGGGCGGTCGGTGTCTTGAGGTTACCATCATACCATAGTGAGCCATGCTGACACAGCCAAGACTGTGTGGGCTTCCCAAGCTCTTGTTAGGTTTCTGGTCCACCTCACAGCTCCAGCAGCGACCTCCACCTCACAGCTCCAGCAGCGACCTCCACCTCACAGCTCCAGCAGCGACCTCCACCTCACAGCTCCAGCAGCGACCTCCACCTCACAGCAACAGTAGTGACCTCCACCTCACAGCAACAGCAGCGACCTCCACCTCACAGCAACAGTAGCGACCTCCACCTCACAGCAACAGTAGCGACCTCCACCTCACAGCTCCAGCAGCGACCTCCACCTCACAGCTCCAGCAGCGACCTCCACCTCACAGCTCCAGCAGCGACCTCCACCTCACAGCAACAGTAGCGACCTCCACCTCACAGCTCCAGCAGCGCCTTCCACCTCACAGCTCCAGCACCCGACCCCCACTCACAGCTCCAGCAGCAAACCTCCACTCACAGCAACGTAGTGCCCTCCACCCCACAGCAACAGTAGCGACCTCCACCTCACAGCAACAGTAGCGACCTCCACCTCACAGCAACAGTAGCGACCTCCACCTCACAGCAACAGCAGCGACCTCCACCTCACAGCTCCAGCAGCGACCTCCACCTCACAGCAACAGTAGCGACCTCCACCTCACAGCAACAGTAGCCACCTAGTCACTGAAACAAATTACTCCCTTAATCATTACTTAATCAGCTACTTCCATCATCACTGGAATAACTTTCATGAGTTCCCCCGGCAAGGCGTCACGAGTGAATCGTGACTACGGACTTCTATTATTTAACAAAATTTGGTACAACAGCAACAGCAGCAAACAGCAGCAGCAGAAGGGTGTACCCAGGATCCTGGTACAGGGGGTTATATGCCCTCAGAAAAAATATAATTGGATTAATGTTAGGGACATTTTTGAAGCCATATGCGACGGATGTTAGTATTTTTGTTGAAATGCAGAGGGGGTTATGGCTTCCTGACCTGGAAGGACCCAAAATTACGCACGTAACTGTAAGTCTTATAATGAAACCCCTTATGTATGTCTTCATTTAGATTTAATAAAGTATGGGAAAGAGATAATGGCTGATCTAAGATCTTTCAAACGACCATCTTGGGCTTCCAGGAAGATTCCTTCTGGGCACCATGAAATACTTTCTGGAAAGACTTTGAGAAGTGTAATTGCTCTGTTCTATAGGACAGTCATATAATGGGGTCTCTCGCATAGTGCAACACCTATGTATCTATTTTATTTTACAATAAATAACAATTACACTGAAGAAATAAAAAAATAGCTATGTTTATCATACACTATAAGACTTAAGGAGACGTAGTGGAGTCTATTGATCAATGTGACGACAGCGAGAGACAACAAGTGCTGGGGCGTACGCACACTGCTGCTTGTAATGTAAGATGTGTGTGTGCATTTACCTATTTGTACTTACCTATATGTGGTTGCAAGGGTCAATTCACAGCTTCTGGCCCCGCCTCCGCGTTGAGTGTGTGCTCACCTAGTTGTGGTTGCAGGGTCGAGACTCAGCTCCTGGCCCCGCCTCTTCACTGACCGCTACTGGGTCCTCCCTTTCCCTGCTCCATGAGTTTTATCATACTTCGTCTTAAAACTATGTATGGTTCCTGCCTCCACTACATCGCTTGCTAAACTATTCCACTTCCTAACAACTCTGTGGCTGAAGAAATACTTCCTAACATCACCTTTGACTCATCTGAGTCTTCAGCTTCCAATTGTGACCCCTTGTTTCTGTGTCCCCTCTCTGGAACATCCTATCTCTGTCCACCTTGTCTATTCCACTCAGTATTTTGTATGTCGTTATCATGTCTCCCCTGACCCTTCTGTCCTCCAGTGTCGTCAGACTGATTTCCCTAACCTTTCTTCATAGGACATTCCCCTTAGCTCTGGAACTAACCTTGTTGCAAACCTTTGCACTTTCTTAATTTCTTGACGTGCTTGACCCGGTGTGGGTTCCAAACTGGTGCTGCGTACTCCAGTATGGTCCTGGGCGTAACACAGTGTATAAAGTCTTGAACGATTCTTACTGAGGTACCCGGAACGCTATTCTCAGGTTTGCCAGGCGCCCATATGCTGCAGCAGCAGTTATCTCGTTAATGTGTGCTTCTGGCGATGTACTCAGTATTATACTCACTCCTAGATCTTTCTCCTTGAGTGAGGTTTGCAGTCTTTGGCCTCCTAGCCTATGCTCTGTCTGCGGTCTTCTTTGCCCCTCTCCCATCTTCATGACTTTGCATTTGGCGGGGTTAAATTCTAGGAGCCAGTTGCTGGACCACGCATCCAGCCTGTCCAGGTCTCTTTGTAGACCTGTCTGGTCCGCATCTGATATAATTCTCATCATTAACTTCACATCATCTGCAAACAGGGACACTTCTGAGTCTATCACTTCCGTCATGTCGCTCACATATACCAAGAATAGCGCTGGTCCCAGGACTGACCCCTGTGGGACCCCGCTCATCACTGGCGCCCACTGTGATACCTCGTCACGGACCATGACTCGCTGTTGCCTCCCTGTGAGGTTGGTAGATAAGACACATAGGCAACATTTAGGCAACTTTATTCCGAAACGTTTCGCCTACACAGTAGGCTTCTTCTGTCGAGTACAGAAAGTAAGCGGGAGCGGTAGAGATGTGAAGACGATGTAATCAGTCCATCACCCTTGAAGTCGTCGATTTGAGGTTGTCAGTCCCTCAGCCTGGAGAAGTTCTGTTCCAAAGTCTGAAACAGAACTCTGTGAGGTATTCTCTGATCCATTGCAGTGCCCTTCCTGTTATATGTGTGGTGCTATATGTGTGGTGTTATATATGTGGTGTTATATGAGTGGTGCACTTAGGAGTCTGTGGAGACAAAGAACTTTGTCCATGGAAGCAAAGAGGGGAATCTATGAGAGCATAGTTTTACCAACACTTTTATATGAGTGTGAAGCATGGGTGATGAATGTTGCAACAAGGAGAAGGCTGGAGGCAGTGGAGATGTCATGTCTGAGGGCAGTGTGTTGTGTGAATATAATGCAGAGAATTCGTAGTTTGGAAATTAGGAGGAGGAGTGGGATTACCAAAACTATTATCTAGAGGGATGAGGAGGGGTTGAGGTGGTTCAGACATATAGAGAGGATGCAAGGAAATAGAATGACTTTGAGAGTGTATAAATCTGTAGTGGAGGGAAGGTGGGGTAGGGGTCGTCTGGAGGGAGGGGGTAAAGGAGGTTTTGTGTGCGAGGGGTTTGAACTTCCAGCAAGCATGTTTGAGCATGTTAGATGGGAGCGAATGGAGACAAATAGATTTTAGGACTTGACGTGCTGTTGGAGTGTGAGCAAAGTAACATTTATGAAGGGATTCAGGGAAACCAGCAGGCCAGATTTGAATCCTGGAGATGGAAGTACAGTGCCGACATTCTGAATTTAGTTAGTTTAATATGGTTATTATACATCCCATACCCATCCTGTGGGCGGTAGTCAAAAGATTACAGAGGTACATAATGGATCCAGGGACTGGACTCCAAAGTTTTGATAGCTGAGCAAGTTACAGAGGTAATGAACTCTAGGTAGATCTGGTCACAATCATGACAAGTTACAAAGGTATTTACATATTACAGAGGTACGTAATGGGTCCAGGGACTGGGCCCCAAAAGTTTTAATAGCTGAACTAGGTACATAGGCAATGAACTCGCAAGTTACAAAGATAAAGAATCCTGTAAGTAAATTTACTTACGCTTATACATGGCTACAATCATGAACAAATTATAGAGTAATGAACAATTCACACTTCCACACCCGGTCACAACTGTAATGAGTTATTGGTGCAAATATTAATTGTTGCGTCACACACATACACACACCTATACTCCAACCCACTCACTGTTCCCTCTGCCACCAACCCCCTTATCACAAACCTCACCCCAACAGCTGTCCCTTATGGGCATTCTGACCCCACCCCCATCAGCACATACCCCACCTACACCACAGCCCCATATAGGCCCCCACCAAGGCTCTCCCTCCCCCAACCCCAATACACTTGCATGACCACAATGATAGAAAAGAAACTAAAGGTTTGGTACACAAATGCGGATGGAATAATGAATAAACATGAGGAGTGGAATGAAAGAATCAGTGAAAAATCCCCAGACATCATAGCAGTCACAGAAACAAAACTCGCTGAGATAATAACAGACACAATCTTCCCAACAGGATATCAGATCCTGAGGAAAGATAGAAAGAGTAGAGGGGGAGGAGGGGTTGCACTGCTCATAAAACACCAATGGGGATTTGAGGAAATGGAAGGCATGGACATGATTGGAGAAAGAGACTACATTGTAGGTACAATTCAGTCCGGAGAACATAAAGTAGTCATTGGTGAGTATGTATAACCCACCACAGAACTGCAGGAGGCCAAGAGAGGAGTACGAAGAAAACAACAGGGTGATGGTGGACACACTGGCTGAGGTGGCAAGAAGAGCTCACTCGAGCAGAGCAAAGTTACTGGTAATGGGCGATTTCAACCACAGGGAGATCGACTGGGAAAACCTGGAGCCACATGGGGGTCCCGAAACATGGAGAGCAAAGATGATGGATGTGGTACTTGAAAACCTCATGCATCAACATGTCAGGGACACAACCAGAGAGAGAGGGGAGGATGACCAGCAAGACTGGATCTTGTGTTCACCCTGAGCAGTTCAGACATCGAGGACATCACTTACGAGAGGCCCCTTGGAGCTAGCGATCATGTGGTTCTGAGTTTTGACTATATAGTAGAGTTACAAGTGGAGAAGGGAACAGGAACGAAGGGGACAGGCCAAACTACAAAAGGGGGGACTACACAGGTATGAGAAACTTCCTGCAGGAGGTTCAGTGGGACAGAGAAATGGTAGGAAAATCAGTAAACGAGATGATGGAATATGTGGCAACAAAGTGCAAGGAGGCAGAGGAAAGTTTTGTTCCCAAGGGAAACAGAAATAATAGGAAGACCAAGACGAGTCCTTGGTTTACCCGAAGGTGTAGGGAGGCAAAAGCTAAGTGCAACAGAGAATGGAAAAGGTAACAGGAGGCATAGGACCCAGGAAAACAAGGAGATTAGTAGAAGAGCCAGAAACGAGTATGCACAGATAAGGAGGGAGGCCCAGAGACAGTATGAAAACGACATAGCATCGAAAGTCAAATCTGACCTGAAACTGCTGTATAGCCACATTAGGAAGAAGACAACAGTCAAGGACCAGGTGATAAGGCTGAGGAAAGAAGGTGGGGAACTCACAAGAAACGATCAAGAGGTATGTGAGGAGCTCAACACGAGATTTAAGGAAGTATTTACAGTAGAGACAGGAAGGACTCTGGGGGACAGACCAGATGGGGACACCAACAAGGAATACACCAACAAGTGTTTGGACGACATACATACAGATGAGGAGGAGGTAAAGAAACTGCTAAGGGACATCGATACCTCAAAGGCAATGGGACCGGACAACATCTCCCATGGGTCCTTAAGAGGGAGCAGATATGTTGTGTGTACCACTTACCACAATCTTCAACACATCCCTGGAAACTGGGCAACTACCTGAGGTATGGAAGACAGCAAATGTAGTTCCCATTTTCAAAAAAGGAGACAGAAAAGAGGCACTAAACTATAGACCTGTGTCATTGACGTGTATAGTATGCAAAATTATGGAGAAGATTATCAGGAGGAGAGTGGTGGAGCACCTGGAACGGAACAGGAGTATAAATGCCAACCAGCACGGATTCACGGAAGGCAAATCCTGTGTCACAAACCTTCTGGAGTTCTATGATAAAATAACAGAAGTAAGACAAGAGAGAGAGGGGTGGGTTGATTGCATCTTCTTGGACTGCAAGAAGGCCTTTGACACAGTTCCTCACAAGAGATTAGTGCAGAAGCTAGAGCATCAGGCGCATATAACAGGAAGGGCACTGCAATGGATCAAGAATACCTGACAGGGAGGCAACAACGAGTCATGGTACGTAATGATGTATCACAGTGGGCACCTGTGACGAGCGGGGTCCCACAGGGTCGGTCTTAGGACCAGTGCTATTTTTGGTATATGTGAACGACATGACGGAAGGGTTAGACTCAGAAGTGTCCTGTTTGCAGATGATGTGAAGTTAATGAGGAGAATTAAATCTGATGAGGACCAGGCAGGACTTCAAAGAGACCTGGACAGACTGACACCTGGTCCAGCAAATGGCTTCTCGAATTTAATCCTGCCAAATGCAAAGTCATGAAGATAGGGGAAGGGCACAGAAGACCGCAGACAGAGTATAGGCTAGGTGGACAAAGACTGCAAACCTCACTCAAGGAGAAAGATCTTGGGTGAGTATAACACCGAGCATGTCTCCGGAAGCACACATCAATCAGATAACGCTGCAGCATATGGGCGCCTGGCAAACCTGAGAACAGCATTCCGATACCTTAGTAAGGAATCATTCAAGACACTGTACACCGTGTATGTCAGGCCCATACTGGAGTATGCAGCACCTGTTTGGAACCCGCACTTGATAAAGCACGTCAAGAAACTAGAGAAAGTACAAAGGTTTGCAACAAGGTTAGTTCCAGAGCTAAGGGGAATGTCCTATGAAGAAAGATTAAGGGAAATCGGCCTGACGACACTGGAGGACAGGAGGGTCAGGGGAGACATGATAACGACATATAAAATACTGCGTGGAATAGACAAGGTGGACAAGGACAGGATGTTCCAGGGAGGGACACAGAAACAAGAGGCCACAATTGGAAGTTGAAGACACAAATGAGTCAGAGAGATAGTAGGAAGTATTTCTTCAGTCATAGAGTTGTAAGCAGTGGAATAGCCTAGGAAATGACGTAGTGGAGGCAGGAACCATACACAGTTTTAAGACGAGGTTTGATAAAGCTCATGGAGCGGGGAGAGAGAGGGCCTAGTAGCAACCGGTGAAGAGGCGGGGCCAGGAGCTAGGACTCGAACCCCTGCAACCACAAATAGGTGAGTACAAATAGGTGAGTACACACACACACACGCTCAGACATTGAGGACATCAAGTATGAGAGTCCCCTAGGAGCTAGCGACCACGTGGTTCTGTGCTTTGAATACATAGTAGAGCTGCAAGTGGAGAGAATAACAGGAGTAGAATGGGAAAAGCCTGACTATAAAAGAGGGACTACATAGGGTTGAAGAACTTCATGCGGGAGGTCCAGTGGGACAGAGAACTGGCAGGAAAGCCAGTAAATGAAATGATGGAATATGTAGCAACAAAATGCAAGGAGGCAGGGGAAAGGTTCATTCCCAAGGGCAACAGTAACAACGGGAAGACCAACAAGCCCCTGGTTTACCCGACGGTGTAAGGAGGCAAAAACAAAGTGCAATAGAGAATGGAAAAAGTACAGAAGGCAAGAACACACGAAAATGGGGAAAATCATCGCAGAGCCAGAATGAGTACGCACAGGTAAGGGGGGAAAGGCCCCAGCGACAGTATGAAAATGACTTTAGCATCGAGAATCAAGACTGCCCCGAAACTGTTGTAAGCCACATCAGGAGGAAGACAACAGTCAAAGACCAGGTGATCAGATTAAGGACAGAAGGTGGAGAACTCACAAGAAATGATCAGGAGGTATGTGAGGAGCTGAACAGGAGATTTTAAAGGAAGTTTTTACAGTAGAGACAGGAAAGGGGTGTGGGAAGACAGCACAGAAGGGAACATCAAGAGGGAATATACCAACAAGTGTTGGATGACATACGAACAACGAGGAGGAGGTGAAAGAAGCTCTTAAGTGACCTTGACACCTCAAAGGCGATGGGACCGGACAACATCTCCCCATGGGGCCTTAGAGAAGGAGCAGAGATGCTGTTTTGCCTCTAACCACAATCTTCAACACATCCCTTGAAACGGGCAACTACCTGAGAAATGGAAGACAGCTAATGAAATCCCCATATTCAAAAAAAGGAAACAGAAACGAGGCACAAACTACAGACCTGTGTCTCTGAAAATGTATTGTGTGCAAAGTCATGGAGAAGATTATCAGGAGGAGAGTGGTCGAACACCTGGAAAGGAACAAAATTATAAATGAAAACCACATGGGTTCATGAAGGGAAATCTTGTATCACAAACCTCCTGGGGTTTTATGACAAGGTAACAGAAGTAAACACGAGAGAGAGGGTTGGGTAGATTGCGTTTCCTAGACTGCAGGAGGCCCTTTTACACAGTTCCCCACAAGAGATTAGTGCAGAAAAATGGAGGATCAGGCACACATAAAAGGAAGGGCACTGCAATGGATAAGGGAATACCTGACAGGGGCAGCAACGAGTCATGGTACGTGAAGAGGTATCACGTGGGCGCCTGTTACGAGCGGGGTCCCACAGGGTCATTCTAGGACCAGTGCTATTTTTGATATATGTGAACGACATGATGGAAGGAATAGACTCTGAAGTGTCCCTGTTCGCAGATGACGTGAAGTTGATGAGAAAATTAAATCGGACGAGGATGAGGCAGGACTGCAAAGAACCTGGAAGGCTGGACATGTGGTCCAGTAACTGGCTCCTCGAATTCAATCCAGCCAAATGCAAAGTCATGAAGATTGGGGAGGGGCAAAGAAGACCGCAGACAGAATATAGGCTAGGTGGACAAAGACTACAGACCTCACTCAGGAGAAAGACCTTGGGGTGACCATAACACCGAGTACATCACCGAGGCACACATCAACCAAATAACCGCTGCAGCATACGGCGCCTGGCAAACCTGAGAATAGCGTTCCGATACCTCAATAAGGAATCGTTCAAGACACTGTACACTGTGTATGTTAGGCCCATACTGGAGTATGCAGCACCAGTCTGGAACCCACACCTGGTCAGCACGTCAAGAAGTTAGAGAAAGTACAAAGGTTTGCAACAAGGCTAGTCCCAGAGCTCAAGGGAATGTCGTACGAGGAAAGGTTAAGGGAAATCGGACTGACGACACTGGAGACAGAAGGGTCAGGGGAGACATGATAACGACATACAAGATACTGCGGGAATAGACAAGGTGGACAGAGATAGGATGTTCCAGAGAGGGGACACAGGGACAAGGGGTCACAACTGGAAGCTGAAGACTCAGACGAGTCACAGGGATGTTAGGAAGTATTTCTTCAGTCATAGAGTTTCAGCAAGTGGAATAGCCTAGCAAGTGAAGTAGTGGAGGCAGGAACCATACATAGTTTTAAGAAGAGGTATGAAAAAGCTCAGGAAGCAGAGAGAGAGAGGATCCAGTAGCGATCAGTGAAGAGCGGGGCCAGGAGCTGATTCTCGACCCCTGCAACCACAATTAGGTGAGTACAATTAGGTGAGTACACACACACACACACACACACACACACAAACACACACACAGCCAGGAGTTTGGGACTCGACCCTGCAACCTCAACTAGGTGAGTACAACTAGGTGAGTACACACACACCACACACACACACACACACACACACACACACACACACCACACACACACACACAGGCCGGGAGCTTGGACTCGACCCTGCAACCTCAACTAGGTGAGTACAACTAGGTGAGTACACACACACACACACACACACACACACACACACACACACACACACACACACACACACACACACACACGTACTCATATACAACAGGCCTAGTGTCTAATCGGCATGTGCCTAGGACAAAATGGTAACTAACACACACACACACACACACACACACACAACAGGCCTAGTGTCTAATCGACATGTGCCTAGGACAAAATGGTAACTAACACACATACATGTCTCCCACCAGGTCTCCCACCCTCACAGGCCCCCCAAACCACAGTGTTGGAAAGGAAACTGAAGGTATGGTACACAAACGCTGAATAACAAATAAGTGGGAGGAGTGGCATGAAAGAGTCAAAGAAGCATCACCGGACATCATAGCTCTCACAGAAACCAAGCTTACAGGTATGATAACAGATGCCATCTTTCCAATGGGATACCAAATCCTGAGGAAAGATAGAGGGAACAGGGGGGGTGGAGGAGTGGCATTGCTGATCAAAAATCGCTGGAATTTTGATGAGCTGGAGAGAGGAGAAAACGGAGAAGAAAGTGATTACATAGCGGGAACGCTTCACTCTGGAGGTCCCAAGGTGGTAATAGCATGAGTATAACCTACCGCAGAACAGCAGGAGGCCAAGGCAAGAGTACGACGAGAGCAATAGAGCGATGGTTGACACACTGGCTAGAGTGGCCAGAAGAGCTCATGCATGCAGGGCAAAAGCCCTGATCATGGGTGACTTTAACCACAAGGAGATCGATTGGACAACTTGGGCCCACATGGGGCAAGATACATGGGGGGCTAAGACGATGGAGGTGGTACTGGAAAACTTCACGTGCCAACACGTAAGGGACCATTACAAGAGAGAGAGGAAGGATGAACCAGCAAGGCTGGACTTAGTATTCACCTTTAGTAGTGCAGATATCGAGGACATCACATATGAAAGACCCCTTGGGGCCAGTGACCATGTGGTTTTAAAACTTCGAATACACAGTAGAGCTACAAGTGGAGGGAGAAGCAGGAAGGTCAGGACGAATGAAGCCAAACTAAAGAAAGGGGACTACATAGGAATGAGGAACTTCCTGAACGGGGTTCAGTGGGACAGAGAACTGGCAGGGAAGCCAGTTAATGAGATGATGGAATACGTAGCAACAAAATGCAAGGAGGCTGAGGAGAGGTTTGTACCCAAGGGGAACAGGAATAATGAAAAAGCCAGGATGAGCCCCTGGTTTACCCAAAGGTGCAGGGAGGCAAAAACCAAGTGTGCTAGGGAATGGGAAAAAATTTTAGAAGGCAAAGGACCCAGGAGAATAAGGAGAGCAGTCGTAGAGCCAAAAAACGAATATGCAAAAGATAAGAAGGGAGGCCCAAAGACAATATAAAACGACATAGCACGGAAAGCCCAAAAACTGACCCGAAAAATGTTGTACAGCCACATCAGGGGGAAAAAAACAGTCAAAGACCAGGTAATCAGGCTAAGGAAGGAAGGAGGAGAGACAACAAGAAATGACCGTGAAGTATGTGAGGAACTCAACAAGAGATTCAAAGAAGTGTTCACAGAGGACACAGAAGGGGCTCCAGAAAGACGGAGAGGTGGGGCACACCACCAAGTGCTGGACACAGTACACACAACCGAGGAAGAAGTGAAGAGGTTTCTGAGTGAGCTAGATACCTCAAAGGCAATTGGGCCAGATAACATCTCCCCATGGGTCCTGAGAGAGGGAGCAGAGGCGCTATGTGTACCCCTAACAACAATATTCAATCCATCTATCGAAACAGGGAGATTGCCTAAGGCATGGAAGACAGCAAATGTAGTCCCAATCTTTAAAAAAGGAGACAGACATGAAGCACTAAATTACAGACCAGTGTCACTGACATGTATAATGTGCAGTCATAGAGAAGATTATCAGGAGAAGAGTGGTGGAACACTTAGAAAGGAATGATCTCATCAACAGCAGCCAACATGGTTTCAGGGATGGGAAATCCTGTGTCACAAACCTACTGGAGTTCTATGACATGGTGACAGCAGTAAGACAAGAGAGAGAGGGATGGGTGGATTGCATTTTCTTGGACTGCAAGAAGGCGTTTGACACAGTTTCACACAAGAGATTAGTGCAAAAACTGGAGGACCAAGCAGGGATAACAGGGAAGGCACTACAGTGGATCAGGGAATACTTGTCAGGAAGACAACAGCGAGTCATGGTACGTGCGAGGTGCCGAGTGGCACCTGTGACCAGCGGGGTCCCCCAGGGGTCAGTCCTAGGACCAGTGCTGTTTCTGGTATTTGTGAACGACATGACGGAAGGAATAGACTCCGAGGGGTCCCTGTTTGCAGATGACGTGAAGTTGATGAGAAGAATTCATTCGATCGAAGACCAGGCAGAACTACAAAGGGATCTGGACAGGCTGCAGACCTGGTCCAGCAATTGGCTCCTGGAGTTCAATCTCACCAAGTGCAAAGTCATGAAGATTGGGGAAGGGCAAAGAAGACCGCTGACGGAGTACAGTCTAGGGGGCCAGAGACTACAAACCTCACTCAAGGAAAAAGATCTTGGGGTGAGTATAACACCAGGCACATCTCTTGAAGCGCACATCAACCAAATAACGGCTGCAGCATATGGGCGCCTAGCAAACCTCAGAACAGCATTCTGACATCTTATTAAGGAATCGTTTAGGACCCTGTACACCGTGTACGCTAGGCCCATATTGGAGTATGCGGCACCAGTTTGGAACCCACACCTAGCCAAGCATGTAAAGAAACTAGAGAAAGTGCAAAGGTTTGCAACAAGACTAGTCCCAGAGCTAAGAGGTATGTCCTGCGAGGAGAGGTTAAGGAAAATCAATCTGACGACACTGGAGGACAGGAGAGATAGAGGGGGACATGATAATGACATACAAAATACTGAGAGGAATTGACAAGGTGGACAAAGACAGGATGTTCCAGAATTTGGACACAGTAACAAGGGGACATAGTTGGAAGCTGAAGACACAGATGAATCACAGGGATGTTAGGAAGTATTTCTTCAGCCACAGAGTAGTCAGGAAGTGGAATTGTTTGGGAAGCGAAGTAGTGGAGGCAGGATCCATACATAGCTTTAAGCAGAGGTATGATAAAGCTCACGGTACAGGGAGAGTGACCTAGTAGCTACCAGTGAAGAGATGGGGCCAGGAGCTTGGAATCGACCCCTGCAACCACAATTAGGTGAGTACAATTAGGTGAGTACGCACAAAGTCAGGGTGGATAACATACTTTGACATATCTTAAACATTTCTGAGTGAGTTGTCTCTAAATTCATTAATTTTATCGCACTCCAGTACATAATAACGCAAGGTGTGACAATAGTCCATCTGGCAAAGTTTACATTTCGTTTGGTCTACATCTGGTGGTGGTGATTTAACCTGCGAAAGATACTTGTAACCCAGCCGGAGCCGGCAACTACCTGAGGTATGGAAGATGGCAAATGTAGTCCCCATTTTTAAGAAAGGAGACAGAAACGAGGCACTATACTACAGACCAGTGTCTCTGACGTGTATATTATGCAAAGTCATGGAGAAGATTATCAGGAGGAGAGTGGTGGAACACCTGGAAAGAAACAAGATTATAAACAACAACCAGCACGGTGGAAGGGATAGACTCTGAAGTGTCCCTGTTCGCAGATGATGTGAAGCTAATGAAAAGGATTAAATCGGATGAGGATCAGGCAGGACTACAAAGAGACCTGGATAGGCTGGACACGTGGTCCAGCAACTGGTTTCTCGATTTTAACCCCGCCAAATGCAAAGTCATGAAGATTGGGGAAGGGCAAAGAAGACCACAGACAGAGTATAGGCTAGGTGGACAAAGGCTGCAAACCTCACTCAAGGAGAAAGATCTTGGGGTGACCATATCACCGAACATGTCTCCGGAGGCACACATCGACCAGATAATTGCTGCAGCACATGTGTGCCTGGCAAACCTGAGAATAGCATTCCAATACCTTAGTAAGGAATCGTTCAAGAAACTGTACACCGTGTACGTCAGGCCCATACTGGAGTATGCAGCACCAGTTTGGCACCCACACCTGGTCAAGCACGTCAAGAAATTAGAGAAAGTACAAAGGTTTGCAACAAAGCTAGTTCCGGTGCTCAGGGAAATGTCCTACGAAGAAAGGTTGAGGGAAATCGGACTGACGACACTGGATGACAGGAGGGTCAGGGAAGACATGATAACAACATACAAAATAATGCGTGGAATAGATAAGGTGGACAGAGACAGGATGTTCCAGAGAGGGGACACAGAAACAAGGGGTCACATTTGGAAGCTGAAGACTCAGACGAGTCACAGGGATGTTAGGATGTACTTCTTCAGTTATAGAGTTGTTAGGAAGTGGAATAGCCTAGCAAGTGATGTAGTGGAGGCAGGAACCATACTTAGCTTTAAGACGAGGTATGACAAAGCTCAAGGAGCAGAGAGAGAGGATCTAGTAGCGATCAGTGAAAAGGCGGGGCCAGGAGCTGAGTCTCGACCCCTACAACCACAATTAGGTGAGTACAATTAGGTGAGTACGCACAAAGTCAGGGTGGATAACATACTTTGACATATCTTAAACATTTCTGAGTGAGTTGTTTCTAAATTCATTAATTTTATCACACTCCAGTACATAATAACGCAAGGTGTGACAATAGTCCATCTGGCAAAGTTTACATTTCGTTTGGTCTACATCTGGTTGTGGTGATTTAACCTGCCAAAGATACTTGTAACCCAGCCGGAGCCGGGCAGTAGTGACATCCAAGAGTCTGCTTATTTTGTTGCATGCACCGTAGATATGTGGCTCCTCCTGCATGATAGAATGATGATAGATGGACTGACTTGTGTCAATAAAATTCACTTGAAGTTCTTTTCGTATTATTATTCTCAAACTGCTAACTGACAAGCCAAGATTGTAATCTCTGAAGTAAGGGTGTTAATTTTAGTTTTATAACTGTAGTGAAAGTGCACCTCTGGCACGACAGTGATGGACTGAATGATGGTGATGATTTTTTTTTCGAGCCACCCTGCCTTATATATATATATATATATATATATATATATATATATATATATATAAAATATATATATATATATATATATATATATATATATATATATATATATATATATATATATATATATATATATATATACGGTCAAATGATGCCACCATACAGGCAGGTGAATGAAAAAAATAATGTTCATGGTTGTTCTGCATGTGGTTAGACTTCCTGTGTAAATTGTGTGCTAAGGTAATGTTCTGAGATGTATACAATGGCATACGTGTCTGTCTTTGGGGTACAGTGATGTATGGTCCTGTGACGAGAAGTTTAAAAAAAGAAGGCCACTCGTGGCTTGTTTTATAGCGCTCTCAGCTCTCATTCACACGAATGTCCGGGATCGATCCCGGCACGGTGAAACGTTGGACATTTTTCCTACACCTGCTGCCCCTGTACACCTAGCATAAGTAGGTGCCTGAAGTGTTAGTCGACTGTGTGGGTCGCATCCTTGGAAACAAGGTTAACCTAACTTGCCCGAAATGCTCAACATCAGGTAGGTAAGATTCGTTAGGAAACACGTGTCTTTACCGCCACTAGAGCTTTTGGTCATCTGACCGAGGCCTTCCCCTGCTTACCACCCACCCCCCTGTAAAAATTAAGTTAATTCAACTCTACATAACCAAGGCTGTTCATTACTAAATGCCAGTGGTGTCAGCTAGATTTGAACTGCTGTATCATGAACTTTTAGAAATAAAGATTATTATTGTTTTGTAAGATTATCCTAGTAAATTACACTTTTATTAAACTATGTATGACAATGGAACTTATGTGTACCTGTACATTAAAACTAAACGTACATACTATTATTATTTGGGGACCCCGCACATGTTATCGGCGGGCCGTGGTAGTGATCATATCATCATTTACAGCACCGGGAAAATCACTAGGAACGATAGGCCTACACAGGACAATTAAAATGAGGTCAACAAGAAACTACAGAAAAAAGGAAACACTGGTAAATACACTGGACAATTGTGACTGGACAGAGACAACAGTTTCACAACGGACGTAAAACGAATGCCTGGAAAAATTCAAAACAAATGTTCACTACCATCCTTGATAATATTGCACCAGTTAAAAGAGGTTAGATTAAACGGAGAACTGAACCCTGATGACTACTGAGATATTAGATAATATAAATTTAGAGACCAGCTAAAACAATTTAAAGCAAACAGACAGGATATTGCAGCACTAAATGTATTCCAAAGGGAGAGAACAAGGTACAGAGACTTATAAAAGGAGCAAAGGCAGGGCACTATTGCTCAAAAATCGAATACAAGATTAACCCCAGAAAGCTCTGGCAACAACTAAAACAGCTGGGATTTAGGCCATAAAACCCCTAGAATAGATCTAACATATACTAAAATTATCGATAAAGAAGTATGCCACGAAACAACTAAATGTAAATGTTTGAATTTCTACAATACATCATCCCCGTCAAGGAGGTTCCTTGATGATGTTGAGGGGCTCGTGATTTAGGGAATTGGATCTGTGCTCCGGTTTCCCTGAATGAACCTGAATAATACCTGCCATCCCCCCCACATGTGCTGTATAATCCTACGGTTTAGCGCTTCCCCCTTGATATAATGATAATAATCTACTATAACAATCTGTTGCATCAACACAGTAAGAAACTACCAGCTTGCATCATTACCTTTAACCACAGACTCTGATAAGTTGCAAAATTATTATAACCAAAAAGGGTAACCCCAAACAGTTTGTCAACTAGTAAGTGTACTCTTGACTTCGTACCAAAAGAACTAAACAGGTAAACCCAACTAAAGAACTCCTGCCCAAGTTCCTAAACAGATGGCGCCTCTGAATTGCCAAATCCCATTGCACAAATAATTTTCCATCGGCCACTAAATACCGTACCAGAGGAGTTCAAGGTGGCCCAGAGTTTGCTCCTGTCTTCAAGAAAAATAGGTCTGATGACAGCAAATTATAGTCTGTTAGTATACTCATTGTAATATAACGATTTCGTTCTAAGAAAAAAGGACGGGTGTACTGCAAGTAGTTTAATTAAAGTATCCTAAGACAACACTTTCTTTATAGTTACCAGTCCAGACTTTAGAGATCTTATTCAACCGACACTCCCAATTAATCTGATGGGATTACATGAATCTGAAATGTCGAAAGGGAACCCATAGGAATGGTAACCTTCGACTTCAAAAGGCCTTCGATACTGTCAACACACAATATATTATGTAAAAACTCAACTATCGGCAATGTTCCGTAGACTGGTTTAAGTCCTATCTTAACAACAAGAAACAAAGTGTCAAATTCAACAAAACAGAATCAGAACCCCTGCCATAGCATTGGAGTTCCCCAACATATAATTTGGGCCCCTTATTAGTTCCCTGTTACGTAAACGACAATGCCCATCTTGTCAAGTGGCAAGACTCCTAACTGTGTGCAGTTGACAGTGCTCTGTTTAGTGTCAGTAAAGATCCACAAGATATACTAATGTATTAACACAAAACTGAGTCCTGCAGCAGATGGTTAGTAGACAACAAACTATCGTTACACCTCGGAAAACGGAAGCCATACCTTTGGCATGAAACATAAACTGAGAAGGGCAAATAAGTCTAATATCCGCGAATGGGGAACCCCATTCACTTCCAGTTTCCTCAGAAAAATACCTGGGAATCCCCTTTGACCCATCATTCAGGAGAACTGCTAGATAGTGTAGTAAAGATGCGAATGCCAGAAATTGAAGTCCTCTACAACAGCACAGTGTCCTACCTACTGAGACTTCGCATGAACCCTATGTCCTAGCCCTTATGCAGTGTTATAATGGACGACACTTCTCTTCCATGGTACTCTGCCTTGACAAAAAACTGAAAGACTCAAACACCCAGAATAAAAAAAATTACAAAAAAAAAATGGTAAATTCATTCTTAGACCTGGATCCAAGAAACATGTAGGCCAGATGAATTTACAACAATTGGAATGCTGAATATTGAAGACAGAAAAACAACTGAAGTTAAAATCAAGTTTATAAAATTGCTTACAGTGTCCGAATATCTTGTTTGCCAATTTTGTCAAGGTTGGAACCAACAGCAAACATAGTAGTACAGGCGGAAGAGAGCACAACTTTGTAGTACCCACATCTTGCCAGCTTCAAACACCTTTATTGTACAGCAACAAAAAAAGGAAAACAGATTTCCCTGCACATGTCATAGCCAGTCATAGCAAATGAGCCAGTTCAAGAAGAAGCCAAAGTTGCCTAATGTAGCGACAGAAATGGAGAATGATTTTTTTGTTTTTTACTAACACTCGTGTAAATTAAATAACTCATTTTAACGTATTCAGCATATCTTCTTTATAGTATAATAAACAAGATATTACCTCCTTTACAGTATAATAATTAAGGTATTTTAAACGGACCCCAAGGAAAAAGTCACTGTCTTTTGGTTGTCCCTAGGCTCTCCATCCACACATATCTAATATGTATGATTAAATTATGTAACTGTATTATGTACACCTGAATAAACTTGCTTACTACATATAATTCTCAAGTCTTCCATGCACCAACAGCCAGCGTCTCATGATGCGTCTGCAAAGAAAACGTTAGCAAATGGCACTTTTGTACTTTTTGTAGTACACGACTGAAATATTTTTGATTTTGCACGGATTGGCATTAACTATATTACTAGATTGTCAGCTAATAAAAGTTTATGGCAAATTTTATAGAGGTTACCTTAAATGTACCTCAACATTACAGCATACGAAGTAATCTCATTAAGGAGACAACACCCATATTTGTTTACTGTAGTCACCACCCCGTGTAGACTGTGAGAAAACTATAACCACCCCTGTGTCACTGCAGGTGGTCCTTCGACCTCACATCTTATCCATATCTAAGCCGAGACCAGTATAAATTGGATAGCACCCACAAGTACGGGCCTATTATTAATTGTGGACTGTATAATTATATTAGTTTAACTGAATGGAAGGGGGAAGGGTTAGGTTACACAAGGATATATACCGTCAAGGAAAAACACTTGTACATAATCCACCATTTTCCAGATATCTCCTGTGGTCCACTTGATGTATCAGGGAATCACCCACAACCTATCCCAGTACAACATACCTCACTGTCCAGTATCAAGTCTGCTATATACTAGAAGGTTACTAACTGTGGGTGATTGATGCTCCTTATTTCCTCCATTCCACCCATCTCATTTTGATGTCCAGCTACACCGACTCGGTTCTTATATTCCAGCAGGACGAGGTATCCGTTTGGTTTGTCCCGGTTTAGAAGTCGTGGACTCCATAAAACTTCACGATCCTCGGGAAAGGAACCACGAGGAAACAGAAGCTCACTCCTGAGAAAGGCAACTCATTTCAACTTCACACATTCTCGTAGAACTTGGTGTTATTATCACTGATTACTTTTTAGTCACCAGACGTTATTGTCTCATAATAATTATACACATTGAGGCCACTCCATTAAGATGTGAGACCGATGAGTGATGATTAAATCATGGGTATTTTTTTCCCCCGACACACTCCAAGGCGACGCGCCAGTCACCCCCCGGTCCCTACCATTATCCACTGATTTTGCCACTTTATTACGGTGTCCCGTAAATCATGTTCCTCACTCTTCACCAGGAATCAGTTACGAACTCTTCCCTATTCTGAATTGAGGCCTATATTAATCCTTAGCCACCGTGAACGCAGTTTCCCCTGGTCCATGTTTCCCCCGCCTCTTAACTCCAATCCAAACACTCTCGCTCCCTATGCCCGTTTCCGACCTCTCCCGGCCCTTCAGCGCAGGTGCAGAGCTTCCCTGTTGTTCTAAACCATTTTCAAATACATTTTGACCCATATCGACACGTTAATTAACTACCTATTAGGCACTATAGCGTTGAAGATTAAATATTTTCCACAAGTATAAAATCATCATTTTAGAAATAGATGCATGTACTACATGTCCGTGGCTGGAATATGACACAGCTGAAGCCATATCTGTTGTATGACCCTGTATTAATGCAATAGTAATTAAATTTTCATTTTTATAGAAGTGAATTTGAATTAATTCGAGTCACACTGTCCAAGTTGCGTCGTTAACCACTTTTGAAGCAGCAACTGAGGCACTCACCTGGCAACCATGTCTGTTGTTACCTTGGTGATGGTGTCACCAGATCTTACTTGGATGGCCTGGTACAGGATCGGTCGGCCAGGGGTTTCTTGAGAATCATCACAGGACACTCACATAAAAATTGTTCCTGGGATGCTACAACACTTCAGTTGGTCAGCTCTCCCAAGTGAGGTGCTCAGATGGACTTTAAACTTCCTCTAAAGCACACTCACTAAACTAGGTTTGATGCAAAATTAGAAAATTGGGAATTTAAAAATTTGTATGACCATTGCTTTATCTTTAGAGGTGGGGAAAGAAGACGTCAGAAAAAAACAATTGGTCCATTTGATCCTTATCAGGACGATAAATGTAACATCCCAATAATTTGGCATATAATATTCAGGTGCTATAAGATTTCCTTTTATTATATCCAGCCAATTAAGGAGTCGAGTCCTGACAGCTGACGAAGTGGCGTTGCCTGCTGACTGTAACTTATGGAAGAGGAAGAGATATATTGCCTTGGAAGGGCCCTTGGACAGTTAATGGAGAACATATAACCATCTCAGTATCCTTAGATGATCCCCTGTAAGGAGCCTCATACAGAGTACTTTTTGTCTTCATGATTTTAACAGCCCATTCTGCCTTCCAAGTGTGTCAAGGTCCCTCGTGGATTGTACCAACTCCCCTAACTCAACTTCCTGAAGAATACAACACCATAATAAACTAATAACGGAGTACATACAAAAATAAGCAGTCTTTGTGTAAGTCCTTCTGGGTGGGAATCTCAGAATGAAAAGAAGAGGGAGTTGGATAGATATCCAACATCAGTCACAACTTCACCCCTCGTGTCCGTGGCTGAACCTGATGGGGACAATCTTGCAACTGTGCAATAGCAGAAGTCCTCAACAATTTCCTGATACACGTTGTGATGAAGTTAAAGTGTGTAGAGTGGCTTGTTTCCTCGACGTCCTTGTGGAAACTCTGGTGCTGGAGAGGTACCTCGATGTCATTTCGTGGCTCTTCAGATAACTCAAGCAATCTAATTTTCAAATGTTACTCTGAGTTTCGAATAATAACAGAATGAAGCCAAAAGTGAGTGGGTGTGGAAGGATTGGCACACGGTCAAACAATGGCTAGTTATCCAATGCAGTAAATGATTTCCAATTGTCGTCAGACATGGACCCTGACGAAGGCTATGTGTTAGACAGACTGGTGGAAGTGCACGCCGCCTTTTGTTGACACCTTGTGGCACAGGATATTTCTCTTGTGATGATGCCGTCCTGCATCCCCCTCTACCCAGCGATGTGACCTCAAATTTTGATTGTCAAGACAAGAGTGATGAAGTGGATTTCACTTAGTGAAGTTTCCTCCTCCGGTTGTTATCGTCCAGATTTACCTCCAGAAATTAATAACAAAACTTTTCACAGCCACATCCCATTGCCTGTATATCAAATGGGGGGCATTGAAATGCTGACGTAGACACCTCCTCCCTGCACATCAATGTCAACTTCAACGTTAGATGACGCGGCAGGAGTCAAGGCTCAGCTTTCTAACCTCAATGAAGACTATACTATACGCTAAACAGTGAATCACTAATTTTTTTAACTCTCCTGTTACTTGACATTTTAAAGTTCTTAATACCTTTATCTTATTCCTGCTTTACCTATATAAACCACAATGAGAAAGCAATGACAGACTGCCTCACGCACAGGTATATTTGTGTATATACAAATACTAGTTCTCAACGTTAGCGTGCCCTCAAAACATAGACTTCTAGAGCTACTGTGGATCCTTCAAATACCTAAGCCGGCTCCTAGCGCGCGCTGTCAGAATATCATATTACAATATTGTTATCCTTCAAGTTGTGTGAGATGGTTGTTAGACTTTGAAGTGGTGGTTGTTTGTGTTGCTCGTTGTGATTGATAGTGTTATGTAGTGATGGATGTGGGTGTTGTGTGCGGTGTCAGTCATTGAATGCAGTTATAATATCTTCTTATAATAAAAAAATATAAAAAAAAATATTATTTATTAACACATCGGCCGTTTCCCACCAAGACAGGGTGGCTGGTAAAAGAAAAACTTTCAGCATCATTCACTCCATCAGTCTTGCCAGAGGCGTGCTACACTACAGTTTATAAAACCTGCAACATTAACACCCCTCCTTCAGAGTGCAAGCACTGTACCTCCCATCTCCAGGACTCAAGTCCGGCCTGAATCCCTTCATAAATGTTACCTTGCTTACACTCCAACAGCACTTCAAGTCCTAAAAAAACATTTGTCTCCATTCACTCCTATTTAACATGCTCACGCATGCTTGCAGGAAGTCCAAGCGCCTCGCACACCAAACCTCCTTTACTCCCTCCAACCTTTCCTATGCCGACGCCTACCCTGCCTTCCCTCCATTAAAGATTTATACACTCTCAAAGCCATTATATTTTGTTCCCTCTCTCTACATGTCCGAACCATCTTAATAACCCCTCCTCAGTCCTCTGGATAATACTACATATTGCCCTCGGACATGATATCTCCACTGCCTCAAGCCTTCTCTGTGTTGCAACATTCACCACCCATGCTTTACACCCATATAAGAGTGTCGGTATAACTCTACTCTCTTACATTCCCCTCTTTGCTTCCATGGAGTAATGTTCTTTGGTCTCCACAGACTCCTTCCACGTGCACCACACCTCTTCGCCTTCATCAATACTATGAAATCACCACATCTTCATAGACGACCCATCTGTATGACAGTCCACTTCCCTAATACGTTCACCTCCTCCATACTCTCTCCCTCCCATCCGATTTATAATCTTTCGTTACCTAATTTTTTTCTTATTCTCATCGCCTTATTCTTTCCTATATTCACTTTTAATTTCTTTCTTTTTCATACGCCTTCCAAGCCATCCAACAACCTCTGCAACTACTTCTTCAGAATCTCCATAAAGCACAGTGTCCATCAGACTAAGAGCAACTGTGGCAACTTCCCACTTTGTGTTTAGATTCTTTATCTTTTATCTCCACACCTCTTGCCCAACATCCCAGAGCCTTTACTTCTCTTACAACCCCATCTATAACTATATTGAACAACCAGGTGACATCTCACATCCTTGTCTAAGGCCCTACTTTTACTGGGAAATAATCTCACTCTCTCCTACATACTCTAACCTGAGCCTCACAGCCTCTTCACTGCTTTCAATAACCTTACCTCCTACACCATACATTTGCAACATCTACCCCATTGCCTCCCTATCCACTCTATCATATATATATATATATATATATATATATATATATATATATATATATATATATATATATATATATATATATAATATATATATATATATATATATGTCGTGCCGAATAGTAAAACTGTCAATAAGCAAGAACTCAGTTAAAATTAAGTCCTTTCGGAAATTTTCTCTTTATACTTTATAGAATATATTTTTTCATTACTGTTAATGTAATTTTTTTTAAATTTGCACCAGAATTATCTTAGAACTACCTAACCTAAGATGTCAAGAACAATTTATTTTAGTCTAACACAATAAATATATTTTAGGATTTGGTTTACAATAAATTAATACTAACTCTACACAGTGAAATATATTTTTTTCGTGAGGTTCAGAATGAATTTGGCGAAATTATTGCATACACAATTTTCGCTTGTCCTATAGGCAAGTTGAGCGTTCCAATTTAAGCCAAGATCGCAAGTTCTGCCTATTCGGCCACGACATATATATATATATTATATAATAAGTATATATTATATATATATATAAATATATATATATATTTATATAAAAATATATGTATAATAGATGTGTGTGTGTGTGTGTGTGTGTGTGTGTGTGTGGTATCATTAACAACACTGCGACTAGCGAAGGAGTAGAAACCATGCTGGCTTGGGCCCGCCTCATGGTGAGCGAAAGACACTTGACGCTCTAGTCCACAGGACCACACAATTCTCAAGAATGACGCACGAAGCCAAGCTAGGTGTTGTATTCATCACCGAGAACGTGGTATGAATGCCTCGACTAATTCATTCTACTCCCATTTGTGTACTAGCCCAACGAGCAATGTATATGTTACTGTACCCCACGATGGAGTAGTATTGATCAGTAACAACACTGCGACTAGCCAAGAAATCGAACCCATGCTGCTTTGGTCTGCCTCATGGTGAGCGAAAGAAACATGACGCTCTTGTCCACAGGACCACACAAATCTCAAGAATGACGCACCCAGTCCATGCTAGTGTTGTACTTGTCATTCGAGAACATATGTGTGTGGGAAGGACTCTGAGCTCATTTCATTCCTACCCCTGTTTGGCATACTAGCCTAATGACACTATATTATATACTGTACCCACGAACGAGCAGTATTGATCAATAAAAACACTGCGACTAACCAAGGAGTTGCAACCTATACTGCTTGGAATCATACACTCTTTTGTGTGCAATAATATATATAATATACTGCTCGTTGGGCTAGTACACCAACAAGGAAGTAGAATGAAATTAGCACAGAGGCGTCCACACCACGAATTTTTCAGATGGACGAGTACAACACCTACTTGGCGGGGGTGCAGCATTCTTGATAATTGGGTGTTATTTTTGCAGGGGTCGAGTCTCACTCCGGCCTAGCCTCTTCGCTGGCCCGCTACTCGGTCCGCTACCCGGTGGGGGGCCCACTCCGTGGAGCTATATCAACCTCCTCCTTAACGCTAAAATGACTCATGTCATAAAGTGTCTGAGTTAGTTTTGTGTTAATGTTGTAAATCTGGAGAGTGAGAGTTATACGGTGATGTGTTGTATTTTCATTTTAATGAAATTGTGTAAGTGTGATAAATTAGAGATGATAAATCTTATTTGGGAGTAATCAAAATATATTTTGGAAGTCTTCTTGTTGTTTGGAAATGTATAAGGTGTTTATGTGAGTATTCAAATGATTTATGAAGTGTTCGAAGTCATCTGTGGGGTTGTTTCTGTAATGAGATGATAAAGGTTGTGGATGAGAGATATAGAGAAAAGGTGGTCTCAAATGATGATAAGAGTTGTTTTTGAAGGTGTTTCAAAGTAAAGTGCGGTGTTTGTGTGGTGTGTGTGTGTGTGTGTGTGTGGTGTGTGTGTGTGTGTGTGTGTGTGTGTGTGTGTGTTGGGTGTTGTGTGTGTGTTTGTGTGTGTGTGTGTGTGTGTGTGTGTTAGGTGGCATAGAGGTTTGTGAATATCTTGGTTTACAGTGATTTTATTGGATATGATAGGATAAGTTAGGTTAGGTTAGGTTAGTTAGTTTGGGTTTAGGTTAGATAATGTTAGTTAGGTTATGTTAGTTTAGGTTAGGTAGGATAAGTTAGGTTAGGTTAGGTTAGATTAGGATAAGTTTAGGTTAGGTTAGGATCGGTTAGGTTAGCTTGATAAGTTTAGGTTAGCTTAGGTTTCGGTTAGGTAGGATAAGTTTAGGTTAGGTTAGGTTGGTTAGGTTAGGTTAGGTTTCGGTTAGGTTAGGTAGGTTAGGTTAGTTAGGTTTTAGTTAGGTTAGGTTGGTTCGGTTAGGTTGGGTTGGTTTCGGTTAGTTAGGTTTGGTTAGGTTAGGTTAGGTTGGTTAGGTTAGGTTTAGTTAGGTCAGGTAGGTTAGTTAGGTTAGGTTAGGTTAAGTTAGGTTAGTGATATGTAGGATAGGTTAGGTAGGTTAGGTTAGGTAGTTAGGTTATGTTCGGTTAGGTTAGGTTAGTTAGGTTTAGGTTATGTTAGCGTTAGGTTAGGTTCGGTTTGGTTTAGGTTAGGTTAGGGAGGTAGGTAGGTTAGTTAGTTAGGTTGGGTTAGGTTAGGATAAGTTAAGTTCGGTTAGGATTCGGTTAGGTTAGGTAGGTTAGGATAAGTTTGGTTAGGTTTATTAGATTAGTTAAGTTAGGTTAGGTTAGATAGGTTGGTTAGGTAGATAAGTTTAGTTCGCTTAGGTTAGGTTAAGGTTAGGATAAGTTAGGTTAGTTAGGTTAGGTTGGGTTAGGTTAGGTTCGGTAGGTTGTAAGGTTAGGTTAGGTTAGTTTGGTTAGGTTTAGGTAGGTTTTGGTTTGTTCGGTTAGGTGGGTTGGTTCTGTGAGGTAGGTTAGGTTAGGTTAGTTAGGTTTAGGTTTAGGTTAGGTTAGGTTAGGTCAGGTTAGGTTTAGGTTTAGGTTAGTTAGGTTAAGTTTTAGGTTAGGATAGGTTAGGATAGGTTAGGTTAGGTTAGGTGAGGTTAGTAGGTTAGGTGTTCGGTAGGTAGGTTAAGGTTAGGTTTGGATAGGTTTAGGTAGGTAGGTTCGGTTTGGTTAGTTAGGTTTAGGGAGGTTTAGGTTAGTTAGGTTAGTTAGTTAGGGTAGGTGTGTGTGTGTGTGTGTGGTGTGTGTGTGTTGTGTGTGGTGTGTGTGTGTGTGTGTGGTGTGTGTGTGTTGTGTGTGTGTGGTGTGTGTGTTTTGTGTGTGTGTGTGTGTGTGTGTTAGTGTCATAGAGTTTCTGAATATCTTGTTACAGTGATTTTTAGTGGGATTTGAGAAGGGAGACGAGATGCATTTGTGGAGAGTGAAATGTGATTTTTGTGTGTTCAGAAAGTGTGTTTGGAGATGGGTGAGTGATGTGAAGAAATGCGGGTGAGAATGGAGAGGTGTGTTGGGAGATGATGAGTGATGTGAAGAAATGCGGGTGAGATGGAGAGGGGTATGGGGAGGGTTGTATTTTAGAAATTTAATGAAATATGGGGAATTTTTACTGAAAATAAAAGGTAATGGGTGAATATTTTAAAAAGAAATTATAGAATTGAAAAGTTTATATATACTTGGAAAAGAATGATGGTGTTGAAACATGTCGCAATAGTTAGGTATGAATTAGTTGAGGTGAGTATAATATCAATTTATGTGGAATACAATGACATGGGTATGGAGAGGATTTTATTAGAAATTTTAGTAATGTAAAGAGTGAATGTGTATTACATTTAAGATTCCATAAAAGGGGGAAAAAATTTTGAATAAGTTGTAATTGATGAGGGTTTGGGTACTGTATCAACTAGAGATACCCAAAAAGGGATGATATAAGTGGGGGTTTTTGTGACTTTTTCTGATGAAATTAGTAAACGAGAAAAAAAAAAAAAAATTGTGGGTTGTTTGTAATGTGGGTTGTGGGTGATGTGGGATGTGGTGTTGCGGTTGTGGGTGTTGTGGGATGTGGGTGTAGATCTAGTTTAATGTGATTTTGGTGGTGTTTGAGTGTAAATTCTGTGTATTGAGTGTATCAGTGGTTGTTTTAAGTAGTATCAGTCGTGTATATTTTGGGAGTACTCAAATGGTGTTTTGAGGTTTATTCAAAGGTGGTGATTAAAGTTTGTGGGTTGTTGTTTGTTGTACTTTCTGATGAAATGTAGTAAAATGAGAAAACAAATTGTGGGTGGTGTGTGATGTGGTTGTGTGTGGGTTGTGGGGTGTGGGTGTTTTTTGGGGGGTGGTTTGTGTGTGTTTGGTGGGGTGTGGTGATTGTGGGTTGTGGGGTTGTGGGGTTGGTGATGTGGGTTGTGTGAGTGTGGGATTGGTATGTGGGTGTGGTGTGTGTGTTGTGGGTGGTGGGTGAATGTGGGTTGTGTGTGTTGTGGGTGTGGGTGATGGTGGTTGTGGTGTTGTTGGGATGTGGTGTTTGTGGGTGTTGTTGTAGAACAGAGATACCGAAAAGATGTTATAAATTGGTTGTTTGTTGTCTTTTATTCTGATGAAATTTAGTTAAAACGAAAAAAAAAAATTGTGGGGTAGGGGTTTTGTGGGTTGTGGGTGTTGTGGTGTTTGTGGGTTGTGGGTGTTGTTGTCGAACTACAGTTGTTGATAAATGTTATAAGTTGTGGGTTGTTGTTGTGACTTTTTCTGATGAAATTAGTTAAAACAGAAAAAATTGTGGGGTGGAGGTGATGTGGTGATGAGGGTTTGGCGATGTGGGTTGTGGGATGTGGGTGTTGATCTTTAGTTTATGTGATTTTGGTGGTGTTTTGAGTGTATTCAGGGTCTTTTAGTAGTATTCATGGTGTATTTGGAGAACTCAAAGGGTGTTTGAGGGTATTTCAAGGTTTTTTTTGAAGGTGTGCTAATGATTTTAAAGAGTACTTATTAGGTGTTCTGGAGTATTCAGAGGTGATTGGGGTGTTCGAATGATGTTTTATGGAGTATTTAAAGGTAATTGAAATGTGTTTTTTTGTGTGATGTTCAAAGTAAAGTGATTGAGTTAGTTTTTGTGATAATGTGTAAGTCTGGAGACTGAGGGAGGAGTTTGGGGGGATTGAGTTGTAATTTTAATGAAGTGTAAGTGCAGATAAATTAGAGCTGTCAAATGTTATTTGGGAGTAATTCAAAATAATATTCTGGAAGTGTTTCAGTGTTGTTTGGAATTGTTCAAAGGTATTTTTTGTGAGTATTCAAATAATTTATAGAGTGTTTTGAAGGTGATCAAAGTAAAAAGAAGTGTGGAGTAAGGTATTAACTTCGTAATATGTAAAATTGTGACTATGAATTTTTATCGAAAAGTTGTTATCAGTAGTTGTGGTGACTTTCTTATGAAATAGTTAAAACGAGAAAAAAATTGGGGATTATGAGTGAAAAATTGTGAGTGTTGGTTGGAGTGTGAGGGGTTCGGAGGATGGGGAGGAGGAGAGAGAGAAGGTTACTTTCGTGGGGATGACCTGAGAATGAAATAGTAAAACGAGAAAAATGTCTAGACTGTGTTGATATTTGTAAAGAAATGTGATTGTAGTGGGTATTAGCGAAAAAAATGTGAAATTATTTCGGGGGGGGGGGGGGGGGATTATCCTGGTTAAGAGTTGTATAAGAATGTGGTAAGGGGAAGTCGACAAGATTCATCTGTTTGTGGGGGACATCGCGTGAACGTCACTAACATAGGGGGAAGTCACAAGATTCAGCCTGTGTGTGTGGGTCCATCGCGTTGACGTCACTGACATAGGGGGAAGTCGAACAAGATTCAGCCTGTCACTGTGTGAGGTCAATCACGTGACGTCACTGAACCGCAGAGTAAACACACCTTTTTAGTTCATTTAACT
>NC_069419.1:39775657-39795657 GCF_026875155.1 Cherax quadricarinatus
AAAAAGAAGGCCACTCGTGGCTTGTTTTATAGCGCTCTCAGCTCTCATTCACACGAATGTCCGGGATCGATCCCGGCACGGTGAAACGTTGGACATTTTTCCTACACCTGCTGCCCCTGTACACCTAGCATAAGTAGGTGCCTGAAGTGTTAGTCGACTGTGTGGGTCGCATCCTTGGAAACAAGGTTAACCTAACTTGCCCGAAATGCTCAACATCAGGTAGGTAAGATTCGTTAGGAAACACGTGTCTTTACCGCCACTAGAGCTTTTGGTCATCTGACCGAGGCCTTCCCCTGCTTACCACCCACCCCCCTGTAAAAATTAAGTTAATTCAACTCTACATAACCAAGGCTGTTCATTACTAAATGCCAGTGGTGTCAGCTAGATTTGAACTGCTGTATCATGAACTTTTAGAAATAAAGATTATTATTGTTTTGTAAGATTATCCTAGTAAATTACACTTTTATTAAACTATGTATGACAATGGAACTTATGTGTACCTGTACATTAAAACTAAACGTACATACTATTATTATTTGGGGACCCCGCACATGTTATCGGCGGGCCGTGGTAGTGATCATATCATCATTTACAGCACCGGGAAAATCACTAGGAACGATAGGCCTACACAGGACAATTAAAATGAGGTCAACAAGAAACTACAGAAAAAAGGAAACACTGGTAAATACACTGGACAATTGTGACTGGACAGAGACAACAGTTTCACAACGGACGTAAAACGAATGCCTGGAAAAATTCAAAACAAATGTTCACTACCATCCTTGATAATATTGCACCAGTTAAAAGAGGTTAGATTAAACGGAGAACTGAACCCTGATGACTACTGAGATATTAGATAATATAAATTTAGAGACCAGCTAAAACAATTTAAAGCAAACAGACAGGATATTGCAGCACTAAATGTATTCCAAAGGGTGAGGAACAGAGTACAGAGACTTATAAAAGGAGCAAAGGCAGGGCACTATTGCTCAAAAATCGAAGAGTACAAGAATAACCCCAGAAAGCTCTGGCAACAACTAAAACAGCTGGGATATAGCCATAAAACCCCTAGAATAGATCTAACATATACTAAAATTATCGATAAAGAAGTATGCCACGAAACAACTAAAGTGTAAATTGTTTTAATTTCTACTATACATCATCCCCTCAAGGGAGGTTCCTTGATGTTGGTGAGGGGCTCTTGATTTAGGGAATTGGATCTGTGCTCCGGTTCCCTGAATGAACCTGAATAATACCTGCCATCCCCCCCACATGTGCTGTATAATCCTACGGTTTAGCGCTTCCCCCTTGATATAATGATAATAATCTACTATAACAATCTGTTGCATCAACACAGTAAGAAACTACCAGCTTGCATCATTACCTTTAACCACAGACTCTGATAAGTTGCAAAATTATTATAACCAAAAAGGGTAACCCCAAACAGTTTGTCAACTAGTAAGTGTACTCTTGACTTCGTACCAAAAGAACTAAACAGGTAAACCCAACTAAAGAACTCCTGCCCAAGTTCCTAAACAGATGGCGCCTCTGAATTGCCAAATCCCATTGCACAAATAATTTTCCATCGGCCACTAAATACCGTACCAGAGGAGTTCAAGGTGGCCCAGAGTTTGCTCCTGTCTTCAAGAAAAATAGGTCTGATGACAGCAAATTATAGTCTGTTAGTATACTCATTGTAATATAACGATTTCGTTCTAAGAAAAAAGGACGGGTGTACTGCAAGTAGTTTAATTAAAGTATCCTAAGACAACACTTTCTTTATAGTTACCAGTCCAGACTTTAGAGATCTTATTCAACCGACACTCCCAATTAATCTGATGGGATTACATGAATCTGAAATGTCGAAAGGGAACCCATAGGAATGGTAACCTTCGACTTCAAAAGGCCTTCGATACTGTCAACACACAATATATTATGTAAAAACTCAACTATCGGCAATGTTCCGTAGACTGGTTTAAGTCCTATCTTAACAACAAGAAACAAAGTGTCAAATTCAACAAAACAGAATCAGAACCCCTGCCATAGCATTGGAGTTCCCCAACATATAATTTGGGCCCCTTATTAGTTCCCTGTTACGTAAACGACAATGCCCATCTTGTCAAGTGGCAAGACTCCTAACTGTGTGCAGTTGACAGTGCTCTGTTTAGTGTCAGTAAAGATCCACAAGATATACTAATGTATTAACACAAAACTGAGTCCTGCAGCAGATGGTTAGTAGACAACAAACTATCGTTACACCTCGGAAAACGGAAGCCATACCTTTGGCATGAAACATAAACTGAGAAGGGCAAATAAGTCTAATATCCGCGAATGGGGAACCCCATTCACTTCCAGTTTCCTCAGAAAAATACCTGGGAATCCCCTTTGACCCATCATTCAGGAGAACTGCTAGATAGTGTAGTAAAGATGCGAATGCCAGAAATTGAAGTCCTCTACAACAGCACAGTGTCCTACCTACTGAGACTTCGCATGAACCCTATGTCCTAGCCCTTATGCAGTGTTATAATGGACGACACTTCTCTTCCATGGTACTCTGCCTTGACAAAAAACTGAAAGACTCAAACACCCAGAATAAAAAAAATTACAAAAAAAAAATGGTAAATTCATTCTTAGACCTGGATCCAAGAAACATGTAGGCCAGATGAATTTACAACAATTGGAATGCTGAATATTGAAGACAGAAAAACAACTGAAGTTAAAATCAAGTTTATAAAATTGCTTACAGTGTCCGAATATCTTGTTTGCCAATTTTGTCAAGGTTGGAACCAACAGCAAACATAGTAGTACAGGCGGAAGAGAGCACAACTTTGTAGTACCCACATCTTGCCAGCTTCAAACACCTTTATTGTACAGCAACAAAAAAAGGAAAACAGATTTCCCTGCACATGTCATAGCCAGTCATAGCAAATGAGCCAGTTCAAGAAGAAGCCAAAGTTGCCTAATGTAGCGACAGAAATGGAGAATGATTTTTTTGTTTTTTACTAACACTCGTGTAAATTAAATAACTCATTTTAACGTATTCAGCATATCTTCTTTATAGTATAATAAACAAGATATTACCTCCTTTACAGTATAATAATTAAGGTATTTTAAACGGACCCCAAGGAAAAAGTCACTGTCTTTTGGTTGTCCCTAGGCTCTCCATCCACACATATCTAATATGTATGATTAAATTATGTAACTGTATTATGTACACCTGAATAAACTTGCTTACTACATATAATTCTCAAGTCTTCCATGCACCAACAGCCAGCGTCTCATGATGCGTCTGCAAAGAAAACGTTAGCAAATGGCACTTTTGTACTTTTTGTAGTACACGACTGAAATATTTTTGATTTTGCACGGATTGGCATTAACTATATTACTAGATTGTCAGCTAATAAAAGTTTATGGCAAATTTTATAGAGGTTACCTTAAATGTACCTCAACATTACAGCATACGAAGTAATCTCATTAAGGAGACAACACCCATATTTGTTTACTGTAGTCACCACCCCGTGTAGACTGTGAGAAAACTATAACCACCCCTGTGTCACTGCAGGTGGTCCTTCGACCTCACATCTTATCCATATCTAAGCCGAGACCAGTATAAATTGGATAGCACCCACAAGTACGGGCCTATTATTAATTGTGGACTGTATAATTATATTAGTTTAACTGAATGGAAGGGGGAAGGGTTAGGTTACACAAGGATATATACCGTCAAGGAAAAACACTTGTACATAATCCACCATTTTCCAGATATCTCCTGTGGTCCACTTGATGTATCAGGGAATCACCCACAACCTATCCCAGTACAACATACCTCACTGTCCAGTATCAAGTCTGCTATATACTAGAAGGTTACTAACTGTGGGTGATTGATGCTCCTTATTTCCTCCATTCCACCCATCTCATTTTGATGTCCAGCTACACCGACTCGGTTCTTATATTCCAGCAGGACGAGGTATCCGTTTGGTTTGTCCCGGTTTAGAAGTCGTGGACTCCATAAAACTTCACGATCCTCGGGAAAGGAACCACGAGGAAACAGAAGCTCACTCCTGAGAAAGGCAACTCATTTCAACTTCACACATTCTCGTAGAACTTGGTGTTATTATCACTGATTACTTTTTAGTCACCAGACGTTATTGTCTCATAATAATTATACACATTGAGGCCACTCCATTAAGATGTGAGACCGATGAGTGATGATTAAATCATGGGTATTTTTTTCCCCCGACACACTCCAAGGCGACGCGCCAGTCACCCCCCGGTCCCTACCATTATCCACTGATTTTGCCACTTTATTACGGTGTCCCGTAAATCATGTTCCTCACTCTTCACCAGGAATCAGTTACGAACTCTTCCCTATTCTGAATTGAGGCCTATATTAATCCTTAGCCACCGTGAACGCAGTTTCCCCTGGTCCATGTTTCCCCCGCCTCTTAACTCCAATCCAAACACTCTCGCTCCCTATGCCCGTTTCCGACCTCTCCCGGCCCTTCAGCGCAGGTGCAGAGCTTCCCTGTTGTTCTAAACCATTTTCAAATACATTTTGACCCATATCGACACGTTAATTAACTACCTATTAGGCACTATAGCGTTGAAGATTAAATATTTTCCACAAGTATAAAATCATCATTTTAGAAATAGATGCATGTACTACATGTCCGTGGCTGGAATATGACACAGCTGAAGCCATATCTGTTGTATGACCCTGTATTAATGCAATAGTAATTAAATTTTCATTTTTATAGAAGTGAATTTGAATTAATTCGAGTCACACTGTCCAAGTTGCGTCGTTAACCACTTTTGAAGCAGCAACTGAGGCACTCACCTGGCAACCATGTCTGTTGTTACCTTGGTGATGGTGTCACCAGATCTTACTTGGATGGCCTGGTACAGGATCGGTCGGCCAGGGGTTTCTTGAGAATCATCACAGGACACTCACATAAAAATTGTTCCTGGGATGCTACAACACTTCAGTTGGTCAGCTCTCCCAAGTGAGGTGCTCAGATGGACTTTAAACTTCCTCTAAAGCACACTCACTAAACTAGGTTTGATGCAAAATTAGAAAATTGGGAATTTAAAAATTTGTATGACCATTGCTTTATCTTTAGAGGTGGGGAAAGAAGACGTCAGAAAAAAACAATTGGTCCATTTGATCCTTATCAGGACGATAAATGTAACATCCCAATAATTTGGCATATAATATTCAGGTGCTATAAGATTTCCTTTTATTATATCCAGCCAATTAAGGAGTCGAGTCCTGACAGCTGACGAAGTGGCGTTGCCTGCTGACTGTAACTTATGGAAGAGGAAGAGATATATTGCCTTGGAAGGGCCCTTGGACAGTTAATGGAGAACATATAACCATCTCAGTATCCTTAGATGATCCCCTGTAAGGAGCCTCATACAGAGTACTTTTTGTCTTCATGATTTTAACAGCCCATTCTGCCTTCCAAGTGTGTCAAGGTCCCTCGTGGATTGTACCAACTCCCCTAACTCAACTTCCTGAAGAATACAACACCATAATAAACTAATAACGGAGTACATACAAAAATAAGCAGTCTTTGTGTAAGTCCTTCTGGGTGGGAATCTCAGAATGAAAAGAAGAGGGAGTTGGATAGATATCCAACATCAGTCACAACTTCACCCCTCGTGTCCGTGGCTGAACCTGATGGGGACAATCTTGCAACTGTGCAATAGCAGAAGTCCTCAACAATTTCCTGATACACGTTGTGATGAAGTTAAAGTGTGTAGAGTGGCTTGTTTCCTCGACGTCCTTGTGGAAACTCTGGTGCTGGAGAGGTACCTCGATGTCATTTCGTGGCTCTTCAGATAACTCAAGCAATCTAATTTTCAAATGTTACTCTGAGTTTCGAATAATAACAGAATGAAGCCAAAAGTGAGTGGGTGTGGAAGGATTGGCACACGGTCAAACAATGGCTAGTTATCCAATGCAGTAAATGATTTCCAATTGTCGTCAGACATGGACCCTGACGAAGGCTATGTGTTAGACAGACTGGTGGAAGTGCACGCCGCCTTTTGTTGACACCTTGTGGCACAGGATATTTCTCTTGTGATGATGCCGTCCTGCATCCCCCTCTACCCAGCGATGTGACCTCAAATTTTGATTGTCAAGACAAGAGTGATGAAGTGGATTTCACTTAGTGAAGTTTCCTCCTCCGGTTGTTATCGTCCAGATTTACCTCCAGAAATTAATAACAAAACTTTTCACAGCCACATCCCATTGCCTGTATATCAAATGGGGGGCATTGAAATGCTGACGTAGACACCTCCTCCCTGCACATCAATGTCAACTTCAACGTTAGCATGACGTGGCAGGAGTCAAGGCTCAGCTTTCTTAACCTCAATGAAGACTATACGCTAAACAGGTGAATCACTAATTTTTTTACTCTCCTGTTACTTGACATTTTAAAGTTCTTAATACCTTTATCTTATTCCTGCTTTACCTATATAAACCACAATGGAAGAAGCAATGACAGACTTCCTCTACGCACAGGTATATTTGTGTATATACAAATACTAGTTCTCAACGTTAGCGTGCCCTCAAAACATAGACTTCTAGAGCTACTGTGGATCCTTCAAATACCTAAGCTCGGGCTCCTAGCGCCGCTGTCAGAATATCATTTAGCAATATTGTTACCTTCAGAGTTGTGTGAGATGGTTGTTAGACTTTTGAAGTGGTGGTTGTTTGTGTTGCTTGTTGTTGGTGATTGATAGTGTTATGTAGTGATGGTTGTGGGTGTTGTGCGGTGGTCAGTCTTTGAATGCAGTTATATATCTTCTTATTAATAAAAAAATATAAAAAAAATATTATTTATTAACACATCGGCCGTTTCCCACCAAGACAGGGTGGCTGGTAAAAGAAAAACTTTCAGCATCATTCACTCCATCAGTCTTGCCAGAGGCGTGCTTACACTACAGTTATAAAACTGCAACATTAACACCCCTCCTTCAGAGTGCAAGCACTGTACCTCCCATCTCCAGGACTCAAGTCCGGCCTGAATCCCTTCATAAATGTTACCTTGCTTACACTCCAACAGCACTTCAAGTCCTAAAAAAACATTTGTCTCCATTCACTCCTATTTAACATGCTCACGCATGCTTGCAGGAAGTCCAAGCGCCTCGCACACCAAACCTCCTTTACTCCCTCCAACCTTTCCTATGCCGACGCCTACCCTGGGCCTTCCACTCCATTAAAGATTTATACACTCTCAAAGCCATTATATTTTGTTCCCTCTCTCTACATGTCCGAACCATCTTAATAACCCCTCCTCAGTCCTCTGGATATACTAAATATTGCCCTCCAGGACATGATATGTCACTGCCTCAAGCCTTCTCTGTGTTGCAACATTCACCACCCATGCTTTCACCCATATAAGAGTGTCGGTATAACCTTTTTCTCCTACTCTCTTACATTCCCTCTTTGCTTCCATGGAGTAATGTTCTTTGGTCTCCACAGACTCCTTCCACGTGCACCACACCTCTTCGCCTTCATCAATACTATGAAATCACCACATCTTCATAGACGACCCATCTGTATGACAGTCCACTTCCCTAATACGTTCACCTCCTCCATACTCTCTCCCTCCCATCCGATTATAATCTTTCGTTAACCTAATTTTTTTCTTATTCTCATCGCCTTATTCTTTCCATATTCACTTTTAATTTCTTTCTTTCATACGCCTTCCAAGCCATCCAACAACCTCTGCAACTACTTCTTCAGAATCTCCATAAAGCACAGTGTCCATCAGACTAAGAGCAACTGTGGCAACTTCCCACTTTGTGTTTAGATTCTTTATCTTTTATCTCCACACCTCTTGCCCAACATCCCAGAGCCTTTACTTCTCTTACAACCCCATCTATAACTATATTGAACAACCAGGTGACATCTCACATCCTTGTCTAAGGCCCTACTTTTACTGGGAAATAATCTCACTCTCTCCTACATACTCTAACCTGAGCCTCACAGCCTCTTCACTGCTTTCAATAACCTTACCTCCTACACCATACATTTGCAACATCTACCCCATTGCCTCCCTATCCACTCTATCATATATATATATATATATATATATATATATATATATATATATATATATATATATATATATATATATATATAATATATATATATATATATATATGTCGTGCCGAATAGTAAAACTGTCAATAAGCAAGAACTCAGTTAAAATTAAGTCCTTTCGGAAATTTTCTCTTTATACTTTATAGAATATATTTTTTCATTACTGTTAATGTAATTTTTTTTAAATTTGCACCAGAATTATCTTAGAACTACCTAACCTAAGATGTCAAGAACAATTTATTTTAGTCTAACACAATAAATATATTTTAGGATTTGGTTTACAATAAATTAATACTAACTCTACACAGTGAAATATATTTTTTTCGTGAGGTTCAGAATGAATTTGGCGAAATTATTGCATACACAATTTTCGCTTGTCCTATAGGCAAGTTGAGCGTTCCAATTTAAGCCAAGATCGCAAGTTCTGCCTATTCGGCCACGACATATATATATATATTATATAATAAGTATATATTATATATATATATAAATATATATATATATTTATATAAAAATATATGTATAATAGATGTGTGTGTGTGTGTGTGTGTGTGTGTGTGTGTGGTATCATTAACAACACTGCGACTAGCGAAGGAGAAAAAACCATGCTGTTTTGGCCCCGCCTCATGGTGAGGAAAGACACTTGACGCCAGTCCACGGACCAAAAATTTTCTAAAAGAATGACGCACGAACCCAAGCTAGGTGTTGTTTTCTCATCGAGAACTGTGGTATGAATGCCTCTGAGCTAATTTCATTCTACTCCCAGTTTGGTGTACTAGCCCAACGAGCAATGGTATATGTTACTGTACCCACGATGGAGTAGTATTGATCAGTAACAACACTGCGACTAGCCAAAAAAATGGGAAACCCAGGGCTGTTTTGGGTTTCTGCCTCATGGTGAGCGAAAGAAACATGACGCTCTTGTCCACAGGACCACACAAATCTCAAGAATGACGCACCCAGCCAAGCTAGGTGTTGTACTTGTCATTCGAGAACATATGGTGGTGTGGATGACTCTGAGCTCATTTCATTCTACTCCCTGTTTGGCATACTAGCCTAATGAGCACTATTTTATATTACTGTACCCACGAACGAGCAGTATTGATCAATAAAAACACTGCGACTAACCAAGGAGTTGCACCTATACTGCTTTGATCATTACCACTCGTTTGTGGGTGCAATAATATAATATAATATACTGCTCGTTGGGCTAGTACACCAAACAAGGAGTAGAATGAAATTAGCTCAGAGGCGTCCACACCACCGAATGTTTTCAGATGACGAGTACAACACCTAGCTTGGCTGGGTGCATCATTCTTGAGAATTGTGTGTTATTTTTGCAGGGGTCGAGTCTCAGCTCCTGGCCTAGCCTCTTCGCTGGCCGCTACTCGGTCACTCTACCCACTCCGTGAGCTATATCATACCTCTCCTTAAAGCTATGTATAGATCCTGCCTCCACCACATCACTTCCCAGACTATTCCACTTCCTGACAATACTTCCTAACATCCCTGTGGTTCATCTGAGCCTTCAGCTTCCAACTGTGACCCCTTGTTGCTGTGTCCCATCTCTGGAACATTCTGTCTCTGTCCACCTTGTCGTTATCATATCCCCACTACCTCTCCTGTTTTCCAATGTCATCGGGTTGATTTCCCTTAACCTCTCCTCGTAGGACATACCCCTTAGCTCCGGGACTAGTCTTGTTGCAAACCTTTGCACTTTCTCTAGTTTCCTTACATGCTTGACTAGGTGAGAGTTCCAAACTGACGCTGCATACTCCAGTATAGTCCTAATGTACACACTATACAGGGTTCTGAACGACTCCTTATTAAGATGTTGGAATGATGTTCTCAGGTTTGCCAGGTGCCCGTATGCTGCCGCAGTTATTTGGCTGATGTTTGACTCAGGAGATGTGCCCGGTGTTATATTCACCCCAAGATCCTTTTCCTTGAGTGAGGTTTTAGTCTCTGGCCCCCTAGACCAGTGGTATTCACTAATTTTTGCAAGAGAGCCACTTCGGTTAAACACATTGATTGAGAGAGCCGCAGCTACTGCAAGTTAGCGTAACTCAACTAAATTAAGTAGTACTGAGCTGCTAGTGCAATATAGTAAATGAGAAAAATTAGACATGGTAATATTAGCCTGCATATCTTGTTATTAATAGCAAAATAAAGACCAAACTTACTTAATGCTCCTTTTCTACTGGTCGGGTCTGGGATGGCTGTTCATCACTATTGCGTTTTTGTTTAACCACAAATCGATCCATCATAACGGACACTACTTGACTGCACTTTGGTTTCAAGTAAAACTAGCCCATCGCAGCTAGCTTCCACAAGCAGCAACAGTTAATTAAGTCGTTACTTCAATATATGTTGCCGCAGTCTCAAATATCTGTTGCTTATTTTCAAACACAAATCTCCAAGAGTAACGAAATACGTCCAGTCTCCCCCGAAAGCTTGAACTCAACTGATTCAGTGAGACCACCGACGCCTAGAGCTAGACGTGTCCCTGATCAGTTTCCCGTAGTGGACACGTATGATTTCTGTACAACTAGGGTAGGGATGTTAGAATGTTATCTCTTACTGTGACTTCGTCTTCCATCTCACCTCATGAAAATATGTATCTTACTTGAAAAATTATTTTTCTATATTTTTTTTATTAATTAATTTATATATTTTTCGAGAGCCGTGAATTGAGTCACACAATGAATACCACTGCCCTAGACTGTACTCCGTCTGTAGTCGTCTTTGCCCTTCCCCAATTTTTCATGACTTTGCACTTGGTGGGGTTAAACTCCAGGAGCCAGTTGCGGGACCAGTCCTGCAGTCAGTCCAGATCCCTCTGTAGTTCTGCCTGGTCCTCGTTCGATTGAATTTACCTCATCAACTTTACATCATCTGCAAACAGGGACACTTCGGAGTTTATTCCTTTTGTTATGTCGTTCACAAATATAAGAAACAGTACCGGTCCTAGGACTGATCCCTGTGGCACCCTGCTCGTTACAGGCGCCCACTCTGACACAACACCATGTACCATGACTTGCTGTTGTCTTCCTGACAGGTATTTCCTGATCCATTGTAGTGCCTTCCCTGTTATCCCTGCTTGGTCCTCCAGCTTTTGCACTAATCACTTGTGTGGAACTGTGTCAAACGCCTTCTTACAGTCCAAGAAAACGGAATCTACCCACCCCTCTCTCTCTTGTCATACTGCCGTCACTCTGTCATAGAACTCCAGTAGATTTGTGATGCAGGATTTCCCATCCCTGAAACTGTGCTGCCTGTCGTTTATAAGCTCATTCCTTTCTAGGTGCTCCACCACTCTTCTCCTGATAATTTTCTCCATGACCTTGTACACTATACATGTCAGTGACACTAGTCTATAATTTAATGCTTCATGTCTGTCTCCTTTTTTTTAAAATTGGGATTACATTTGCTGTCTTCCATACCACAGGTAATCTCCCTGTTTCGATAGATGTGTTGAATATTGTTGTTAGTGGTACACATAGCACCTCTGCTCCCTTTCTCAGGACCCATGGAGAGATGTTATCTGGCCCTATCACCGTTGAGGTATCTAGTTCGCTGAGCAGCCTCTTCACTTCTTCCTCGGTTGTATGTATTGTGTCTAACACTTGATGGTGTATCCCACTTCTCCACCTTTCTGGCGGCCCTTTTATCTCCTCTGTGAACACTTCTTTGAATCTCCTGTTCAGCTCTTAACATACTTTGTGGCCATTTTTTATGACCTCCCCCCCCCCTTCCTTCCTCAGCCTGATTACCTGGTTCTTGACTGTTGTATTCCTCCTGATGTGGCTGTGCAACAGTTTTGGTTCAGGTTTGGCTTTTGCTGCTATGTCATTCTCATATTGTCATTGGGCTTCCCTTCTTACTTGTGCATATTCATTTCTAGCTCTCCTTATTTTCCTGGGTCCTTTGCCTTCTATATTTCTTCCATTCTCTAGCACACTTGGTTTTAGCCTCCCTGCACCTTTAACGAAAAAGCCAGGATAACCTGGCTTTTTCTTTATTCCTGTTACCCTTGGGTAGAAACCTCTCCTCAGGTTCTTTACATATTTTTGTCATATATTCCATCATCTCGTTTACTGACTCTCTGCCAGCTCTATGTCCCACTGAACCCCATGCAGGAAGTTCTTCATGCCTACATAGTCTCCTGCTTCCCCCTCCACTTGTAACTCTACTATGTAGTCGAAACTCGGAATAACGTGATCACTGGCCCCAAGGGGTCTTTCATATGTGATGTCCTCAATATCTGCACTACTCAAGGTGAATACAAGGTCCAATCTCGCTGGTTCATCCTCTCCTCTCTCTCTGGTAGTATCCCTAACGTGTTGGTACATGAGGTTTTCCAGAACCACCTCCACCATCTTAGCCCTCCACGTTTCTTGGCCCCCATGTGGCTCCAAGTTCTCCCAATCGTGTTTGTGGTTGAAGTCACCCATGATCAGTGGCTTTGCCCTGTTCGCATGAGCCCTTCTTGCCACTTCGGCTAGTGTGTCAACCATCGCTCTTACTCATACTCTTGCCTTGGCCTCCTACTGTTCTGTGGTGGGTTATACATCACTGCAATTACTACCTTGGGACCTCCAGACTGAAGCGTTCCTATTATGTAATCTCTTTTTTCTCCTCTGTTTCCTCTCTCCAGCTGTGAGGCAGGTTAGGTTAGGCCTAAGCAACATGGGTTCGACTCCTTGGCTAGTCGCAGTGTTGTTATTGATCAATACCAGTCGTTAGTGGGTACAGTAATAGTAATATAAAATACTGCTCGTTGAGCTAATACACCAAACAGGAAGTAGAATGAAATTAGCTCAAGAGGCATCCACACTACTGTATGTTCTCGGATGACGAGTATAGCACCTAACTTGGGTGGGTGCATCATTCTTGAGAATTGTGTGGTCCCGTGGACTAGAGCGTCATGCGTCTTTTGCTCACTGTGAGGTGGGACAAAGCTGCATGAGTTCGACTCCTTGGCTAGTCACAGTGTTGTTATTGATCAATACCACTCGTTCGTGGGTACAGTAATATATATGTATATATATATGTGCAATAAAATCACAGTATACAGGTGATCTCACTATATTCAGAACAACCATTGTAAAAAAATTGTAAAATTCTATGCGCTTTCGTAACTTCTCACATTATCAAAGAATCAAGGAATAACGATAATGTGAGAAGTTACGAGAGTGCTTGGAATTTCATTATTTTTTTTACAGTGGTTTTTTTGGGCGCATATATATATATTTTATATATAATATATATATATATATATATATATATATATATATATATATATTATATATATATATATATATATATATAATATATATATATATTATATATTACATATATATATATATATATATTATATATATAAGTGCCGAATATGTAAAACTGGTCAATTAGCAAGAACTCATTTAAAATTAAGTCCTTTCTAAAATTTTCTCTTATAGGTTTAAAGATATATATTTTCATTAATGTTAATGTAAAAAATTTTAATTTTGCACCAGAAGAACCTTAGAAAACTTACCTATCCTTATTATAACAAGAACAATTTATTTTAGCCTAACCCAACTAAATACATTTTAGATTTGTTTACAATAATTTAATACTAAACAAAGAGTGAAATATATTTTTTTCGTTAGGTTCAGAATGATTTTGGCGAAATTATTGCATACACAAATTTTCACTTGTCCTGTATGGCAAGTTGAGCGTTGCTATTTAAGCCAAGATCGCAAGTTCTGCCTATTCGGCACGACATATATATATATATATATATATATATATTTTATATATATTATATATATATATATATATATATATATAAAATATATATATATATATGTATATATATTAATATGCACAAATTGTTTCCATTGACATTACGATTTTATAAATACAAGTTGAAGAGTGATTCCGCGCACAGAGAATGAGAAGTAAAGTTAAAAGGAATGGGAGAACTGTTCCAATTTCTTGGATAAAAAACCTTTCACTGGCATCAAAACTTTCCACATTCCATCCTTCAACTGATATATCCATGAACAATTAAAGGAAAACATTGTTTTTAGCGACTCACTTTTCTCAGTAAAATGTATTTAGGTTGAAATAATATTTATATTCTAAAATATTTATTTATTTATTTATTTATTTTTTAATTTGAACATGATACAGAGAAGTACAAGGAATACAATTTTTAAAGTGCAGCAGCCAAAGCACCTTGTATGCAGAGCATTATGGGCAGGCTTAAAATTAACTTAAGATTAACTAAGCAATAATATATTCAGTGGTACAAAAATGATTGTAAAACAGATAACAATTTAGTACAAATGAGTATTACAAAGACAGGTTATATGGTCATTTACTGTGTTGCTGTGTAATCACTAGAATGTAGTGTTATGTTAGGTAATGAAGTTAAATAGTAACAAAGTTTGATTGGGTCACAGGTTAACATTTATGAGATACAATAATGAGACATATATGAGATACAATTTATGAGATACAATTATTCAGTATTTATTTAGTTGTGGGTGAGTAAGTGATTTTTGAGAAGAGACTTGAATTTATAAACAGACAGTGTTTCTTTTATATTCATAGGTAATGAATTCCAGATTTTATGGCCTTTTATGTGCATTGAGTTTTTGCATAGCGTGTGATGGACACGAGGAACATCAAAGAGTGATCTGTGCCTTGTGTTATGATCATGTGTTCTGTTGAGGTTGGTAAGGAGATGTTTGAGGGGAGGGTTTATGTCAGAGTTAAGTGTTCTATGTATGTAATAGGTGCAGTAATAAGTATGGATGTTTTGTATGGTGAGTAGGTTTAGAGTTTTCAATATTGGTGGAGTGTGCTGCCTGTAGTGGGAATTTGTTATCATTCTGACTGCAGCCTTTTGTTGGGTAATTAATGGTCTGAGATGGTTTATTGTTGTTGAGCCCTATGCACAAATTCAATAGGTGAGAAAGAGGTAAATAAGTGAGTGATATAGGGCCAGGAGGGCTGACTGTATCTTCGATAGTATGCCTACGGTCTTGGAATTTTTGGGGGAAATTTGTTGTATATGTGTTTGAAATTTGAGTCTGTTATCAAGGTGGATTCCTAAGAATTTTCCCTCTGTGAGTTTAGTTATAGGCGATCCATTTATCATTATGTTAAAAGACACATCTGCAGCTCTGTTACCAAACTGAATGTAGTAGGTTTTGTCAATGTTTAGAGTAAGTTTGTTGGCCCTCATCCAGGTTGATGTTTTCTGTAATTCGGTATTTACAGTATTGGCTAGCATGACTGGGCTCGGGTGAGAATAGACGTATGTAGTGTCATCTGCAAATAGTGTGGGTTTGAGTAGTTGCGATGCATTTGGTAGGTCATTTATGTATATGAGAAAGAGAAGAGGGCCTAGGACACTTCCCTGTGGGACACCAACTGTAATTGGCTGTGCGGAAGAGTTTGCCCCATTTGTGTACACATATTGGCTTCTGTTGCTGAGGTATGACTTGAGGTAGTTGAGGGAGTGGGCCCTCTTATACCATAGTGTGACAATTTTATGTGGAGCAAGTCGTGGTCAACTGTATCGAAAGCTTTACGTAAGTCAATGAAGATCCCTAGTGGGACTTCTTTTTTCTCTATTGCTGTATAAATATGTTCTAGCATGTGGATAATAGCATCATTAGTATTTTTATTAGGCCTGAGCCCAAAATTTACAGGGGTTGAGTATGTTGTGGGAGATGAGGTAGGAATAGATACGCTTATGGATTAATTTTTCAAAGATTTTAGAGAGAGGGTGTAAGTTTGATATTGGCCTATAGTTATTCAAGTCTGTGTGGTCTCCTCCTTTATGGATCGGGGTGACCCTTGCTATTTTGAGAACTGTAGGAAACGTAGAGGATTCAATGGATTTGTTAAAGAGTGTTGCAATGATTGGTGATAACACCTGTGACACTTTTTTATATATAATTGGTGGTAAGGTATTTAAATCTCCTGTCTTGTTTTTTTAGTTTGCTGATAATAAGGGAGACTTCAGTTGGGTTAGTCGGAGCTAGGAACAGTGTGTTCGGGTAGTTGCCAGTGAGGTAGTCATTGGGTAGGGTATCTGAGCTTGGGATTTTATTTGCAAGGTTTTTTTCCTATAGTGGAGAAGAAATCATTGAGTCTGTTTGCTGTTTCAGTAGGTGGGAATTGGGGTTCATCTGGTTTTCTTAATTCAATTTCGCTATTTCGTGTTATCTTTTTTGTTCCTAGTATTTCTGATAGGGTTTTCCAGGTCTTTTTTATGTCACCTCGTAAGTTGGATAATCTGTTCTCATAATACAATTTTTTAGCCCTTCTTATTAGGCTGGTTAGGATTGACGAGTAACGTTTTGTTTGGTCACTGGTTACGTGGCCCATTCTGTACTGTTTTTCTTATTGGTGTTTTGTATTTATGGATTTGAGGATACTGGGTGTTAGCCAGGAACTGTTCAGTCTCTTCGCAGTCATCTGTTTAGTTTTTTTTAGGGCAGTGCTTGTTATAGAGGTATTGGGTCTTTTTTAGAAAATTATTAATACATTCGTCAATATCTGTATAGATTTCTAGCTCAGTGTGCCAGTCAATGTTTGTTACTGCTGCTGTGAAGTTATTGATAGCTGCCTCATTGTGAAGTCTGAAAGTGACTTTAGTAGTGTCTAGGGGTAATTTGCCAAGGTTTGTTATGAGGAAGGTAGGGTAGTGATCTGTGGTATTATCTGTGATTACGCCTGATCTTAAGGGGGATATGGTGTTGGTCCAGATGTGGTCTAGTAGGGAAACACTAGTCTCTGTAACTCTTGTTGGTTTTGTTACTGTTGGTAGCAAGAAGCAGTTACTCATTGTGTTTGTGAATTTTGTAATTTTGTTTTTAATTTTGTAACATAGATACAAATGTATCTATGTAATTATTTAAATATTAAACAAAATTTATTTTCCGATACAATATGTGGTAGAATTAATATTTTATTCAGCGTGCCCAGTTGCGTGGCATCATTTCTAAGCTTGTGTGTTTGCTGTCAGAGTGCCATACGAGACAATGCAGCGAGTGTGGGTCCCTGTGATAGATTTCACTAACACTAAGGGTAACCATATCACACTAACTGACCACCAAACCACCATGGTCATCAACATGCTGGGTAAACCAAGACTGGGAGACAACACTCAGCCAGAAGAATGTGAGTATTGTAGTTTATGACACCTATGTTTCTTTAAGAGGCGCGTGAAGTTTCTCTGTCTCTTAATATCATGTTCATTTTTCAAATATAATCTACCATATCTATAATTACTATAGCATTTGCTTTATCTGCTTTTGTAAAGTGAAGTCCAGGATCTTTCCTTAATTCATGGTATAACTTAACGAATCATTAATGACAATTGAAATTTCGAAATGGCTGAGAAAGAATTTTGTATAATTTAACCGATTTTCTTGTGTAATCATTGTTATCTTCTACAGTGGAAGTATATGCTGGACCAGAGAACCCAATGAGTGTCAGGAGGAAATATAGCATAACCTTCCAGTGTCAGTTTAATCTTAAGATGTATCCTTTCGACGAACAGGTGAGACATCTTCCTTCAGATAATGTCCCTGGCTTCTCTGGTTTAGGTCATTTAATACTAAGACTTATTCCTTCATGTTGCCTAAATTACCTAAATACTCAGATCCAAAGAATTGGTATTGTTCTGAGACGTTTTATTTACATATCTTTTAGAGTGGCAGTTATGACATAAATAACAAATTAATAAAATTCTAGAAATTCTAGATAATTTCAGGGTTCGTCCGTATCTCCTGGAAGAGTGTGTGTGATCTTTATACTAAAAGTTTTACTTTTCAAAATATTTTTCCAGTATTAAAGAAGGTTTTTCTTTACCCCAGTAGTTCTGCAACTTGGAGCTGACAATGCTGTCTGCATCATCTCGGCTGCTTGTGTTTGATAAGGTTGCCACCACCGCTGTTTTCAACGGGAATCCACAGCTTGTTGAGTACTTTGTAGGTGATGTTGATATTGAGTTCCACAACGAGCGAGACTTCGCTGCTGTGTTTGTCAAATGTAAGTAAAATTGTTTAGTATGTGTAGATTTTGTTAAAATAATACATGACTCGTACTTTAAAAATATTAAAATACAGTGTTTATGAAATGTGTGTTTTGTTACATGAAATATACTAAACCGATAATGTAAATATCATACCGTATAATTATTAAAAGTTACATTATCTGGAAGATAACAATACTAGGATGGATGTTACCAATGACATTATAAACTTAGACTTATCACCACAGCTTCACACTTAGTAACATAACTGTTATTGTCCCTCACTGTTGCCTTGCAACACAGAGTTGAAATTTTAAGTTTTATCATAACATTATTAAGAGTTCCAGTTTTTACTCTTCTTCGATGATCTAGTCCAGTGATTCTCAACTTTTCCTGCATCATTAACTCCCTCGGCTTGATGTATTTCTCCATTTACTCCTTCACTTCCATACAAAAAATTTATCGCCATCATAAAGGGACAGATAAACAAGGTCAGAAAAAAAATAAATTATTCAGGTTTTGCACAAAAGTAGCAATATATATATTCGTATCACCAAAAATAAAAATAATAAAACATTCTTTTCTAATGAAATAATTATACAATCCATTTTTATCACAAAAAATAAAACCAAACAGAAACACCAGAAACATTATCAGTGGGAACACTGCTGAGTCATTGAGTCAGTTTGTTTATGCGAGGAGATGTTGATGACAATGTTGATGACAATGTTGATGACAATTTTTTTTTTTATTATCACACCGGCCGATTCCCACCAAGGCAGGGTGGCCCGAAAAAGAAAAACTTTCACCATCATTCACTCCATCACTGTCTTGCCAGAAGGGTGCTTTACACTACAGTTTTTAAACTGCAATATTAACACCCCTCCTTCAGAGTGCAGGCACTGTACTTCCCATCTCCAGGACTCAAGTCCGGCCTGCCGGTTTCCCTGAATCCCTTCATAAATGTTACTTTGCTCACACTCCAACAGCACGTCAAGTATTAAAAACCATTTGTCTCCATTCACTCCTATCAAACACGCTCACGCATGCCTGCTGGAAGTCCAAGCCCCTCGCACACAAAACCTCCTTTACCCCCTCCCTCCAACCCTTCCTAGGCCGACCCCTACCCCGCCTTCCTTCCACTACAGACTGATACACTCTTGAAGTCATTCTGTTTCGCTCCATCTCTCTACATGTCCGAACCACCTCAACAACCCTTCCTCAGCCCTCTGGACAACAGTTTTGGTAATCCCGCACCTCCTCCTAACTTCCAAACTACGAATTCTCTGCATTATATTCACACCACACATTGCCCTCAGACATGACATCTCCACTGCCTCCAGCCTTCTCCTCGCTGCAACATTCATCACCCACGCTTCACACCCATATAAGAGCGTTGGTAAAACTATACTCTCATACATTCCCCTCTTTGCCTCCAAGGACAAAGTTCTTTGTCTCCACAGACTCCTAAGTGCACCACTCACTCTTTTTCCCTCATCAATTCTATGATTCACCTCATCTTTCATAGACCCATCCGCTGACACGTCCACTCCCAAATATCTGAATACGTTGATGACAATGTTACTCTCATATCGTCATCGGCTTTCAGTCGGTTCCTGGACTTTGTCTTCATTGCTACTAAACTGTGAGTTTTACCCAAATATGAACATCAACCTTTTCGCATTCTTCTCAGAGAGTAGCTGAAGATTGAAGATCAATCAGCTCCTCTGTTGCTGAGTCATCAGGTGCATCAAATATTTACCCTTTGCCATGTAATATTTTACTCCCAGGGGTAAATTTACCCCAGGTTGAGGATCACTGATCTAGTCCTTCATGCGGACAGAC
>NC_069419.1:39800657-39830657 GCF_026875155.1 Cherax quadricarinatus
ATATATATATATATGCCCAAATGAGATAAATCTGTGGACTAAAATCACAAGGGTATTAAAGAGGACAACATCAAAGCTGCTTTCATAGAAAACCTGGAAGCTTTCTACAACAGATGGGAACATAAAAAGTCTGGGCTGAATGGGTACTGCCCTTGATACTGGCCATGTAGTCAGAAACTGTAAGGCTGGAGATGAAGTCCTGGTAGTCAGTAAATGTGGGGCTGATAGTGCTGTCCTGGGAGACAGTAATGGTGAAGCTGGAGGTGCTGTCCTGGGAGACAGTAATGGTGAAGCTGGAGATGCTGTCCTGGGAGACAGTAATGGTGAAGCTGGAGATTTTGTCCAGGTAGTCGGGAATTATACGCAGGAAGGAATACATATAAATGACCTCATAGGGGACAGGAGCCATAGTAGGAAACAAGTGTAGTCAAAGATAAGATAAAACCAATATTGCAAACTAGAAATACCGCAGGAAATAGCAAACAAGAGACTCCACTAGCAATAGTGAGGATATATTACCAAAAACAACTGGTGGGAGCTCCATTGTTGGTGGTAGGGAGGATAGAAGTAAGACAGGGAAACATGCACCAACAGGGAATACAGTCACAGAAACCCAAGGCAAACGGAAACCAAGCCTGTGCACATACTATGCACTTGGTATCTGCTGGCATGGGAAATCTGGAAAAACAGATGGGACGTGCAGCTATGACCACCCTAGAAAATGCCATGCCCATATGACAACAGGAAAATGCAAACTCCCTTCCTGTAAGCTTTTTCACCCTGAACTGTGTACCTCTTCAGTACAGGAAAGACTGTGCTATAACTTAAATTGCCAGGCATACCATCTAAAGGGACAAAAAAATACAAAACATCCAGGCCATGGGAAAACCTGGGTAGCCACAGCCACTCAAGAGGGAGAGGTTTTTTAGTGCCAGGAAGGAAAAAAAACTGGCAGGAAATGGCAGAAATCGTACACCAAATCCAGTCATTCCTGGAGTGAAACCACAGTCGATGGCCTCCACTCCAAACCAACAGATACAGATACTAATGCCGGAAAAAAAAATCCCCCCCCCCAGTACCAACAATACCACCAATCCGATAACATTCTTCTTTGCAAATATACAGGGTCTAAAGCCAGCAACAAACAACAAAATACCTTTCATCCGTGGACTGCTTGCAGAGGCAAAGGCAATGTTCGCGGCTTTCACTGAGACCCACATAAAGGATCACTTGGACAGCGAAATATGGATCCCAGGTTACAACCTATACAGATGTGACAGAGTGAACAGGCAAAAGGGGGGGTTGGCCTGTACATTGCAGAGTCACTTGTTTGCACAGAACTGCTTAATGCCTCAAATGATGAAGTGGAAGTTTTAGCAGTAAAGAAAACCTAGTCATTGTGGTAGTCTACAAGCCTCCGGATGCAACATCTCAGCAATTCCAGGAACAGCTGTTAAAAATTGACCACTGTCTGGAAAATCTTCCAGCTCCTGCACCCAACATCTTGCTCCTGGGGGATTTCAACTTAAGGCACCTAAAATGGAGGAATATAGCAAATAATATTGTTGCAGTAATAACATCAGGAGGCAGCTCTGATGAAAACTCACACTCACACGAGCTTTTAAATCTCTGCACAAAATTCAATTTAAACCAGCAAATAGTAGAGCCTACTAGACTGGAGAATACACTAGACCTCATCTTCACTAACAATGATGATCTGATAAGAAATGTCACCATATCAAAAACAATGTACTCAGATCACAACATAATTGAGGTTCAGACATGTATGCGTGGAGCCCCAGACCGACATAATGAGACTAGTCACGAGGGAGCATTCACCAAATTCAACTTCAATAACAAAAACATAAAGTGGGACCAAGTAAACCAAGTCCTAACCGATATAAGCTGGGAAGATATACTAAGCAACACAGACCCCAACTTATGCCTAGAACAGATTAACTCGGTGGCACTCGATGTATGCTCAAGGCTTATTCCTCTAAGAAAAAGGAGGAGTAGATGTAAAATAGAAAGAGACAGGCGCTCTCTTTACAGGCGACGGAAAAGAATAACAGAGCGGCTAAAAGAGGTCAATATATCTGAAATGCGTAGGAGACACTGGTCAGAGAAATAGCAAGCATCGAACTTAAGCTAAAAGAATCCTTTAGGAGTCAGGAATCGCGGGAAGAACTAAAAGCCATAAATGAAATCGAAAGAAACCCAAAGTATTTCTTCTCCTATGCCAAATCAAAATCGAGAACAACGTCCAGTATTGGGCCCCTACTTAAACAAGATGGGTCCTACACAGATGACAGCAAGGAAACGAGTGAGCTACTCAAGTCCCAATATGACTCAGTTTTTAGCAAGCCGCTAACCAGACTGAGAGTCGAAGATCAAAATGAATTTTTTATGAGAGAGCCACAAAATTTGATTAACACAAGCCTATCCGATGTTATCCTGACGCCAAATGACTTCGAACAGGCGATAAATGACATGCCCATGCACTCTGCCCCAGGGCCAGACTCATGGAACTCCGTGTTCATCAAGAACTGCAAGAAGCCCCTATCACGAGCCTTCTCCATCCTATGGAGAGGGAGCATGGACACGGGGGTCGTCCCACAGTTACTAAAAACAACAGACATAGCCCCACTCCACAAAGGGGTCAGTAAAGCAACAGCAAAGAACTACAGACCAATAGCACTAACATCCCATATCATAAAAATCTTTGAAAGGGTCCTAAGAAGCAAGATCACCACCCATCTAGAAACCCATCAGTTACACAACCCAGGGCAACATGGGTTTAGAACAGGTCGCTCCTGTCTGTCTCAACTATTGGATCACTACGACAAGGTCCTAAATGCACTAGAAGACAAAAAGAATGCAGATGTAATATATACAGACTTTGCAAAAGCCTTCAACAAGTGTGACCATGGTGTAATAGCGCACAAAATGCGTGCTAAATGAATAACAGGAAAAGTCGGTCGATGGATCTATAATTTCCTCACTAACAGAACACAGAGAGTAGTCGTCAACAGAGTAAAGTCCGTGGCAGCTACGGTGAAAAGCTCTGTTCCACAAGGCACAGTACTCGCTCCCATCTTGTTCCTCACCCTCATATCCGACATAGACAAGGATGTCAGCCACAGCACCGTGTCTTCCTTTGCAGATGACACCCGAATCTGCATGACAGTGTCTTCCATTGCAGACACTGCAAGGCTCCAGGCGGACATCAACCAAATCTTTCAGTGGGCTGCAGAAAACAATATGAAGTTCAACGATGAGAAATTTCAATTACTCAGATATGGTAAACATGAGGAAATTAAATCTTCATCAGAGTACAAAACAAATTCTGGCCACAAAATAGAGCGAAACACCAACGTCAAAGACCTGGGAGTGATCATGTCGGAGGATCTCACCTTCAAGGACCATAACATTGTATCAATCGCATCTGCTAGAAAAATGACAGGATGGATAATGAGAACCTTCAAAACTAGGGAGGCCAAGCCCATGATGACATTCTTCAGGTCACTTGTTCTATCTAGGCTGGAATATTGCTGCACACTAACAGCATCTTTCAAGGCAGGTGAAATTGCCGACCTAGAAAATGTACAGAGAACTTTCACGGCGCGCATAACGGAGATAAAACACCTCAATTATTGGGAGCGCTTCAGGTTCCTAAACCTGTATTCCCTGGAACGCAGGAGGGAGAGATACATGATTATATACACCTGGAAAATCCTAGAGGGACTAGTACCGAACTTGCACACGAAAATCACTCACTACGAAAGCAAAAGACTTGGCAGACGATGCACCATCCCCCCAATGAAAAGCAGGGGTGTCACTAGCACGTTAAGAGACCATACAATAAGTGTCAGGGGATCGAGACTGTTCAACTGCCTCCCAGCACACATAAAGGGGATTACCAACAGACCCCTGGCAGTCTTCAAGCTGGCACTGGACAAGCACCTAAAGTCAGTTCCGGATCAGCCGGGCTGTGGCTCGTACGTTGGTTTGCGTGCAGCCAGCAGCAACAGCCTGGTTGATCAGGCTCTGATCCACCAGGAGGCCTGGTCACAGACCGGGCCGCGGGGGCGTTGACCCCCGGAACTCTCTCCAGGTAAACTCCAGGTAAACATAATCCAACAAACTACTGTCATTTCGCCCTACATCATATCTTGTATACTTATTTATCCTCTTTTTCTTAAAATATGTATTACCTATAACTAAACCCCTTTCTATACAAAGTTCAATCAAAGGGCTCCCATTATCATTTACACCTGGCACCCCAATCTTACCTACCACACCCTCTCTAAAAGTTTTCTACTTTAGCATTCAGATCCCCTACCACAATGACTCTCTCACTTGGTTCAAAGGCTCCTATAAATTCACTTAACATCTCTCAAAATCTCTCTCTCTCCTCTACATTCCTCTCTTCTTCAGGTGCATACACGCTTATTATGACCCACTTTTCGCATCCAACCTTTACTTTAATCCACATAATTCTTGAATTTACACATTTATATTCTCTTTTCTCCTTCCATAACTGATCCTTCAACATTACTGCTACCCCTTCCTTTGCTCTAACTCTCTCAGATAATCCAGATTTAATCCCATTTATTTCCCCCCACCGAAACTCCCCTTCCCCCTTCAGCTTTGTTTCGCTTAGGGCCAGGGCATCCAACTTCTTTTCATTCATAACATCAGCAATCATCTGTTTCTTGTCATCCGCACTACATCCACGCACATTCAAGCATCCCAGTTTTATAAAGTTTTCTTCTTCTCTTTTTTAGTAAATGTCTACAGGAGAAGGGGTTACTAGCCCATTGCTCCCGGCATTTTAGTCGCCTCATACGACACGCATGGCTTACGGAGGAAAGATTCTTTTCCACTTCCCCATGGACAATAGAAGAAATAAAGAAGAACAAGAGCTATTTAGAAAAAGGAGAGAAACCTAGATGTATGTATATATAAAAGCATGTGCGTGTCTGTGAAGTGTGACCAAAGTGTAAGAAGGAGTAGCAAGAATCCCTGTTATCTAGCGTGTTTATGAGACAAAAAAAGAAACCAGCAATCCTACCATCATGAAAAAACAGTTACAGGTTTCTGTTTCAGAGTCATCTGGCGGACGGTATACTTCCCTGGGTGGTTGCTGTCTACCAACCTAACTACCTATTTATATATATATATAAAATATATATATAATATAATATATAAATATATATATATATAATATAATATAAATTATATATATGCAATAAGATCACAGAAAAACAGGTGATTTTACTGTGATAATGTGAGTAGTAAACGAAAGCGCTTGGAATTCTCTTTTCTTTCAGAGTGGTTGTTTGCATATATATATATATATATATATATATATATTTTATATATATATATATATATAATATATATATATAAAATATAATATATATATATATAATATATATATATATATATATGGGGGTTAGCTTTTGGTCTATAGTTTGAAGCTAAGGACCTGTCTCTGTTTTGTAGATAGGTATCACATTTGCTATTTTCCATTAATCTGGCACTAGGCCGGTTTGTAGTGATATGTTGAAAAGATTAGCCAAAGGTTTGCTAAGTTCCTCTTTACGTTCCTTTAAAACCCTTGCATATAGTTCATCAGGGCTTGGAGATTTGTTAGGTTTCAATTTATCTATTTGTCTAAGGACCATGTCACTTGTGACCCTGATCGTGCATAGTTTATTTTCGTCCTGTTCTACATAATTTATTTCTGGAATTTCACTAGTATCTCCTGTGTAAAAACTGAGAGAAAATAAGTGTTAAAAATTCTACACATTTCATTATCACTGTCAGGGAGTTGACCTGAGTAACTTTTGAATGGGCTCTACTTGTCCCCAATATTACTTCTATATACCTGAAAGAATCCTTTTGGGTTAGTCTTCGATTCCCTTGCAACTAACCTCATAATGTCTTTTTGATTTTCTTATTCTCTTTTTTATTTTTCACTTTAACTGAATACATTGATGTTTTAACTGACCCTCTCCTCTTTTGATTCGCCTATACATGCCTTTTGTTTGGCCAATTTAGGATCAGTTTTGTTTGATCAAATTTCCCTATTCGGAGCATAAGTTGTCTGGGCAGCTAGAACTATGCTCTGGAAAACGTCATATCAGCAACCACCACCACGTACCTGACCCATAGTCAGATCATTCCAGTTCAGCCCACCTAGGTAATTTCTCAGTCCTATGAAATTAGCCAAGTGGAAGTCAGGGACAGAGTCTTGATTGCAGTTATTAGGATAGTTCCATGATATATTAAAATTGAGTGATTTGTGATCACTTTCCCCAAGCTCATCAACCTCAAGATTATTGATGAGTGATTCCTTACTGGCAAGAACCAAGTCCAGCAGGGTATTTCCTCTAGTTGGTTCTGTCACAGACTGCTTTAAAAAACAACCCTGAATCGTATCAAGAAAGTCGTATGGACACAGGGGTCGTCCCATAGCTGCTAAAAACAACAGACATAGCCCCATTCCACAAAGGGGGCAGTAAAGCAATAGCAAAGAACTACAGACTGATAACACTAACATCCCATATCACAAAAATCTTCGAAAGGTTTCTAAGAAGCAAGATCGCTACCCATCTAGACAGCCATCAATTACTCAACCCAGGGCAGCTATGACCACTATGACAAGGTCCTGGATGCTCTAGAAGACAAACAAAATGCAGATGTAATATACACAGACTTTTCAAAAGCGCACAAAATGCGTGATAAAGGAATAACGGGAAAAGTTAGTAGATGAATCTATAATTTCCTAACAAATAGAACACAAAGAGTAGTAGTAAACAGAGTAAAGTCTGATGCAGCTATGGTGAAAGCTCTGTTCCACAAGGCACAGTACTCGCCCCCATCTTGTTCTTCATCCTCATATCTGACATACTCAGGGTTATAAGCCACAGCACCGTGTCTTCCTTTGCAGATGACACCTGGATTTACATGAGAGTCTTTAACTGAAGACACCGCAAGACTCCAGGCGGATATCAACCAAATACAATACAATACAATGCAATACAGTTTTTATTTCCTTGCAAGTTTACCTTGAGATTATGTAATTACAATAATGAACTGCAATGCAAAGAGTTCCACTATAATGCCATGGCATTATGGGCAGATTAAATTTAATGGCTTACAGACTGCTTAATACTAGAGAAACTAATCATAGCTTGTTGAAGTTGTACATCTGTTTTTATTTAAAGCAGACAGTAATTTTACTCAAATTACAATCTGAGGATATTACAAGGGGACAATTTGAAAGTATTTTGTAGGCTGTGTATATCAATAGTAAATACTTATATTATATTATGGGAATATAATATTGAGCGTTGTTGAGAGTAGTTCACAATATGAGAATGCTACAATTTGGTGTAAGACAGTATAGTTTTGGGCAGGTATTTATACTACAATGTAGTAAGTATTAAGTAATGTATGAACTTTGGGTAATCTAAATTTTGAAGTATTACGATTTGGGTAATTGGGAGATTTTTTCGCAAATGTAAGTATTGAGTAATGAGTATTTAGTTTAGGGTGAGTAGATGGTTTTTGACAAGAGTCTTAAATTGATGTTCAGACCGGGTTACTTTAGTATTTACTGGTAATGAATTCCAAATTTTGAGGCCCTTAATGTGCATAGAGTTCTTACACAGTGTGATATGGACACGGGGTACATCAAAAAGTGATCTGTGTCTTGTGTTATGGTAGTGTGTCCTGTTAAGGTTGGTGAGGAGAAGTTTGAGTGGTGGGTTTACATTTGAGTGTAGAGTTCTATGTATGTAGCAGGCACAAGAATAAGTATGGATGTTCTTTACGGTGAGTAGTTTTAGACTTTTGAATATTGGTGGAGTATGCTGTCTGGAGTAGGAATTTGTTATCATTCTGACTGCAGCCTTTTGCTGGGTTATTAATGGTCTTAGGTGATTTAATGTTGTTGATCCCCATGCACAAATGCCATAGGTGAGATAAGTGTAGATGAGTGAATGATACAGTGCAAGGAGAGCTGATTGCAGAACATAGTACCGTATCTTTGATAGTATGCCTACTGTCTTAGAGATTTTCTTAGAAATTTGTTGTATGTGTGTTGTATATGTGTCAAGGTGGATTCCTAGGAATTTTCTCTCTGTGAGTTTTGTGATGGATGATCCGTTTAGTGTTATGTTAAGTGGAACATTTGTAGCTCTGTTTCCAAATTGAATGAAATAGGTTTTGTCAGTATTGAGTGTAAGCTTATTAGTCATCATCCAGGTAGATATTATCTGCAATTCAGCATTAACAGTGTTGGCCAGTATGACTGAGTTTGGGTGAGAGAAGACGTATGATGTGTCATCTGGAAATAATATGGGTTTGAGTAGCTGTGATGCATTCGGTAGATCATTGGTGTAAATAAGAAAAAGGAGTGGGTCCAGGACACTTTCTTGTGGGACCCCGACTATAATTGGTTGTGTGGAAGAGTTATCTCCATTTGTGTACACATATTGGCTTCTGTTACTGAGGTATGACTTTAGGTAGTTGAGTTAGTGCCCTCTTATACCACAGTGTGTTAATTTAATGTGCAGCAAATCATGGTCGACTGTATCAAAAGCTTTACGTAAATCAAGGAAGATTCCCAGCGGGACTTCTTTCTTCTCGAGAACGGTGTATATTAGTTCTAGCATGTGTATAATAGCATCATTTGTGCTTTTATTATTCCTGAATCCAAACTGACAAAGGTTGAGTATGTTATGTGAGCCGAGGTAGGAATAGATCGGCCTATGAATTATTTTTTCAAAGATTTTAGAAAGCAGAGGTAAGTTAGATATTGGTCTATAGTTATTCAAGTCTGCTTGATCTCCTCCTTTGTGGATCGGGGTGACCCTCGCTATTTTGAGAATTGATGGGAAGGTGGTGGATTCAATGGATTTGTTAAGAATGTTGCAATAATTGGTGACAGTACTTGTGAAGCTTTTTCGTACATAAAAGGTGGTAAGTTTTTATAACTCCTGCCTTGTTTTTAAGGGTGTTGATGATGAGCGAGACTTCTGTTGGGTTGGTTGGGGCTAGGAATAGTGTATTCGGGTAGGTGCCCGTGAGGTAGTCTGAGCTTGGGATTTTGCTCGCCAGATTCTTTTCTATGGTGGGGAAGAAAACATTGAGTCTGTTTGCTGTTTCAGTTGGTGGGAGTTGGGGTTCGTCTGATTTTGTTAATTTGATTGTTTTGTTTTTGGATATCTTTTTAGTTCCTAGAATTTCGGATAGGATTTTCCAGGTCTTTTTCATATAAATGGGCCGCAGAAAACAATATGAAGTTCAATAATGAGAAATTTCAACTACTCCAATATGGAAAACGTGAGGAAATTAAAAAACTACATCGAAAGTGTAAAACAAATTCTAACCACACAATAGAGCGAAAAACTAATGTAAAAGACCTGGGAGTGATCATGTCGGAGGATCTCACCTTCAAGGACCATAACATTGTATCAATCGCATCTGCTAGAAAAATGACAGGATTGATAATGAGAACCTTCAGAACTAGGGATGCCAAGCCCATGACGACACTCTTCAGGTCGCATGTTCTATCTAGGCTGGAATATTGCTGCACACTAACAGCACCTTTCAAGGCAGGTGAAATTGCTGACCTAGAAAATGTACAGAGAACCTTCACAGCACACATAACTGCTATAAAACACGTCAGTTACTGGTAACGCTTGAAGTTCCTCAAGCTGTACTCCCTGGAATGCAGGCGGGAGAGATACATGATTACATACACTTAGAAAATCCTAGCAGGATTAGTACCAAACTTGCACACGAAAATCACTCCCTATGAAAGCAAAAGACTCGGCAGACGATGCAACATCCTCCCGGTGAAAAGCAGGGGTGCCACTAGCACGATAAGAAACAACACAGTAAGTGTCAGGGGCCCAAGACTGTTCAACTGCCTCCCAGCATACATAAGGGGGAGTACCAATAGACCCCTGGCTGTCTTCAAGCAGGCACTGGACAAGCACCTAAAGTCAGTACCTGACCAGCCGGGCTGTGGTTCGCATGTCGGGTTGCGTTCAGCTAACAGTAACAGCCTGGTTGATCAGGCACTGATCCACCATGAGGCCTGGTCACAGGCTGGGCCGCGGTGGCGTTGACCCCCGGAACTCTCTCCAGGTATACTCCAGATATACTCAAAATTTCCTGTCAAATTGCTCCAGTCAATATGTCTAAAGTTAAAATCTCCCATTAGCACAACCTTTTTGTATGTGGATGCCTTACGAATTTCGTCCCGTGGAAGTTTTCTGCACTCCCTGTTAAGACTCACAAAATCGTAATGACACGATTGCAAACAAACCATTCCACGGGTGGGGTTAGAACCAGCGATCAGAGAGTCATGCAACTCCAGAGCCACTGGGCCAGCTAGCTACAATAAGATTCATCCAACTAGGTATATTTATACACCAATGGAAGGTTAGCATAGGCACCACTCTGACCACAAATGCAAGTTTTTACAGACGAATCTAACTCGTTGGTCTGGAGTTTTATGACTCTCTGATCACGGGTTCTAACACCACCCGTGGTATGGTTTGTTTGCAATCGTGTCATTTCAGTTTCGTGAGTCATGTTGACGGCTTTGAGGGGACTTGAGCTAGAGTTCGTCACGGCCATGCTAGTGGAAGATTTGTCTGTAAAAACGTGCATTTGTGGTCACAGTGGTGCCTATGCTAACCTTCCTATGGTTCTTAAATATACCTAGTAGGATGAATCTTATTGTAGCTAGCTGGCCCAGAGGCTAACGCATCGGTCTGGAGTTTTATGACTCTGAGCGCGGGTTCTAACCCCACCCATGGTATGGTTTCTCCCTATTAAGGTTTGGGGGTCTGTAAATCACACCCAAAACTAGTTTTTCATGGTCCTCAAGAAGCTGTTTCTACACAGATTCAGTGGCCAACGCTTCTAATTTTATATCTCGTCTAACGCAACAATTTAAAGTATCTCTAACTTACATAGCCACTCCACCTCCCTTCCTGTTGAGCCTATCAGTGTGGAATAATTTATAGCCTTGTGTGTGGCATTCGGAAGGAATTTCTCTATCTTTTAATAATATAAATAATATCTATGGTTCCAGCACTTGCAATTAACCTTAGCTCATCTATCTTATTTCTTACACTCCTACTAGTAGTATAGTAAACCTTAAGAGAGCTAGTCTCTCACTGCCCTCTGCTGTCTCCCTTTGTTTTTCTGACCAGTTCCATTGTCTTTATTTGTAATTTTATGATGAATAATGTCTTTTAGATATATCCCTGAGGTATCCTGGTAATATCTGCTGTTTTCAACCTATGTGCTGCAACCTATTTGTTTCCCACACACACACCCATACCCCTATCTTCTATCAGTTTAAAATCCTAGACAGATCAGCAATAGCCCTCTCTATCGAGTTGGCCAGTGCTACCACCCCTGTTCCAGAGAGATGCATACATATCATGTTTGCCATAGAAGTTATCCCAGTTGTCAATGAATGGGATTGCAAGTTCGTTGCAGTATCTGTCAAGCTAACAATTTACACCAATTGCCCTAGACATCCATTCATTGCCCACTCCCCTTCTAGGCAAGATGCTACATATGACTAGGATCCCTCCCTTAGACCTAATTAAATCTGTAGCCGAACTGTACTTTTCTAGTCGATGACCTCCACTCCAACACAACAGATATTAGTGCCAGGAAGAAAAAAAGACTCCCCTTCATACCACCAATTCTACGACATTTATCTTTGCAGATATACAGGGTCTAAAGCCAGCAACAAATAACAAGATATCTTTCATCCGTGGACTGCTTACGGAGTCGTATGCAATTACCCGGAGTTTACCTGGAGAGAGTTCCGGGGGTCAACGCCCCCGCGGCCCGGTCTGTGACCAGGCCTCCTGGTGGATCAGAGCCTGATCAACCAGGCTGTTACTACTGGCTGCACGCAATCCAACGTACGAGCCACAGCCCGGCTGGTCAGGTACCGACTTTAGGTGCTTGTCCAGTGCCTGCTTAAAGACAGCCAAAGGTCTATTGCTAATCTCCCTTATGTATGCTGAGAGGCAGTTGAACAGTCTTGGGCCCCTGACACTTATTGTGTTGTCTCTTAACGTGCTAGTGACACCGCTGCTTTTCATTGGGGGGATGTTGCATCGTCTGCCGAGTCTTTTGCTTTCGTTGTGAGTGATTTTCGTGAGCAAGTTCGGTACTAGTCCCTCTAGGATTTTCCAGGTGTATATAATCATGTATCTCTCCCGCCTGCGTTCCAGGGAGTACAGGTTCAGGAACTTCAAGCGCTCCCAGTAATTGAGGTGTTTTATCTTCGTTATGCGCGCCGTGAAGGTTCTCTGTACATGTTCTAGGTCAACAATTTCACCTGCCTTGAAAGGTGCTGTTAGTGTGCAGCAATATTCCAGTCTAGATAGAACATGCGACCTGTAGAGTGTCATCATGGGCTTGGCATCCCTAGTTTTGAAGATTCTCATTATCCATCCTGTCATTTTTCTAGCAGATGTGATTGATACAATGTTATGGTCCTTGAAGGTGAGATCCTCCGACAATGTTCGCGGCTTTCACAGAGACCCACATAAAGGATCACTTGAACAACGAAATAGGGATCCAAGGTTACAACCTATACAGATGTGACAGAGTGAACAGGCAAAAGGAGGGGGGGTTGGCCTGTGTATCACAGAGTCACTTATATGCTCAGAACTACTAAATGCCTCAAATGATGTAGCTGAAGTTTTAGCAGTAAAGATCGAGAAGCAAAACTTGGTCATTGTGATTGTATACAAGCCTCCAGATGCAACGTCTCAACAATTCCAGGAACAGCATTTGAAAATCTTCCAGCTCCTGCCCCCAACAACTTGCTCTTGGGGGATTTCAACCTAAGGCACCTAAAATGGAGGAAAATAGCAAATAATGTTATAGTAGAGATAACACCAGAAGGCAGCTCAGATGAAAACTCGCACACACACGAACTTTTAAATCTCTGCTCCAAATTCACCTTAAACCAGAAAATAATAGAGCCGACAAGATTGGAGAATACGCTGGACCTCATCTTCACTAACAATGATGGTCTGATACGAAATGTCATCACATCTAAAACAGTATACTCAGATCACAACATAAAGGTTCAGACATGTATGCGGGGAGCCCCATACTGACAAAATATGATCAGTCACGAGGGAGCCTTCACCAAATTCAACTTCAATAACAAAAACATTATGTGAGACCAAGTAAACCAAGTATTAAATAACATAAACTGGAAAGATAGATTAAGCAACACGGATCCTACTCTATGTCTAGAACAAATTAACTCTGTGGCACTTGAGGTATGCTCAAGGCATATTCCTTTAAAAAAAAGGAAGAGAAGATGTAAGCTAAAAAGAGAAAGACGCTTCCTTTACAGACGAAGGCAAAGAATAACTTTGCAGCTAAACGAGACCAATGTATCTCCAATACGTAGGGAGACATTGGTCAGAGAAATAGCAAACATCGAACTAAAGCTAAAGGACTCTTACAGGAGTCAAGAAACACGAGAAATAAAAGCCATAAATGAAATTGCAAGAAAGCAAAGTATTTCTTTTCTTATGCCAAATCAAAGTCTAGGACAACATCCAGTATTGGGCCCCTACTTAAACAGGATGGGTCCTACACAGATGACAGCAAGGAAATGAGTGAGTTATTGAAGTCCCAATATGACTCGGTTTTTAGCGAGCCGCTAACCAGACTGAGAGTCGAAGATCTAAATTAATTTTTTATGAGAGAGAGACAGAATTTGGTAGATACACGCCTATCTGATACTATCCTGACATCAAATGACTTCGAACAGGTTATAAATGACATGCCCATGCACTCTACCCCAGGGCCAGATTCATGGAACTCCGTGTTCATCAAGAACTGCAAGAAGCCCCTATCACGTGCTGGATGCACTAGAAGACAAACAGAATGCAAATGTAATATACTGTGAACGAGATTATTTGGTGTTTCTGGTAGCGGGTGAGTGAATGATACGTCTTCGGAGGCTTCTTACTTTATTCACAAAGTCGTGGTGGGTACACAGGCTTGTGTGTTTGTGCCCATGGCCCGGGAGGGCCATGCCCACGAGGGAGAGAGGAGTAGGCTTGTTGTCTGAGTCTAGGCTGCTGAGAGAGTGAGAGCGAGTGGGACCAGCGTCCCACTGACCTGGGCAGGCCTAGAGAGGGCAGCACCTGAGTGCTGCGAAATATGAACTAAGCTGGCAAACAGCATAGGCTGTCTGTGCAGACAGTACAGGCTGTCTACATTTGCTCGGCCACCTACCTCGCATCGTCCCAACGCGACAGTACTGATGGTAAAAAAAAAACTCGGTCTCATTCTCGTAAGAACAGGGCACAGAAAACAAAATAAAAACATGTATATACATATGGAAATGGTAAAAAAAACTTCCTACAGGGAGGGAAGAAAAAAGCATGTGGGGTGTGCTGAAAAACGTGGTCAAAGGCAGCGAGCGTCGATGGACATCACTGCACACCTTCCTGCATCTGGACAGATACTGCAACACAGGAGATATTGCTGTGGCTGAGCTGTGATGTAATGGGGTACGGTCTCCTCTGGAACGGTGAAGCAGTCATTGGAGTCACTGCAGGGTTTCACTCAACCTGGGGCATGACATGCTGGTGCCGTCAAGTAAGGCATCATCAAAACTCGGCAGCTGGGCAGGACTTCTGGCAAGCGACTCAGGAGGACACTTCTCGACTGGTACTGTCGCTGGGGCTGTCACTGCTGGCGAGCGTGGAGTAAGTCATGGAGCGAGTCGTGGCAGAGACAACTGGGCAAAACATCAGGGAGTTGTAACATCATACACCAGACTGCAGTGAGCGAGCTAGCAGCCAAAGTGACATCATCTTTGTGCAGGAGCTCACTGAAGCTTGTGACACAAGGCTGACACAGTGCCTGCCAACAGGGCTAACTGCGGCTTGATAAGTGTCATTCTCTCAGCAGTTGGAGTTATAGTAGAGGTTAGTCTAAGCATCCCCAGACTTGTTTCTCTACATATAACTGCACTGAAGATCTGGAGGTGAAGTGAAATAAATCTCGATGGGAATTGTAGTAGGTACAATTCTGCAGAACATCTATGAGCGACGAGCATAAGAGCTTTCTGTACAAGGGCTCAGGGCTGACTAATATCAGCTGTCAAATGTGCTGGTCACACCGAGTGACAAGTAACACAGTGATGCTGCTCTGGTGTCTGGGATCAAGACCACACTGGGCATACGGAAAACTTTACACACACCCGCGGTACATGCGGTATAACATAGCTTAACTAGCAAATGATGCTTTTCTGTGCACAAAATTGACACTAAGCCATACACTAACCCGTGAGAACACTGACTGAGAGGAATTAATTGACACACGACATATCTTCTCTCTATCTTCTCAACAGTACTGACATAATTACTGAAATGCTCGATGTGACATCATGTGATGTCAGGCGTGATGTCGCAAGGTGACATCAGCAGCACTGTGACATCAGCAGACATCTCGAGGTGACGTCAGGCAGACATCGTTACGTCATGAAGTCAGGCAGCAGCAGACCACACCTGGGATGTCTAGCTCAGTAACTCACATGGCTCGTAGATCCACATGGCTTCGTCCACATCCCGCATGGCATCGGGATCCATGTAGCATCATGATCTATGTGGCATGCTGATCCATGTAGTTTCGAGTGGCCTTGAGCACTCGGGTACATAGCCCTGGCAATGAATTCACATGGAAAACAGCAGAAAACACAGCAGAGGGAGTGATTACATAGTGGTGGAGTGTGGTGGTAGGCATGTGAGGTGTGAGTGAGGCAGGAAGCCTGCCGCTTCCTCCTCTCCCACCCACAACTCAGGGAGACAGGCACACTGGATGCAGAAATCACCACAAAAACTCACCTCTGGCTTGCTGAAATAGTTGTGCTGGGCTGAACAACAACAGCAGAACATGCAAGTTACGCTGAACACATGACTTGAGAAACAGTGTGGGACTCTGTCGCGTGGAGTCACTGGGATGCCACTTACAATTCTCGAAGAAATTTGGTAAATTTCAGGTAGATCCTGCTTGTACCTGTGTCTGGATGCCGAAACGTGCAGACACGACATCAGGATAACTCGTTGAGAGACGGATGTGTCTTGCGTGGGGTGATGAAGTGAACACAACTTCATTCTATTTCCTTCCTCTCTCTGCTGCGACCACCGCTTCTCACCAATGTTTACGAGATTATTTGGTAGTTCTGCTGAGCGGGGTTCAATGATAAACGTCTTCAGAGGCTTCTTCATTTGCAAAGTCGTGGTGGGTACACAGGCTTGTGTGTTTGTGCCCATGGGCCGGGAGGGCCATGCCCACGAGTGAGAGAGGAGTAGGACTGTTGACCGAGTCTAGGCCGCTGAGAGAGTGAGAGCGAGTGGGACCAGTGTCCCACTAACTTGGGCAGGCCTAGAGAGGGCAACACCTGAGTGCTGCGAAATATGAACTAAGCTGGCAGACAGCATAAGCTGTCTATGCAGACAGTACAGACTTTGCAAAAGCCTTCAACAAGTGTGACCATGGTGTAATAGCTCACAAAATGCATGATAAAAGAATAACAGGAAAAGTTGATAGATGGATCTATAATTTCCTGACAAATAGAACACAAAGAGTAGTAGTCAACAGAGTAAAGTCTGAGGCTGCTACGGTGAAAAGCTCCGTTCCGCAAGGCACAGTACTTGCTCCCATCTTGTTTCTCATCCTCATATTGGACACAGACAGGGATATAAGCCACAGTGCCATGTCTTCCTTTACAGATGACACCTGAATCTGCATGACAGTGTCCTCCATTGAAGATACTGCACGGTTCCAGGCGGACATCAACCAAATCTTTAAATGGGCTGCAGAAAACAATATGAAGTTTAACGATGAGAAATTTCAAGTACCTACTCCGATATGGTAAACGTGAGGAAATAAAATTTTCATCGGAGTATAAAACAAATTCCATCCACATAATAGAGCAAAAAACTAACGTCAAAGACCTGGGAGTGATCATGTTGGAGGATCTCACCTTCAAAGACCATAACATTGTATCAGTCGCATCTGCCAGAAAAATGACAGGATGGATAATGAGAACCTTCAAAACTAAGGATCCCAAGCTCATGATGACACTCTTCAGGTCGCTTGTTCTATTTAGGCTGGAATATTGCTGCTCACTAACAGCACCTTTCAAGGCAGGTGAAATTGCTGACCTAGAAAATGTACAGAGAACCTTCACGGCACGCATAACTGAAATAAAACACCTCAGTTACTGGGAATGATTGAAGTTCCTGAACCTGTACTCCCTGGAATGCAGGCGGGAAAGATACATGGTTATATACACCTGGAAAATCCTAGAGGGACTAGTACCAAACTTGCACACGAAAATCACTCCCTATGAAAGTAAAAGATTCGGCAGACGATGCAACATCTCCCCAATGAAAAGCAAGGGTGCCATTAGCACGTTAAGAGACAACACAATAAGTGTCAGGGGCCCAACACTGTTCAACTGCCTCCCAGCATACATAAGGGGGATTACTGATAGACCCCTGGCTGTCTTCAAGCAGGCACTGGACAGGCACCTAAAGTCGGTACCTGACCAGCCGGGCTGTGGTTCGTACATTGGATTGCGTGAGGCCAGCAGTAACATCCTGGCTGATCAGGTCCTGATCCACCATGAGGCCTGGTCACAGACCGGGCCGTGGGGACCTTGACCCCCGGAACTCTCTCCAGGTAAACTCCTCTCTCCTACCCTTCGCGATATTTCCACCAGCACTGAGACAGATAATAAGCTTGTTCCCATTACCTGACATGATATTATCCAACCTGCTGACTATGTCACTAACACCAGCTCCATGGAAACACCTCTCTCACCTTCCTATCTCTATTACAGAAAGCACGGTCCATATATCTTACCGGTGAGTGACCAACCATAAGAATGCACTTCCCTCTATTAACAGGTGAAGTAGTACCTTTAACTTCACTGACCACTGATGTACACTCATCCTGGAGAACAAAGAAGCGATTTCCTACCTTCAAAACTTCTCTCTCAACTTTCCTTATTTCAGACCCGGGGTGCGTACCCAGGATATGACAGCCATTACCTCTCTGAACTGCAGTACTGAGATGTTGGGACAGAAAACTAGTTACCCTGATGAATCTTTCACCTATCGCCTTAAAGAACTTGGATGCTGTCTTTCCCCATTTGATTATTTACTTTGATTTGAGATCTCTCTAAGTCGGAAACCATTTACGTAAAAAGAAATAAAGTACGTGAAATCAATTATCATAAATCATTCTATCAGCAAAATAAACCCATTTTCTTTCCAATTTCAGGCCTCTGCTTCACTTCCTAAGACTTCCTACTTCAAGATGGTGGACGTATGGCTCCTGTCTAGTATCTTCTTTATTTTCATTATTATTGTCATTCATACTATTATTGATAGAGCAAGAGACTGGGATGCTATCTCGGGATTCAGGAGAATGGCTCCTTCTCCATCACCCTCTGGAAACGTACCGTTATCAAACTATATTTATATGAAAAACCTTAGAACCAGTAGTGTGGACAACGTACCACTAGACATGGAGAACCGCAGGAGAAACTCAGTTGGACTATCTACGAGAAATTCTCAGAGTGCCAACCAGTTGGACATCCAGTCACCCCCTGAAGAGTTGCAAGAGTTAATCAGCTTTAAGCCTGTCCACGAAATCATCATTCTTGGAGCCAGAATATTCGTATTGGCAATTCTCGTTGTCTTCCATATTGTTTATTGGACTGTTGTTTTAGCATAGTTTGAAACACTAATGGTAAGCTACTTTTCTTAGTGTGATATTATATCTTATAGCATTTGGAAATTTGAAGATAAAACACAATACTCGTTGGTATTCGCTTTACGCAATTTAGAAATGTGTTAGAAGCATCATGAGAAATACGTTTAAAACTCACTGTAACCTTAAGCATTCCAGAAGGCCTCATAGATATCAATCTCGGAAAATATTATGTTCATAAATAAAACACTGACTAGTGTAACCATGACAACAATCCCTTACGTTAGCAACGCGAGCAATTGAAATGTTATCCCCAATCTGACACACTTTATATGACAAGTATATATATGAGAATATAAATGTTACATTTGCATTCCAACGATCAATTTGCAGCATTTGGATATCTGTTGAGGCAATATCTGGGCTGCCGGAAGCTTTATCAAGCCTCAGTATGATAAACCGAGCGAAACGTAACGCAGTGAAAGATCCAACAATTGTTGGATCTTTCACTGCGTTACGTTTCGCTCGGTTTATCATACTGAGGCTTGATAAAACTTCCGGCAGCCCAGACATTGCCTCAACAGATATCCAAATGCTGCAAATGTACTTATTCATTTATCTACACAAAATTATATATATATAGCAGGCATCATAAATACGCACGCCTTTTATTAGATTATCTCCTGGCAGTTTCGAAAAGTGCCAGGGCATTTTTTGTATTTAAAACGATGCCTATCTACCATACTGACAAAGTTATAAACGATTGGTTAAATGATTCTGAAATTTTAATCTTCAGTAACTGGCCTAGTAACCCATCAAACTTAAATCCGATAGAGAACATGTTAAACGTGAAGCGTAAACTTCATCACTTGGACGTGTCTACTATTGGTAAACTCTCGAGTGCCATTAAGCAGGTGTTGGAGGATACTGACTTTTCTCTCCTCCACACTTTAGATATACCAGTGCCCAGGAGACGTTAACTTAGTCCATCAAGTGGAAGGGTAGTTGAATTTATTATTATTATTATTAAAGATTCGCCGGTATCCTCCCGGCCCGGGCCTTTTCCAAGTGGTGGCCCGGCCTTGGCTCCCTCTTTAGGGAGTGTCTGAGACCTAAGTCTCCCATGGGAGGAGGCACAAGTACCTCCTCATCTTTGGGACCAACTGTCCCCAGGCCTAGCCACAAGCTAGGCCTCTCTGGTCTGCCATCCCCGCCCCAAAGGGGCAAATGGCAATGACAGTCTTATGAGCTAAAGGCTCGGGCTCACGCACCTACCCTACCCTAGATGGGCTGGGCATGGTGTCGATCCAGGGTAGTTGAACAAAATATTAGGTTGAGTACCCCATAAATATTTTAGAATTTTATGTTAACAATAATTTATGTAAGTGTTTTTATTATCTTTGTGATGAAATATAATATTATAATATATATATATATATATATATATATATATATATATATATATATATATATATATATATATATATATATATATATAGGGAGGAATTCGCAAGAGCAGGCGAAATATACACAAACACTGATCTCTGGCTGACGGAGACTCGAACCTACGAACCTTGGAACAAGGTACGCAGTGCTATACCAATCTACCCACACTGGACCAATACCTTGTACATCGATACCATGCCTAACCCTTCTAGGGTAGGGTAGGTGCCTGAGCCCGAGCCTTTAGCTCATAAGACTGTCATTCCCATTTGCCCCCTTGGGGCGGGGATGGCAGACCAGAGAGGCCTAGCTTGTGGCTAGACCTGGGGACAGTTGGTCCCAAAGATGAGGAGGTACTTGTGCCTCCTCCCATGGGAGACTTAGGTCTCAGACACTCCCTAAAGAGGGAGCCAAGGCCGGGCCACCACTTGGAAAAGGCCCGGGCCGGGAGAATACCGGTGAATCTTTAATAATAATAATAATAATACCTTGGAGTCCAGCTTGCGCTAGACTTTGATCCAAGGCAGCCAGCTTTCAGGAAGAAGGCTTACAGCTTTTCATCTCATCCCCTGCATGCATCAGCCTTACTAGAGATATTAACAATGCAAGGAATTCGCAAGAGCAGGCGAAATATGTTGGTTCAGTGTGGGTAGATTGGTAAAGCACTGTGTACCTTGTTCTAAGGTTCGTAGGTTCGAGTCTCCTTCAGCTAGAGATCAGTGTTTGTGTATATTTCGGCTGCTCTTGCGAATTCCTTGCATTGTTAATATCTCTAGTAAGGCTGATGCATGCAGGGGATGAGATGAAAAGCTGTAAGCCTTCTCCCTGAAAGCTGGCTGCCTTGGAACAAAGTCTAGCGCAAGCTGGACTCCAAGGTATTGGTCCAGTGTGGGTAGATTGGTAAAGCACTGCGTACCTTGTTCCAAGGTTCGAGTCTCCTTCAGCCAGAGATCAGTGTTTATATATATATATAATATATATATATATATATATATATATAATATATATATATATATATATATATCGTGCCGAATAGGCAAAACTTGCGCTTTTGTCTTGAATAGCAACGCACTTCTTGCCGAATAAGGCAAGCGAAAATTTGTGTATGCAATAATTTCGCCAAAATCATTCTGAACCTAACGAAAAAAATATATTTCACTGTGTTTGTTTATTATTAAGCTATTGTAAACTTATCTATAATATATTTAGATGGATTAGGCTAAATTAAATTGCGATTGTTATAATAAGGTTTAGTAAGTTTTCTAAGGTTCTTTTGCTACAAAATTATTAATTTTTACATTAACATAAATGAAAAAAAAATATATATTTAAACGTATAAGAGAAAAATTTAGAAAGGACTTAATTTTAAATGAGTTCTTGCTAATTGAGTAATTTTACCTATTCGGCACGACATATATATATGGAGGTACCACATCTACAACTATGTAATCAGTTATTTCACTCACTGTAAGTTTATTATTATTATAATCAAAAAGTCACTGTAAGCTAAGAGCTGAAAAATTACTTTTGTTGTGGAATCAAAAACCCAAGTATAAAAGATAAAGTATTTTAAGTGTGTATTATCCTATGTTTTATCTGATGTAGAACAGAACGAGGCACATTAAGTATAATAAAATATAAATATATATATACGAAGATAGGAAAAATAAACAAGAAATAAACAATTCCTTTGTGTTTGTGCTACAAACAAAAAAAAACTTGTTGAGAAGGATTATTAAATTATTTTGGTTAGAGAATCATTTTGTAGTTCATGGAAAGAGAAATTAACGATTCTGTGACTAGCCGGGGATCGAACCCAGTGTTGTCATTTGCTTACAGGCTACAGCCACTCGTTCGTGGTGCATTAATATGAAAAGAAAAATATAATATAATGATATTGTTTACTAACATCATTTCAACCATACAGCAAATGAAACAAATCTGATTTAGAAGGATGTGTGACTCTGGCTTAAGAAAGATATGGTAAACATGAGGAAATTAAATCTTCATCAGAGTACAAAACAAATTCTGGCCACAAAATAGAGCGAAACACCAACGTCAAAGACCTGGGAGTGATTATGTCGGAGGATCTCACCTTCAAGGACCATAACATTGTATCAATCGCATCTGCTAGAAAAATGACAGGATGGATAATGAGAACCTTCAAAACTAGGGAGGCCAAGCCCATGATGACACTCTTCAGGTCACTTGTTCTATCTAGGCTGGAATATTGCTGCACTCTAACAGCACCTTTCAAGGCAGGTGAAATTGCCGACCTAGAAAATGTACAGAGAACTTTCACGGCGCGCATAACGGAGATAAAACACCTCAATTACTGGGAGCGCTTGAGGTTTCTAAACCTGTATTCCCTGGAACGCAGGAGGGAGAGATACATGATTATATACACCTGGAAAATCCTAGAGGGACTAGTACCGAACTTGCACACGAAAATCACTCACTACGAAAGCAAAAGACTTGGCAGACGATGCACCATCCCCCCAATGAAAAGCAGGGGTGTCACTAGCACGTTAAGAGACCATACAATAAGTGTCAGGGGACCGAGACTGTTCAACTGCCTCCCAGCACACATAAGGGGGATTACCAACAGACCCCTGGCAGTCTTCAAGCTGGCACTGGACAAGCACCTAAAGGCAGTTCCTGATCAGCCGGGCTGTGGCTCGTACGTTGGTTTGCGTGCAGCCAGCAGCAACAGCCTGGTTGATCAGGCGCTGATCCACCAGGAGGCCTGGTCACAGACCGGGCCGCGGGGGCGTTGACCCCCGAAACTCTCTCCAGGTAAACTCCAGGTTGGGTTGTCCACTTGACTGTGAGACTTGTGGCAGTGTGGACACTTGTCTATGTTAATTCATATCATCGCTGGTATTCAAGACAACACAACCTCCTTTTCTCTAATAATAACAATAAATAATAGTTTTATTCGTCCTTGTTTGAACATTTAGTATCGTTTATAGTACAAATTATATGTACATTAATAAAATAATAAATATCTCTGTCATTAATATTGGAACACATATTTTGTAAGTTATAAAATTACTGTAAGAAAACTTTAACATCTTTATTGACTTAATCAATGTACAATAACAATTCACATTCACACAGTAGCATCACAGCTTAGCTGGCAGAATTAAGATTCATATTTCAACACAATATTATTCTGACAATACTGTGTGCGCCTGAGGAAGCTGAGTGACCTTCTCACACTGCTCCTGCACACTAGTTCAAACCTGAACATAACACTCAGTACAGTGTTTCACAATATCACATCACTTATATCACTGCCTCACTCTATGTTATGTATCCGAAGTCTAAATTAAAGTTCTTAGAAAAACGTTTTCACTTAAATTGACCCGTGTACTTTCTTGTTTACCTGGAGTTTACCTGAAGAGAGTTCCGGGGGTCAACGCCCCCGCGGCCCGGTCTGTGACCAGGCCGCATGATGAATCAGTGCCTGATCAATCAGGCTGTTACTGTTAGCTGAACGCAACCCGATATACGAACCACAGCCCGGCTGGTCAGGTATTGACTTTAGGTGCCTGTCCAGTGCCTGCTTGAAGACAGCCAGGGGTCTATTGGTAATCCCCCTTATGTATGCTGGGGGCAGTTGAACAGTCTTGGGCCCCTGACACTTATTGTGTTGTCTCTTAACGTGCTAGTAACACCCCTGCTTTTCATTGAGGGGATGTTGCATCGTCTGCCGAGTCTTTTGCTTTCATAGAGAGTGATTTTCGAGTGCAAGTTCGGTACTAGTCCCTCTAGGATTTTCCAGGTGTATATAATCATGTATCTCTCCCGCCTGCGTTCCAGGGAGTACAGGTTCAGGAACTTCAAGCGCTCCCAGTAATTGAGATGTTTTATCTCCATTATGCACGCCGTGAAGGTCCTCTGTACATTTTCTAGGTCAGCAATTTCACCTGCCTTGAAAGGTGCTGTTAGTGTGCAGCAATATTCCAGCCTATATAGAACAAGCGACCTGAAGAGTGTCATCATGGGCTTGACATCCCTAGTTTTGAAGGTTCTCATTATCCATCCTGTCATTTTTCTAGCAAATGCGATTGATACAATGTTATGGTCTTTGAAGGTGACCCAAGATTGTAATTTACCCCCTCTTTGAAAGCATACAGCTTGGCCAATTTATCAGTTCTATCATGCATCTGAAGACCAATGTGAGATGGAATCCACAGCATGTGCACTCTGACTCCACTGTCCACAATCTTACCATATATATGTCTGGCTTCTGACACAAGCATGCCACAATTTATACTTAATGAGTTGAGAACATTTATGGATGACAGAGAATCAGTTACAATTAAAGTGTCAACCTTAGATACATGGACACATTTGAGTGCAAGATATGGCAAACAGTTCTGTTTGAAGGGTAGAGGCCCAGTTATTGATGCGTGCTCCAATTTCTTTATGAGAGCCATCACTCTGTGTGACAACAGCAGCACTACCAGCTGCACCAGTGGACTGGTGAACAGGACCATCGACGTAAATAATTTGTGAAAGAGTGTTCTGTGTGACTAAGTTATCAATACAGCTTAAGGCATCATGTTTGGCTCAAGACGAAGCTTTGGTTGTGATTTAAGAAGAGTTTTGGGGGGAAATGGAGGAATGGTAGTTTGGAATGGGGTAATATCCCATGGAGCAGGGAAATGTCGCTGTTGTCTAACTTGATATAGGTCATGTAGCTGGTTCATGCGGAGGTCGGTTCCAGTTTTTTTCGATCCATCTGGAAGATGTTCACCAGTGCTGAGGAAAGTTTGGAGGGCTTCTGTGCAGGGGTTTGAATGGGCTAGCCTAAGCATATTGACCCCAATAAGGATATTTCTTTCAGTAACACGATCTCTAATGCTTGGAATATTAAGTTCTTTCCGCATATTTAAAATTTTGGCAGTACGAGGGCATCCTAGGATGATCCTCATTGCTTCGTTTTGCAGTTTTTCCAGCCCTCCAAGCTTCCAGTCAGACACGAGTGCAAGTAGTGGCGCCGCATAATCAACCAATGATCTAATATAAGCAAGATACATCATTTTCACAATTTTAACATTAGCACCATACCTGGGATGAAAACCTGCCACAACTCTAAGTGCTCTCAGCCTTTCTTTGTATTGGCGACAAAGTCTCGTTACAACAGGTCCAAGTAGTGGAACCTCAAAGCCTAGATACCTGTATCTGCTTACATAGAAGAGACCCATCATGCAACTGGATCTGACGAACTGTGCCTCTCTGCTGAGGAGGACGCCTGTTGAGTATCTTTGTTTTATCCCCTGAGATTATTAACCCCAGGTCCTGACACGAGGCTAGTACATGATTAAGAATGTTTTGGGTGTTGGAGAATCCGGTAGTGTGAATCATTATGTCATCAGCAAAACTGACCATATAATGATGGGGCTGGCTAGGCATGGCATTAAGTAAGGCATTAATCAAAATGTTGAAAAGGGTGGGACTAAGCACACCTCCCTGTGGAGTTCCTAATTCAAAATCTTTAGTTACACTTCTATGTCCCTGGAACAACACAGACGACTTTCTGTTGGACAGGTAGCCTTTAATCCAGCGGAGAAGCCATCCTCCAACATCCATTCTGGCAAGTTCACTAATGATTACATGTCGGTTGGCTACATCAAAAGCGGATTTAAGGTCAAGGAATGTAGTGTATGAGCTGTCAGTGTGCAGAGTGAGAAAGGTGGTAATGCAATGATGCACACTCCTTCCATGCATGAATGAATCTTGGATTGTCAGTTAGCAGTTTGAGAACAATAATACTAAAAGAACTTCAAATGAACTTTATTGACTTAAGACTTAGGGAGATTGACACAAGTCAGTCCATCTATCATCATTCCATCATGCAGGAGGAGCCACATGTCTATGGTGCATCCAACAAAATAAGCAGACTCTTGGATGTCACTACTGCCCGGCTCCGGCTGGGTTACAAGTATCTTTGGCAGGTTAAATCACCACCACCAGATGTAGACCAAACGAAATGTAAACTTTGCCAGATGGACTATTGTCACACCCTGCGTCATTATGTACTGGAGTGTGATAAAATTAATGAATTTAGAAACAACTCACTCAGAAGTGTTCAAGAAATGGCAAAGTATTTTATCCACAGTGGTATATTGCAGACCATTCTGGAGAAATACCCTGACTTTGCTAGCTGTAAATAAAGCATTACCACATGTGTGCATGTGTGCATGTGTGTGTGTGTGTGTGTGTGTTTGTGTGTGTGTGTGTGGGTGTGTGTGTGTGGGTGTGTGTTGTGAGGGTGTGTGTGAGGGTGTGTGTGTGTGTGGGTGTTGGTGTGTGTGTGTGTGTGTGTGTGTGTGTGTGTGTGTGTGTGTGTGTGTGTGTGTGTGTGTGTGTGTGTGTGTGTGTGTGTGGGTGTGTGTGAGGGTGTGTGTGCGGGTGTGTGTGAGTGTGTGTGTGTGTTGTGTGTGTGTGTGTGTGTGTGTGTGTGTGTGTGTGTGTGTGTGTGTGCGTGTGTGGGTGTGTGTGTGCGTGTGTGGGTGTGTGTGTGCATGTGTGGGTGTGTGTGTGTGGGTGTGTGTGAGGGTGTGTGTGTGGGTGTGTGTGAGGGTGTGTGTGTGGGTGTTGGTGTGTGTGTGTGTGGGTGTGTGTGTGGGTGTGTGTGTGTGTGTGTGTGTGTGTGTGTGTGTGTGTGTGTGTGTGTGCGTGTGTGGGTGTGTGTGTGCGTGTGTGGGTGTGTGTGTGCGTGTGTGGGTGTGTGTGTGTGGGTGTGTGTGAGGGTGTGTGTGTGGGTGTGTGTGAGGGTGTGTGTGTGGGTGTTGGTGTGTGTGTGTGTGGGTGTGTGTGTGTGGGTGTGCGTCCTTGTGTGTATGCATATATTTGTACGCTCGTGTGCACATGTTCGTGCGTGCGCCCTCGTGTGTGTATGTGCGCGCGCGCGCTAGTGTGGGTGTATGATCCACTTAATATTTGTATTTATAACTCATTACAATTGTGACCAGGTGTGGACGTATGAGTGGTTCATTACTTTGTAATTTGCTCATGACTGTAACCATGTATAGGAGTGAAGCTGATTCATTACCTCTGTAACTTGCCATGATTGTGACCAGATCTACCTGGAGTTCATTACCTTTGTAACTAATTCAGCTATCATAACTTTGGGGTCCAGTCGCTGGACCCATTATGTACCTTTGTAATCTTTTGACTACCGCTCACAGGATGGGTATGGGGTGCATAATAAAGATATTAAACTAAAGTGTGTGTGCGTGTACTCACCTATTTGTGGTTGCAGGGGTCGAGTAACAGCTCCTGGCCCCGCCTCTTCGCTGATTGCTACTAGGTCCTCTCTCTCCCTGCCCCATGAGCTTTATCATACCTCGCCTTAAAACTATGTATGGTTCCCGCCTCCACTACGTCACTTTCTAGCCTATTCCACGGCCTGACTACACTATGACTGAAGAAATACTTCCTAACATCCCTTTGATTCATCTGAGTCTTCAACTTCCAATTGTGACCTCTTGTGTCTGTGTCTCTTCTCTGGAACATCCCGTCTTTGTCCACCTTGTCTATTCCGCGCAGTATTTTATATGTCGTTATCATGTCTCCCCTGACCCTCCTGTCCTCCAGTGTCGTCAGGCCGATTTCCCTCAACCTTTCTTCGTAGGACAATCCCCGTAGCTATGGGACTAGTCTTGTTGCAAACCTTTGCACTTTCTCTAATTTCTTGACGTGCTTGACTAGGTGTGGATTCCAAACTGGTGCTGCATACTCCAGTATGGGCCTGACGTAAATGGTATACAGAGTCTTAAACGAATCCTTACTGAGGTATCGGAACGCTATCCGTAGGTTTGCCAGGCGCCCGTATGCTGCAGCAGTTATCTGATTGATGTGCGCCTCAGGAGATATGCTCGGTGTTATGCTCACCCCCAGATCTTTTTCCTTGAGTGAGGTTTGCAGTCTTTGGCCATCTAAACTATATTGTGTCTGCGGTCTTCTTTCCCCTTCCCCAATCTTTATGACTTTGCATTTGGCAGGGTTAAATTCAAGGAGCCAGTTGCTGGACCAGGCTTGTAGCCTGTCCAGGTCTTTTTGTAGTCCTGCCTGATCCTCATCCGATTTGATTCTTCTCATTAACTTCGCATCATCTGCAAACAAGGACACTTCTGAGTCTATCCCTTCCGTTATGTCGTTCACATATACCAAGAACAGCACAGGTCCTAGGACTGACCCCTGTGGAACCCCGCTCGTCACAGGCGCCCACTCTGACACCTCGTCACGTACCATGACTCGTTGTTGCCTCCCTGTCAGGTATTCTCTGATCCATTGCAGTGCCTTTCCTGTTATGTGTGCCTGATCCTCTAGCTTTTGCAGTAACCTCTTGTGAGGAACTGTGTCGAAGGCCTTCTTGCAGTCCAAAAATATGCAGTCGATCCACCCCTCTCTCTCTTGTCTTACTTCTGTCACCTTGTCATAAAACTCTAGTAGGTTTGTGGCACAGGATTTTCCTTCCCTGAAACCGTGCTGGTTGTCAATTATACACTTGTTTCTTTCCAGGTGCCCCACCACTCTCCTCCTGATGATCTTCTCCATGACCTTGCATACTATACACGTTAGTGATACAGGTTTGTAGTTTAGTGCCTCATGTCTGTCTCCCTTTTTAAAAATTGGGACTACATTTGCCATTTTCCATACCTCAGAGAGTTGCCCAGTTTCAAATGATGTGTTGAAGATCTTTTTTAAAATGGCTCACATAAAAATCTCTGCTCCCTCTTTAAGGACCCATGGAGAGATGTTGTCTGGTCCCACCGCCTTTGAGGTGTCAAGTTCGCATAGCAGCTTCTTCACCTCCTCCTTGGTTATGTGTACCTCATTCAGCACTTGCTGGTGTGCCCCCCCTGTTCTGATTTCCTGGAGTCCTACTGGTTTCCACTGTAAATACCTCTTTAAATCTTGTGTTGAGCTCCTGACATACCTCTTGGTCGTTTCTTGTGAATTCCCCATCACCCTTCCTCAGTCTGATTACCTGGTCCTTGACTGTTGTTTTCCTCCTGATGTGGCTGTACAACAGCTTTGGGTCAGTCTTTACTTTTGATGCTATGTCATTTTCATATTGTCTCTGAGCCTCCCTTCTTATCTGTGCATATTCGTTTCTGGCTCTTCGGCTGACTTTTCTTCATTTTCCTGAGTTCTCTGTCTTCTGTACCTTTTCCATTCTCTAGTACACCTAGTTTTTGCCTCCCTAAAACCTTTGGGTGAACCAAGGACTCGTTCTGTTCTTCCCATTATTTCTGTTTCCCTTGGGAAAAAACCTCTCCTCTGCCTCCTTGCATTTTGTTGCTACATAGTCCATCTTTTCTTGTACTGGTTTTCCTGTCAGTTCCTTCTCCCACTGAATGTCTTGAAGGAAGTTCCTCATGCCTGAGTAGTTCCCCCTTTTGTAGTTTGGTTTTTCCCAGCCTATTCCTGCTACTCTCTCCACTTGGAGCTCAACTATGTAGTCAAAGCACAGAACCACATGATCACTAGCTCCCAGGGGCCTTTCATACATGATACCCTCGATGTCCGAACTACTCATGGTGAATACAAGGTCCAACCTTGCTGGTTCATCCTCTCCTCTCTCTCTGGTAGTGTCTCTAACATGTTGATGCATGAGGTTTTCCAGAAACCAAATCCATCATCTTGGCTCTCCATGTTTCGGGACCCCCATGGGGCTCCAGGTTTTCCCAGTCAATCTCCTTGTGATTGAAATCACCCATA
>NC_069419.1:39835657-39844780 GCF_026875155.1 Cherax quadricarinatus
TGAATCTGGCCCTGGGGCAGAGTGCATGGGCATGTCATTTATCGCCTGTTCAAAGTCATTTGGATTCAGGATAACATCAGATAGGCTTGTGTTTACCAAATTCTGGGGCTCTCTCATCAGTCTGGTTAGCGGCTTGCTAAAAACTGAGTCATATTGGGACTTGAGTAGCTCGCTCATTTCCTTGCTGTCATCTGTGTAGGACCCATGTTGTTTAATGAGGGGCCCAATACTGGATGTGTTGCCATCTTACTGAAGAAATTGAAATATTGGTTTTTAAACGATAATCTGAGGATTCCTCATCCGTTTAGCTTCACACCTTCAAACTTATAAGTTGAAAATGTAACTTCTGAGCGGCTTCAAACTTAGTGTTAATATTATAGGATATTGATCTATGTGGGATAACTACAGAAAACCGCTTTAGTTTGGCTTTAAACGTTTAAAGTTTTTTGTGTTGGTGGAAAGTTTGAATATGTTTTTGGCTTTGTATATCTTAATTTGTCAGTTTTTATTAAAAAAGCTAAGCTTTATATATCCATGTGAAAACTTGTCATTACCTCTTTCCTTTCATTTGAAATATTTAACTGTTTTACAGACTTATTCTGCGCTCTTCATTATGTTTTGAGGTAGAAGGGGTTTGAGGTTATGCAATACAAAGAAATCTTTCTCGGATCGTGCAGCCACTGAAATACATCTTGCATTTTTAAGCCGTTCAAAAGAGCCGTTCTCAAGGTAATGCATCCCAAAAAATCACACATTTTTGAAAACGTAATCAACAAATTGGATGCTACACACACAAAAAAAAAATGAAAAGACACAATACTGTGGTTGGAACAATTCAATTTCCCAGTTGTGAGTTGATGGCCCAGGGTGGACGGAAACCTGGTAACAATATTCCTAAGTGAGGTTTTTTTTGGTGAATGGCCACTACACAGGTTAATAACAATCCGAACCTTCCTCTAAGTAATTAATGCACCAGCTTTGGAAGTCTGAACCTAATGAAAATGGAATTCCCAAGTTATCTCATAGACACAAATAAGACATTTTGGTGTATAAAACTAGCATAAAGTGGCACTTATACAGCCCAAAATCAGTCTCAACCTTCTACTAGTTATGTTACATCAGCTTTGAAGCCAATGGCAAGAAAAATTCTCAAGTTATCACACTGAAGCCGTGGAGGAAGGAAAGAATGAGAGAATTCCAACAACCACTGTAAACAATCCCATTAGCAGGATACCAAGTAGAGACAGCAGAGGTAAGTAGACTTGATTGTATGTCTCACCCAACTTATGGGTGGAAGCAGAGTACCATCATTGTGGAAGAAAAATCCAAGTATAATTTTGGCATCGTTTTTCACCTTATTTTATAGCTGTTTCCTCTTGTTTCCCCTGTTCACAGTGCTAAGTCTTATTTATCTAATATTGTAAGTGGCTATCGTGTTTCCTATTTTCTGACAGGACACGAATGTGTTTCCTGTCAGGAAACGAAGACTTGTAGAGTTCTCGGTCATTCATGGTAATTCACATTCTGTAGCTCATGGAGTCGTTTCACAACTCGTCTTGGAGTTGTATGAAATTTTTTTACGTATTATTTTCGTTCCCGAAGTTTTGTTTCACCTCTACGGATTTAGCGCTCCCCATGAATAAAATAATAATTATAATCATCTTGTAGCGTATCATCTGACCAGTGCAATATGTGGATGACAACAGAAAACTTTCATGCAGAGTTTTGAGACTCTGACCGCGGGTTCAAATCCCGCCCGTGGTATGGTTTATTTTCTACTGGTATAGACATTGCAACATATGTTATAAAAAGGTTTACAGCATTGCCCCAGCCATTTATCTGAAGGCAGTTTTATAGATTACCTGCACGTCTGCAGTTTTCTTGCACATAACTCAGTCCTTTAAGAAGACGGATTTTTGCATTCTATAATCAACGTTAGATATACCTTATTCTTACATCATATTAAACGTTTTTCTGGTTTTAGGTTGCATAGACAATTCTTATGGTTTTATTTTGTACTTGATCAAGTCTTTCAACAGTTTTATTGTTTCACATGACTATAACTGGCACAGAGTAATTTATCAGTGATCTTATAAAGACTGTATACCTATTATAGCAGCTTTAACATTGACATTATTGTTAGGATTGCATCCAGTTATACTTGTTAGAGCTGTGAATCTGTCAGCTATAGTATACACAGAATGTGGATATATTGAAGTCATTATTATACCCATCTTGAGGCTGGCAGTTATCCCCATACCCATTCTAAGGGTAGCAATCACCTCCATGCCCATTTTGTGGGTGCTAATCTTTTACCTTGTGTTGCCTGAGTGGTAAGTTTATTGTATACCCACCCTCAAGAAGAGGAACCTTGATGCTAGCAAAGGTGCTTGGTACAAGAAATTTGAGTTACCCTGGCCTGCCTTGAATCGAAAAATGATTACGTTTCGTTCCCGAAGTTTTGTTTAACCTCTACGGATTTAGCGCTCCCCCATGAATAAAATAATAATTATAATGATCTTGTAGCGTATCATCTGACCAGTGCAATATGTGGATGACAACAGAAAACTTTCATGCATTATTATTATTATTATTATTATAATCAAAAAGAAGCGCTAAGCCACAAGGGCTATACAGCGAAACTTTCATGCAGGCATGAATTAAGTCACAAAAACAAAAATATTACAGTATAGCTTATAAGTGGTTTGGAATTATTTACACCCGTTGGCCAATTTATTAGGTACACCCTTCTAGTACTGAGTAGGGCCCCCTTTTGCCCCAGAAGAGCCTGAATTCTTCGTGGCTCGGTGGCCTGGTGGCTAAAGCTCCCGCTTCACACACGGAGGGCCCGGGTTCGATTCCCAGACAAATTTTCACAAGTGGTCCTTTGAACTGTGATGTGGAATAGCTAGGTTAAAATTAACATAGCTAGGCCACAGTTAGGAACCAGTTTAACAGAGTTAGGTTAAGTTAGCACACCTAGGCCCAGAGTTACACAGAAGCTAGGCCAAGCTGACTGTACACAGAAGTTGTTACTTGCAGTTATTTACAGGCAGGCCAGTTAGGCTAGAGAAGCTTGTGAATTTAATTATTTACAGTGATTACAAGTAATCCGGAGTAGGAGACTTGTGTTTACCTGGAGAGAGTTCCGGGGGTCAACGCCCCCGCGGCCCGGTCTGTGACCAGGCCTCCTGGATTTGCAAGGTAGCCACAGTTAGGCTAGGCTTGTGCAATATTTACAACAGTTATAGTAGCTAGGACAGATTTAACCTAGTTATTATTTACAGGGAGTTCTAAAGCCAGGTTTAATTAAGCTATAGCACACTAGTTAGGTTAGGATTTACCTTGTCCAACCATCCATGCTAGACCGAGTAAGCTTGGCACAGTTAGGCCAAGCTGTTTACACACATTTTTATTTACTGTTTCACAAGTTGAATTGTTGAATTTACTTGTGCTAACCAAGTGATTTTTAATTTGTATACTGCATTTTTATTGTGTGATTTTCATTGTCTTTGACTCATATTAATGTGAGATTTGTGAATTGTACCTGAGACTAGGTTAAGTCCTGTAATTATTTGTTGACATTGTACAGGAAATTGCTAGGTTAAGCTTTCATATCGATACACATTTCGATTGGGATTTGAGAGCTAACAGTGTACATTTTTGATTCAGAGTAGTCAGTACAATAAAGGGAGATGTTAAGCTTGTTGAGAAGCCTTGAGACTCGTTCATTCTTGCCTAATATCGTTCGTGCTGTGGGGTGGGCTAATTAAAGTACAAATTAGTACCGTGATCTTAACTAAACCGCAACTATGGTAGGTGAAGATGAAGTACCAGCTGTCCCAGCTCTGAGTCAATTAAAGCGGTCTATGGGAGCCTATAAGGGACGCCTGAGCAAAGCATGTGAGGAGTGTCGTATGGCCAGGCAAGATCAGGATGTAGACTGGAGGAGCTAGAGAGTTTACCTGGAGAGAGTTTCGGGGGTCAACGCCCCCGCGGCCCGGTCTGTGACCAGGCCTCCTGGTGGATCAGAGCCTGATCAACCAGGCTGTTACTGCTGGCTGCACGCAAACCAACGTACGAGCCACAGCCCGGCTGGTCAGGAACCAACTTTAGGTGCTTGTCCAGTGCCAGCTTTAAGACTGCCAGGGGTCTGTTGGTAATCCCCCTTATGTATGCTGGGAGGCAGTTGAAAAAGTCTCGGGGCCCCTGACACTTATTGTATGGTCTCTTAACGTGCTAGTGACACCCCCTGCTTTTCATTGGGGGGATGTTGCATCGTCTGCCAAAACTTTTGCTTTCGTAGTGAGTGATTTTCGTGTGCAAGTTCGGTACTAGTCCTATAGGGTTTTCCAGGTGTATTTTAATCATGTATCTCTCCCGCCTGTGTTCCAGGGAATACAGGTTTAGGGAAACCCCAAGCGCTCCCAGTTTAAATTTAGGTGTTTTATTTCCGTTAAAGCGCGCCGTGAAGGTTCTCTGTACATTTTCTAGTCAGCAATTTCCCCCTGCCTTGAAAGGTGCTGTTAGTGTGGGAGCAATATTCCAGCCTAGATAGAACAAGTGACCTGAAGAGTGTCATCATGTGTTTGGCCTCCCTTTTTTTGAAGGTTCTCATTATCCATCCTTCTTTTTTCTAGCGATGCGATTGATAAAAATGTTAGGTCCTTGAAGATGAATCCTCCGACATATCACTCCCGGCTTTGACTTTTGGTGTTTCGCTCTATTTTGTGGCCAGAATTTGTTTTGTACCTGAGGGGCACTCGAGTATCCCAAAAGGCTTATTTCCTCTAAAAAAAGGGGGAGTGTTTAAAAATAGAAAGAGACGACGCTCTTTTTACAGGGACGGAAAAGAAAAAACGAGCGCTAAAAGAGGTCATATATCTGAAAGTAGGGGACACTGGCAGAAAAAATAGAAAGTCGAACTTAAGCAAAAAAATCCTTTAGGGTCGGGAACCCGGGGAAGAACAAAAAACCATAAATGAAATCGAAAAAACCCCAAAGTATTTTTTCCTTGCCAAATAAAAATCGAGAAAACGTCCTTTATTGGGGCCCCTACTTAAACAAATGGGCCCACAAGAAAGCAAAGAATGACTGAGCTATAAGCCCAATATACTCAGTTTTTAGCAAGCCGCTAACTAACGAGAGTCGAAGACCAAATGAATTTTTTAAGAACCACAAAATTTGATTAACAAAAGCCTACCCGATTTTCCTGACGCCAAATATTTCGAACAGGCGTAAATGACTGCCCCACTCTGCCCCGGGGCCAGACTCAGGAACTTGGTTCATCAAAACTGAAAGAACCCCCTATCACACCTTTTTCCCTACTATGGAGAGGGAGCATGGACACGGGGGGCGCCCCAGTTACAAAAAAAAACAGACATAGCCCCACTCCACAAAGGGGTCATAAAGCAACAGCAAAAACTACAGACCAATACACTAAAAATCCCAATCCCTAAAAATCTTTGAAAGGGGCCTAAGAACAAGATCACCACCCATCTAGAAACCCATCATTCACAACCCCGGGCAAATGGGTTTTGAAAAGGTCGCCCGTTGTCTCAACTATTGGATCCTACGACAAGGCCTAATCACTAGAAGACAAAAAAAAAAGCAAGTAATATATACAGACTTTTCAAAAGCCTTCGACGTGTGACCCTGGCGTAATAGCCACAAAAGCGTGCTAAAGGAATAACAGGAAAAGTCGGTCGATGGATCTATAATTTCCTCACTAACAGAACACAGAGAGTAGTCGTCAACAAGTACAGTCCGTGGCAGCTACGGTGAAAAGCCCCTGTTCCACAAGGCACAGTACTCGCTCCCATCTTGTTCCTCATCCTCATATCCGACATAGATAAGGATGTCAGCCACAGCACCGTGTCTTCCTTGCAGATGACACCCGAATCTGCATGACAGTGTTTTCCATTGCAGACACTGAAAGGGCTCCAGGCGGACATCAACCAAATCTTTCAGTGGGGCTGCAGAAAACAATATGAAGTTCAACGATGAAAATTTCAATTACTCAGATATGGTAAACATGAGGAAATTTAAATCTTCATCAGAGTACAAAAAAAATTTCTGGCCACAAATAGAGCGAAACACCAACGTCAAAGACCTGGGAGTGATCATGTCGGGGGAAATCTCACCTTCAAGGACCATAACATTGTATCAATCGCATCTGCTAAAAAAAATGACAGGATGGATAATGAGAACCTTCAAAACTAGGGAGGCCAAGCCCATGATGACACTTTTCAGGTCACTTGTTCTATCTAGGCTGGAATATTGCTCCCACACTAACAGCACCTTTCAAGGCAGGTGAAATTGCCGACCTAGAAAATGTACAGAGAACTTTTACGGCGCGCATAACGGAGATAAAACACCTCAATTACTGGGAGCGCTTGAGGTTCCTAAACCTGTATTCCCTGGAACGCAGGAGGGAGAATACATGATTATATACACCTGGAAAATCCTAGAGGGACTAGTACCGAACTTGCACACGAAAATCACTCACTACAAAGGCAAAAGACTTGGCAGACGATGCACCATCCCCCAAGAAAAAGCAGGGGTGTCACTAAACACGTTAAAGAGACCATACAATAAGTGTCAGGGGCCCCAACTTTTTCAACTGCCTCTCAGCACACATAAGGGGATTACCAACAGACCCCTGGCAGTCTTCAAGCGGCACTGGACAAGCACCTAAAGTCAGTTTTCCTGATCAGCCGGGCTGTGGCTCGTACGTTGGTTTGCGTGCAGCCAGCAGCAAAAAGCCTGGTTGATCAGCTCTGATCCACCAGGAGGCCTGGTCACAGACCGGGCCGCGGGGGCGTTGACCCCCGAAACTCTCTCCAGGTAAACTCCAGGTCTCCCCAGATGAAGATTTAATTTCCTCGTGTTTACCAATCTGAGTAATTGAAATTTCTCATCGTTGAACTTCATATTGTTTTCTGCAGCCCACTGAAAGATTTGGTTGATGTCCGCCTGGAGCCTTGCAGTGTCCTGCAATGGAAGACACTGTCATGCAGATTCGGGTGTCATCTGCAAAGGAAGACACGGTGCTGTGGCTGACATCCTTGTCTATGTCGGATGTGAGGATGAGGAACAAATGGGAGCGAGTACTGTGCCTTGTGGAACAGAGCTTTCACCGTAGCTGCCTCGGACTTACTCTGTTGACGAACACTCTCTGTGTTCTGTTAGTGAGGGGAAATTTTAGATCCATCGACCGACTTTTCTTTATTCCTTTAGCACGCATTTTGTGCGCTATTACGCCATGGTCACACTTGTCGAAGGCTTTTGCAAAGTCTGCATATATTACATCTGCATTCTTTTTGTCCCTTTTAGTGCATCTAGGACCTTGTCGTAGTGATCAAAGTTGAGACAGGGCCAGGAGCAACCTGTTCTAAACCATGTTGCCCTGGGTTGTGTTAACTGATGGGTTTTCTAGATGGGGGGTGATCCCTTGCTTCTTAGGACCCTTTCAAAGATTTTTATGATATGGGATGTAGTGCTATCGGTCTGTAGTTCTTTGCTGTGTTTTTACTGCCCCCTTTGTGGAGCGGGGCTATGTCTGTTGTTTTTAGTAACTGTGCGACGACCCCCGTGTCCATGCTCCCTTTCCATAGGATGGAAAAGGCTCGTGATAGGGGCTTCTTGCAGTTCTTGATGAACACGGAGTTCCATGAGTCTGGCCCTGGGGCAGAGTGCATGGGCATGTAATTTATCGCCTGTTCGAAGTCATTTGGCGTCAGGATAACATCGGATAGGCTTGTGTTAACCAAATTCTGTGGATCTCTCATAAAAAATTCATTTTGATCTTCGACTCTCAATCTGGTTAGAGGCTTGCTAAAAACTGAGTCATATTGGGACTTGAGTAGCTCACTCATTTCCTTGCTGTCATCTTTGTAAGACCCATCTTGTTTAAGTAGGGGCCCAATACTGGACGTTGTTCTCGACTTTGATTTGGCATAGGAGAAGAAATACTTTGGGTTTCTTTCAATTTCATTTATGACTTTTAGTTCTTCCAACGATTCCTGACTCCTATAAGATTCCTTTAGCTTAAGTTCGATGCTTGCTATTTCTCTGACCAGTGTCTCCCTACGCATTTCAGATATATTGACCTCTTTTAGCCGCTCTGTTATTCTTTTCCGTCGCCTGTAAAGGGAGCGCCTGTCTCTTTCTATTTTACATCTACTCCTCCTTTTTCTTAGAGGAATAAGCCTTGTGCATACATCGAGTGCCACCAAGTTAATCTGTTCTAGGCATAAGTTGGGGTCTGTGTTATTTAATATATCTTCCCAGCTTATATCGGTTAGGACTTGGTTTACTTGGTCCCACTTTATGTTTTTGTTATTGAAGTTGAATTTGGTGAATGCTCCCTCGTGGCTAATCTCATTATGTCGGTCTGGGGCTCTACGCATACATGTCTGAACCTCAATTATGTTGTGATCTGAGTATATTGTTTTTGATATGGTGACATTTCTTATCAGATCATCATTGTTAGTGAAGATGAGGTCTAGTGTATTCTCCAGTCTAGTATGCTCTATTATTTGCTGGTTTAAATTGAATTTTGTTGCCTGAAACCTTTGGAGCAAAGGCTGGAGGCCTTTGAGAGATCATTTATCCTTTATGAGACAGAGGCCTATACTACAGGTGAGTTTGAATATACAGTCTAAGTTGCACGGACGGACTATGACGAACGAAGGGCAGAGTGTAAAGCAGAGATGAGACTCTGCAGGCAGTTAATAAAGACTTTGAAGGCCGGTACAGCAGGGGCAGCAAATGTTTCAAGGAACACGAACAACAGCACGCCTGTTAATGTGTTGCCTAGATTGCCCCAGTTGAATTTACCAACGTTCGACAGAACCTTAACAGAGTACATTGCTTCTTGGGTGTAGTGATACTGCTCCTGTGGGGAGCAGCAGCAGGATAATACTGCACCACCTCTCGGGGCCCTTAACAACAACAACAGTTTGGTGTGTGTCATGGGCGCCAACACATGGTGTGTGATTCTCTTCTCTTCTACCCCTATATTAGTGATGCAGATTACATGGTGAGTTTAAATATGTGGCCTGTAGTTATAACTTTTTTCTTGACATATGCAAGACTCACCATCCCGAGAAACCCTTATTA
>NC_069419.1:39847780-39855280 GCF_026875155.1 Cherax quadricarinatus
AAGCCCATAATACATCATATGTATTGATCTTCTTCACAACAGAATAAAAAATATTCAGCTCAACGAGTAACTAATCTAACTTTGACCGTCCCCGATATATAGACACATAGTTACCTAACGTTGCACATGTGTCTTTTATATGTGGGTGGAGATGAGGGCCTCTCTAATTAATTATAACTTTGCTTAGTTTGTGATTAGATGATGGCATCCAGGCGTCTAACTCAAATACACGAACCTGATATTAAAGTGACATCTTCTCAGTGTTAGTCATGAATGCTTTACGTGACTCTGAAGATTCCTCACTTCATCCTCTATTCATCAGTTAACTTCTCAGGCAAAATGGACGCTTAAGAGAGTTAACAAACGACAATAATAATAGGCAGCCAGTAAGATAGGTCGTCAACAGTGACTATCATGATTAACAGAGTATATATCTGAGATAATACTAAACGAGGTGATCATATTAGATAAGATGAAGAATTTCGTTAGAGTTATACTTTGTGTCACAAAGAACATGTTGGGTAAAGTTATAAAGCATATGAGGTGGACTCATAAAGTACATTGAATGGACTCATAAGGTACTCGGGGGTAAACTCGTAAGGTACAAAGGTTAGAGTCACAAGGTACTTGGAGTGAAAGACAGATAAAACACATAATCAGTCCCAGTAAGTGTGAAGAATTACTTATCCTTAATACCGACTACCTTCTCTTTATTACCTCAGGAGGGTAGTATATAACCCCCTATTGTTACCTCAGGAAGGTAGTATTTAACACCCTATTGTTACCTCAGGAGGGTAGCATTTAACACCCTATTGTTACCCTTTCGGAGGGTAGCATTTAACACCCTATTATTACCTCAGGGGGTTTAGTATTATAACCCCCTATTGTTACCTCAGGAGGGTAGCATTTAAACCCTATTTTTTACCTCAGGAGGGTAGCATTTAACACCCTATTGTTACCTCAGGAGGGTAGTATTTAACACCCTATTGTTACCTCAGGAGGGTAGCATTTAACACCCTATTGTTACCTCAGGAGGGTAGCATTTAACACCCTATTGTTACCTCAGGAGGGTAGCATTTAACCCCCTATTGTTACCTCAGGAGGGTAGTATTTAACATCCTTTTGTTACCTCAGGAGGGTAGCATTTAACACCCTATTGTTACCTCAGGAGGGTAGTATTTTACACCCTATTGTTACCTCAGGAGGGTAGTTTTAAATCCTTTTGTTACCTCAGGAGGGTAGTATTTAACCCCCTATTGTTTATTCATAACGGACGTCGATACTTGAGAGGAAAGAAAGATTAAAATTATAAGGTAAATACATTCAGTGCATGAAGAAATCAAGTAATGAGGGATATGTTAATTTATTCGTCATGCTGGTCTTGATCAAATGATCACTCAATACTCACGGGTCTTGCAAATGATCACTCATTAAATATCCCTCTGAAAAATTCTTGAAATCTGTGACAGCTTAAATAGCTATGACCATGAGGAGTGTGAAGGGTTGTCTGTGTTGCAGAAAAGCTTGGTGGTTCATACTACCCTCCTGAGGTACTCAAGCGTAACCCGTCTTAATGATAAACAAGACGTGGCTTATACCTCTCAGCTGAGGTAGTAAAGTAGTAGGAGGTCTTAAGGAGCCATACTTTATTGATCAGGAAGCATATTCAAAGGCTTCACTCGTCCTCGTGTCGAAGATGGAAAAAAAGTCGAACATTTCAAGTTACTGAAGTATACATTATAATACATTTTACTGCCATTTTTATTTACTTTATACAAATGTCCTTTACAGCACGCTCTTAGTGCTTTTTTTTTACTTCAGGTACATTATTACAATTAATTTTTTTAATCAAACATCTTTGTCAATAAATTACACTACCCTACAAAATTTAACTTTTCAGCCAAGTCAGAAACCAAAATGGTTGTTTTCAGGAAAGTTTGATGCGCTGATCACGAGTCTGACCCAGTTTAGTCTCTATCACGTACGGTTTCTTTACATCATATGATCAATATTTTGGTTATTTAAGGATAAACAAGTGTGCGATACTTATTACCTAAGAATCATAGGTGATATATTACTCATATATATATTAAGTGTGGTAAATGCAGTCATTCACTACATATATGTACGACACCACCAGCAAAATTTTTATACAGTCATCCAAACTTACATCACGGGTTTTAGACTTTTTTTCACTTGTGTTCAGTATCGTTCTCCCGCACCAATGTCCAGCAGTGTCCAGCAGTGTCCAGCAGTGTCCAGCAGTGTCCAGCAGTGTCCAGCAGTGTCCAGCAGTGTCCAGCAGTGTCCAGCAGTGTCCAGCAGTGTCCAGCAGTGTCCAGCAGTGTACAGCAGTGTTCACCAGTGTCCAGCAGTGTTTGCCAGTGTTCAGCAGTGTCTAGCAGTGTCCAGCAGTGTCCAGAAGTGTCCAGCAGTGTCCAGCAGTGTTCACCAGTGTCCAGCAGTGTCCAGCAGTGTTCAGCAGTGTCCAGCAGTGTCTAGAAGTGTTCAGCAGTGTCCAGCAGTGTCCAGCAGTGTCCAGCAGTGTTCAGCAGTGTCCAGCAGTGTTCAGCAGTGTTCAGCAGTGTCCAACAGTGTCCAGGAGAGATCAGCAGTGTCCAGCAGTGTTCAGTAGTGTTCAGCAGTGTTCAGCAGTGTCCAGCAGTGTCCAGGAGTGTTCAGCAGTGCCCAGCAGTGTTCAGCAGTGTCCAGCAGTGTCTAGCAGTGTCCAGCAGTGTCCAGCAGTGTCCAGGAGTGTTCAGCAGTGTCAAGCAGTGTTCAACAGTGTCCAGCAGTGTCCAGCAGTATCCAGCCGTGCCCAGCAGTGTCCAGCAGTGCCCAGCAGTGTCCAGCAGTGTTCACCAGTGTCCAGCAGTGTCCAGCATTGTCCAGCAGTGTTCAGCAGTGTCCAGCAGTGTCCAGAAGTGTTCACCAGTATCCAGCAGTGTTCGCCAGTGTTCAGCAGTGTCTAGCAGTGTCCAACAGTGTCCAGAAGTGTTCAACAGTGTCCAGCAGTGTCCAGCAGTGTTCACCAGTGTCCAGCAGTGTCCAGCAGTGTTCAGCAGTGTCCAGCAGTGTCCAGAAGTGTTCAGCAGTGTCCAGCAGTGTCCAGCAGTGTCCAGCAGTGTTCAGCAGTGTCCAGAAGTGTTCAGCAGTGTTCAGCAGTGTCCAGAAGTGTTCAGCAGTGTTCAGCAGTGTCCAACAGTGCCCAGGAGAGTTCAGCAGTGTCCAGCAGTGTTTAGCAGTGTTCAGCAGTGTCCAGCAGTGTCCAGCAATGTCCAGCAGTGTTCAGCAGTGTCCAGCAGTGTTCAGCAGTGTCCAGCAGTGTTTAGCAGTGTTCAGCAGTGTCCAGTAGTGTCCAGGAGTGTCCAACAGTGTCCAGCAGTGTCCAGCAGTGTCTAGCAGTGTCCAGCAGTGTCCAGAAGCGTTCACCAGTGCCCAGCAGTGTCCAGCAGTGTCCAGCAGTGCTCAGCAGTGTCCAGGAGTGTTCAGCAGTGTCCAGCAGTGTCCAGCAGTGTCCAGCAGTGTTCAGCAGTGTCCAGCAGTGTCCAGCAGTGCCCAGCAGTGTCCAGCAGTATCCAGAAGTGTTCAGCAGTGTCCAGCAGTGTCCAGCAGTGTCGAGCAGTGTTCAGCAGTGTCTAACAGTGTCCAGGAGAGTTCAGCAGTGTCCAGCAGTGTTCACCAGTGTTCAGCAGTGTCCAGCAGTGTTCAGCAGTGTCCAGCAGTGTTCAGCAGTGTCCAGCAGTGTCCAGCAGTGTCCAGCAGTGTCCAGCAGTGTCCAGGGGTGTTCAGCAGTGTCCAGCAGTGTCCAGCAATGTCCAGCAAAGTTCGGCAGTGTTCAGCAGTGTTCAGCAGTGTTCAGCAGTGTTCAGCAGTGTCCAGCAGTGTTCAGCAGTGTCCAGTAGTGTTCAGCAGTGCCCAGCAGTGCCCAGCAGTGTCCAGCAGTGTCCAGCAGTGTCCAGCAGTGTCCAGCAATGTCCAGTATTGTTCACCAGTGTCCAGCAGTGCCCAGCAGTGTCCAGCAGTGTCCAGCAATGTCCAGAAGTGTTCAGCAGTGTCCAGCAGTGTTCAGCAGTGTCCAGCAGTGTCCAGCAGTATCCAGCAGTGTCCAGCAGTGTCCAGTAATGTCCAGAAGTGTCCAGCAGTGTCCAGCAGTGTCCACCATCGCCATTTAACAGACGTCAGGTTTCCCTGACATCTCGTCTTGGGCAGAAGGTTCAGTACAGGTGTTTAGCGTCACACAAACAATGTGTTGCAGCTCAACTAACTTCTGATTTTAATTCAGCGTCGCCAAAATTAGTAAGAAACATTTGTTTTTTAAACACATGTTGGCGGTGTTAGTGTTAACATTACCATCATCATATTTAATAAACTCATCATTTCCAATAAATCATCGCCAACGTCATCGACAATAAAGGATGCCCATTATCATTCAGTAAATTATCATCAACGCCATTAAAACATCATCATTATCATCATCAGTAAGTTCTGGAACAGTAATGACTATAAATGAACTAACTTGGGATTTATAATTGTTTTCCCTTCAGTAATTTAAGTTTTTGTTCAAATATAATTCAGTCTGTTAAATCTCAAATCAACAGAAAAGTTACCATTATATATTTTAGATTCTGGAACATTAACGCTTGGAGGGACTGGGTAAAGGAGGTTTTGTGTGCGAGGGGCTTGGACTTCCAGCAGGCATGCGTGAGCGTGTTTGATAGGAGTGAATGATGGTGAAAGTTTTTCTTTTTCGGGCCACCCTGCCTTGGTGGGAATCGGCCAGTGTGTTAATGATAATAAAAACATTAACGCTCTTCCTTCATGCCAAAAATTCCTTTTGTAAAAAGTTAGAAAGGTCCAGGATATTTTTGTAGCAATATACTTGGCTCTGATTACTTCCATGACATTATTTAAATTGTGAAACAATACACAGCTTCAGATCTCAGATGCTGTTCATGGTTGTGATGATGTTAACTCTGAGGTGATGTGTAGACGAGGCGCTGGTTTCCTCAGGGGTACGTCAGATGACGCATATTCATGGTGCTGGGATGCTCTGGGGTACGTCAGGTGACGCACAAGTGTGGTGCTGGGATGCTCTCGGGAACGTCAGGTGACGCACAGGTATGGTGTTGGGATGCTCTGGGGTACGTCAGGTGATGCACAAGTGTGGTGCTGGGATGCTCTCGGGAACGTCCGGTGACGCACAGGTATGGTGCTGGGATGCTCTGAGGTACGTCAGGTGATGCACAGTCATGTTGCTGGGATGCCCCCAGGGTACGTCAAGTGACGCGCAGGCTGCTAAACTTTTTCCTCCACCTGCTGTCCTCTGGTATACTGAAGCTCGATCTCTCCTCAGGTTCTAGATAGACAAACATACTGATAGATATACAAAAGATGTCTTGTGACACATTTGGTAAAATTAACCTTTGCATAGAACTCATACATTTTATTAATGAACTTTATGAATAAGAACATTGTCAAGCTTTGAAATTGTTTAAGGTAAGATAACTCTTTGTTTCTAAGATGATCTAAGGTAAGATAACAGCTCTTAGCTTGTAAAATGGGATGAAGATAACAGCTCGTTGCTTGTGAAATGAATTTAGGTATTCCTAACTTGTGAAACCCCGGCGTTTTGTAAGTGTGTGCTTGTTATTGTTGTTGTTGCTTTGTGTGTGGGTGTGTTTGTATTCGCCTATTTGTACTCATCTATTTGTGGTTACAGGGGCCGAGTCATAGCTCCTGGCCCCGATTCTTCACTGATTGCTACTGGGTTCTCTCTCTCCCTGTTCCATGAGCTTTATCTAATCTCGTCTTAAAACTATGTATGGTTCCTGCCTCCACTACGTCACTTTCTAGGCTATTCCACTTCCTGACAACTCTATGACTGAAGAAATACTTCCTAACATCCATTTGACTCATCTGAGTCTTCAACTTCCAATTGTGACCCCTTGTTTATGTGTCCCATCTCTGGAACATCCTCTCTTTGTCCACCTTATCAATTCCCCGCAATATTTTATATGTCGTTATCATGTCTCCCCTGACCCTCCTGTCCTCCAGTGTCGTCAGGCCGATTTCCCTTAACATTTCTTTGCAGGACAAATTCCCTTAGCTCTGGGACTAGTCTCGTTGCAAACTTTCTCTAATTTCTTGATGTGCTTGACCAGTTGTGGATTCCAAACTAATGCTGCATACTCATACTGCTTACTGTGTGTGTGTGTGTGTGTGTGTGTGTGTGTGTGTGTGTGTGTGTGTGTGTGTGTGTGTGTGTGTGGGGTAAGAGAGAGAGGGAGAGATTGGAAGAGAGGTTACTACCGCTCTTTCATTGCCCTAACATGTTGGTCCAAGAGCAGCGGGTCGTCGCAGCTGGCCAGACAAGCACCAGGTATTTCCGCACACCTTCTTCTGCAACCTAACGGAATGCCAACTTTCTTTTCGGCCAGCCCACTGCCCTCATCTGCAGTCTCCTTATCTTCCTATCACAATTACTTCTAGTCTCCTCAGTTACCAATTCAATTATTAGTATTTCTCCTTTTGATTACTTCTTGCAAATAACAATCGTATATCAGTGACGAATGGATGCAACGTGGAGAAACCTTTCTGGTATTTCGATCCGCGCCAACCACCTCATTACGAGAAATTATTTCTGATAGAATTCAGTAAGAGGTAATGACCGAAGGTTTCAGATCACAATGGTTAACCCGACGCGCTAATGGAACGATAGATGCAGGCTAACAGTGGGTTATTTCCCAGGTCGAGAGACGTTCTTGTCTCCAAAGAGGCAGTTGTTAATTTGTCACGTTCGTGCCGGCTCTTGGCGGTGCTGCTCTTGAGGGAGTGGCTGCTGAAGGTGTGCTTCCTGACGGAGAGCTTCCTGGTTGTGTGATTCCTGATGGAGTAAGTTCTCATAGTGTGGGTCTAGACAGTATAGCTCCTGACAGTATAGCTCCTGACAGTATAGCTTCCTGACAGTATGGTTCCTGACATTGTGGCTCCTGACATGTGGCTCCTAACAGTGAGGCTCTTGAGAGTGTGGCTCCTGAGAGTGTGACTCCTGAGAGTGTGGCTACTGAAAGTGTGGCTCCTGAGAGTGTGGCTGGAAATATAAACACAAATGCAGTATGGTTCTGAGTCCTGCTCTGAAACGTTGCTCCGAGAGTGTGGCTACTGAGGAGGTGGCTCCTGAGAGTATGGCTCCTGAGAGTGTGGCTCCTGAGAGTGTGGCTCCTGAGAGTGTGGCTACTGAGGAGTGTGGCTCCTGAAAGTGTGGCTACTGAGGAGTGTGGCTCCTGAAAGTGTGGCTCCTGAGAGTGTGGCTCCTGACTCCTGAAAGTGTGGCCCCTGAGAGTGTGGCTCCTGAGAGTGTGGCTACTGAGGAGTTTCATAATGACGTTCCACAGTATTTTGTTTCTTAAACACCGTTCCTGATAGAATTAATAAATCTAACAACAGATATAACAACAAACCGACTTGTGTACAGAATTTAGAAAGATTTTTCTTATA
>NC_069419.1:39860280-39867780 GCF_026875155.1 Cherax quadricarinatus
GTTTGCAGTCTTTATCCATCTAGCCTATACTCGGTCTGCGGTCTTCTTTGCCCTTCCACAATCTTCATGACTTTGCATTTAGCGGGGTTGAATTCGAGAAGCCAGTTACTGGATCACGTGTTCAGCTTGTCCAGGTCTCTTTGTAGTCCTGCCTGATCCTCATCTGATTTAATTCTCCTCATTAACTTCACATCATCTGCGAACAGGGGCACTTCTGAGTCTATCCCTGCCATCATGTCATTCACGTATACCAAAAATAGCACTGGTTCTAGGACTGGCCCCTGTGGGACCCCGCTCGTCACAGGCGCCCACTGTGATACCTCATTACGTACCATGACTCGTTGTTGCTTCCCTGTCAGGTATTCTCTGATCCATTGCAGTGCCCTTCCTGTTATATGCGCCTGATGCTCTAGCTTCTGCACTAATCTCTTGTGAGAAACTGTGTCGAAGGACTTCCTGCAGTCCAGGAAAATGCAATCAACCCACCCCTTTCCCTCGTGTCTTACTTCTGTCACTTTGTCATGAAACTCCAGAAAGTTTGTGACACAAGATTTGTCTTCCATGAATCCGTGCTGGTTGTCATTTATAATCTTGTTCCGTACCAGTTGCTCCACCCCTCTCCTCGTGATAATTTTCTCCATGACTTTGCATACTATACACGTCAATGACACTGGTCTGTAGTTTAGGGTCTCGTTTATGTCTCCTTTCTTCAAAATGGGGACTGCATTTGCCGTCTTCCATATCTCAGATAGTTGCCCAGTTTCAAGGGATGTTTTGAAGATTGTGGTTAGTGGCACACACAGCATCTTTGCTCCTTCTCTAAGAACTCGCGGGGATATGTTGTCCGGTCCCATCGCCTTTGAGGTATCAAGGTCACTTAGCAGCTTTTGCACCTCCTCCTCAGTTGTGTGAATGTCATCCAACACTTGTTGGTATATTCCGTGTTGGTGTTTCCCTCTGTGCTGCCTTCTCAGAGCCCTTCCTGTGTGTGTGTGTTCTCGCCTAATTGTGGTTGCAGGGGTCGAGACTCAGCTCCTGGCCCCGCCTCTTCACTGATCGCTACAAGGTCCTCTCCCTCTCTGCTTCCTGAGCTTTGTCATACCTCTTCTTAAAACTATGTATGGTTCCTGCCTCCACTACTTCACTTGCTAGGCTATTCCACTTCCTGACGACTCTATGACTGAAGAAATACTTCCTAACGTCCCTGTGACTCGTCTGAGTCTTCAGCTTCCAGTTGTGGCCCCTTGTTTCTGTGTCCCCTATCTGGAACATCCTATCTCTGTCCACCTTGTCTATTCCCCGCAGTATCTTGTATTCGTTATCATGTCTCCCCTGACCCTTCTTGTCCTCCAGTGTCGTCAGTCCGTTTTCCCCTTAACCTTTCCTCGTAGGGACATTCCCCTGAGCTCGGGAACTAGCCTTGTTGCAAACCCTTTGTACTTTCTCTAACTTCTTGACGTGCTTGACCAGGTGGGGTTCCAGACTGGTGCTGCATCCCTCCAGTAGGGGGCCTAACATACACAGTGTACAGTGTCTTGAACGATTCCTTATTAAGGTATCAACGCTATTCTCAGGTTTGCAGGGCCCGTAGCTGAAAGCAGTTATTTGGTTGATGGGTGCCTCCGGTGATGTGCTCGTGTTATGGTCACCCCAAGGTCTTTCCCCTGATGAGGTCTGTAGTCATTGTCCACCTAGCCTATACTCTGTCTGCGTCTTCTTTGCCCCCCCCCCCCAATCTTCATGACTTTGCATTTGGCAGGGTTAAATTTCGAGAAGCCAGTTTCTGGACCACATGTCCAGCCGTCCAGGTCTCTTTGCAGCCCTGCCTCATCCTCATCCGATTTAATTCTTCTCATCAACTTCACATCATCTGCGAATAGGGACACTTCAGAGACTATTCCTTCCATCATGTCGTTCGCATATATCAAAAACAGCACTGGTCCTAGAACTGACCCCTGTGGGACCCCGCTCGTCACAGGCGCCCACTGTGATACCTCTTCTCGTACCATGGCTCGTTTGTTCTGCCTCCCTGTCAGGTATTCCCTGATCCATTGCAGTGCGCTCCCTGTTATATGCGCCTGATCCTCCAGCTTCTGCACTAATCTCTTGTGGGAAACTGTGTCAATGGCCTTCCTGCAGTCTAGGAAAACGCAATCTACCCACCCCTCTCCTCGTGTCATTACTTCTGTTACCTTGTCATAAAACTCCAGAAGGTTTGTGACACAGGATTTGCCTTCCATGTGTGTGTGTGTGTGTGTGTTTGGTGTGTGTGGTGTGTGTGTGGTGTGTGTGTGGTAGTGTGTGTGTGTGTGGTGTGCGTGTGTGTGTGTGTGTGTGTGTGTTTGTGTGTGTGTGTGTGTGTGTGTGTGTGTGTTTGTTTGTGTGTGTGTGTGTGTGTGTGTGTGTGTGTGTGTGTGTGTGTGTGTGTGTGTGTGTGTACTCACCTAGTTGTGGTTGCAAGGGTCGAATCACAGCTCCTGGCCCCGCTCTTCACTGGTCACTACTAAGTCACTCTAGCTGCTCCATGAGCTTTATCATACCTCTTCTTAGTGCTATGTATGGAACCTGTCTCCACTACATCACTTCCCAGACTATTCCACTTCCTGACAACTCTGTGATTGAAGAAATACTTCCTAACATTCATGTGATTCATCTGAGTCTTCAGCTTCCAACTGTGACCCTATGTTCCTGTGTCCCATTTCTTGAACATCCTGTCTCTGTCTACCTTGTCGATTCCTCTCAGTATTTTATATGTTGTTATCATATCCCCCTATCTATCTTGTCCTCCAGTGTCGACAGGTCGATTTCTCTTAACCTCTCTTTGTAGGGCATGCCACTTACCTCCGGGACTAGTCTTGTTGCAAAACCTTTGCACTTTGCACAGTATGCTGAGGTCAGTGGTCACGTGTGGTCATACCTGCCTAAGCTCTTGGGAGTTAGCGTGGGCTGTTACCAAGCACCATGGCTTGTTGTAGTGTTTTAGAATCTCAGGTTCAAGTGTTGAAGAAGGAGATTCTACTTCTTCAGGAGGAAAATAAGAGGCTGAAGCTTCGCATAGATTGGTTTGGAAGTGAGTGTGAGATGGATTTAGCTGGTAAGGAGGAAATGGTCACCAGGAGTGAGAGTGGCAGCCACTTAAAGTGGCAAGTGGTTCACAGATCAGGAAAAAGGAAGATAAGGAGGGTTAATAGAGAAGATGTGAAGGTAGGAAATCGATTCTCTGTTCTCCAGGACGAGTGTACTTCAGTGGTTAGTGAGGTTGAAGGTACCACTGATTCCCCTGCTAGTCAAGGTAAGAATATTCTAATTGTAGGAGATTCTCAGGTAACATATATGGACCATGCTTTCTGTAACAGAGATAGAAAGGTCAGACAGAGGGTGTGCCTCCCAGGAGCTGGTGTTGGTGACATAGTCAGCAGGTTGGATAATATTATGTCAGGTAATGGGAGCAAGCCCATTATCTGTCTTCGTGCTGGGGGTAATGACATTGGGAAGGGCAGGAGACAGGAGCTGTGGGATAAGTACAGGTCAGCCAGAGAAGTCGTCAGGTCTAAGGGAGGGATCCAGTCATATGTAGCATCTTGCCTAGAAGGGGAGTGGGCAATGAATGGATGTCTAGGGCAATTGGTATAAATTGCTGGCTAGACAGGTACTGCAAGGAACTTGAAATCCCAATCAAATCTGATATGTATGCAAGGGATGGGGTGCATTTCTCTGGGGCTGGAGTGGTTGCATTAGCCAATTTGATTGAGGGGTTAACTGATGACTTGTCTAGGACTTTAAACTGATAGATTATAGAGGTAAGGGTGTTTGTGGAAAACAATCAGGCTGCAGTATTAGGGTTGAAAACAGCAGATATTACAGGGATACCTCAGGGATATGTTTGAAAGACAATATTCAAAATAAAGTTGCTAGTAAAGGCAAATCAACTGATCAACAAACAAAGAGGGATAGTAGAGGGCAACGAGTGACTAGCTCCCTTAAGGTTTACTATACAAATGTAGGAGTCTAAGAAATAAGATAGATGAGCAAAGATTACTTGCAAGTGCAGGTAATATAAATATTTGTAGATGAATGGTTCAGAGAACCGACATGTTGATAAATTAGACACATGTGCAACTCTTGGGTATCTTTATTAAGGAAACGTTTCCTTAATAAAGATACCCAAGAGTTGCACGTGTCTAATTTATCAATATAAATATTATTGGTTAACAGAGATCTGGTTCAACCTGATCCATTGCAGTGCCCTCCCTGTTATATGCGCCTGATCCTCCAGCTTCTGCACTAATCTCTTGTGGGGAACTGTGTCAATGGCCTTCCTGCAGTCTAGGAAAACGCAATCTACCCACCCCTCTCTCTCGTGTCTTACTTCTGTTACCTTGTCATAAAACTCCAGAAGGTTTGTGACACAGGATTTGCCTTCCATGTGTGTGTGTGTGTGTGTGTGTGTGTGTGTGTGTGTGTGTGTGTGTTTTGTGTGTGTTGTGGTGTGTGTGTGGGGGGGAGAGAGAGAGAGAGACAGAGAAATGCCTTCTGAATGCAACATACAGGGTTATAAACTATTCCACACTGATAGGGTCAACAGGAAAGGTGGTGGAGTGGCGATGTATGTCAGAGATAATTTAAATTGTTGTCTTAGACATGATATAAGATTAGAAACATCGGACACAGAATCTGTTTGGCTACAGTTTTGCGAGGGTCGTGACAAATTAATTTTGGGTGTGATTTATAGGCCCCCCAAACCTTGATATGGAGTGCAGTAAGCTGTTATGGGATGAAATTCATAAGGCATCTAGATATGAAAATGTTGTGATAAAGGGAGATTTTAACTTTAAACAAATTGATTGGAACAATATGACAGGAAATCTTGAGTCTAGTGACTTTCTTGATACGGTTCAGGATTACTTTTTAGAACAGGTTGTGACAGAACCAACTAGAGGAAACAATCTGCTTGACTTGGTTCTTGCCAACAAAGAATCACTAATTAATAATTTTGAGGTTAATGATGAGCTTGGGGAAAGTGATCACAAATCACTTAATTTCAGTATATCATGGAATTACCCAGATAACTGCAATCAAATCTCTGTCCCAGACTTTCGCTTGGCCATTTTCATGGGACTGAGAATTTACCTGGGTGGACTAAATTGGGATGACCTGACTATGGGTCAGGGAGGTGATCTTGGTTGCCAATATGACTTTTTCAGAGCATAGTTCTAGCTGCCCAGACAACTTTTGTTCTGGGTAGGGAAATTAGATCTAACAAAAATGATCCCAAATGGATGAACAATAGATTAAAACATCTCATTGGTCAAAAGAGAGGCATATATAGGCATATCAAAAGAGGGGATAGGTAGTTAAGAATTCAACATATTCAATTAAAGAGAGAAATAAAAAAAAGGAATAAGAAAAGCAAAAAGGGATTATGAGTCAAGAAATCGTAATGACACGATTGCAAATAAACCATACCCCCGGCCGGGATTGAACCCGCGGTCATAGAGTCTCAAAACTCCAGGCTAAGGTCGCAAGGGATTCAAAGACTAACCCAAAACGGTTCTTTCAGGTATACAGAAGTAAGATTAGGGACAATATAGGTCCATTTAAGAGTAACTCTGGTCAGATCACTGACAGAGATAAGATATGTGATATTTTCAATACTTACTTCCTCTCAGTTTTTACTCAGGAAGAAACTAGCGAAATTCCAGAAATAATAGATTGTGTAGAACAGGACGATAATACACTATACACGATTGCTGTAACTAGTGACATGGTCCTCAGACAAATAGAGAAATTAAAACCTAACAAATCCCCAGGCCCTGATGAACTGTTTGCAAGGGTGTTAAAGAAATGCAAAGAGGAACTTAGCATACCTTTGGCTAATCTTTTCAACATATCACTACAAAGTGGCATAGTGCCTGATAAGTGGAAAATGGCAAATGTAATACCTATTTACAAGGCAGGTGACAGGTCCTTAGCTTCGAACTATAGACCAATAAGCCTTACCTCCACATTGGGAAAATTTATGAAATCAATAATTGCTGAAGCAATTCGTAGCCATCTTGATAGGCATAAATTGCTTAATGAATCTCAACATGGTTTTACAAAGGGGCTTTCCTGTCTTACGAAATTATTAACTTTTTTCACTAAGGTGTTTGAGGAGGTAGATTATGGTAAAGAATATGATATTGTGTATATGGCTATTGAGGAAACTTAAGGCACATGGATTAGGAGAATTTTTTTCCTGGGTAGACGCATGGTTGACAAATAGACAGCAGAGAGTTTGCATAAATGGGGAGAAATCAGAATGGGGGCACGTCACAAGCGGTGTTCCACAGGGGTCAATGTTGGATCCGTTGTTGTTCACAATTTACATAAACGACATAGATGAGGGAATAAATAGCGACATAAGCAAATTTGCTGATGACACCAAAATAGGCCGGCTAATTCATTCTAATGACACTAGAGCACTCCAGGATCATTTGAACAGACTGATGCAATGGTCGGAGAAGTGGCAAATGCAGTTTAATATAGACAAATGCAAAGTTCTAAATGTTGGACAGGAAAATAACCATGCCACATATTAACTAAATAATGTAGACCTTAATATTACGGATTGCGAGAAGGATTTAGGAGTTCTGGTTAGCAGTAATCTAAAACCAAGACAACAGTGCATTAGTGTTCGCAATAAAGCTAACAGAATCCTTGGCTTCATATCTAGAAGCATAAATAATAGAAGTCCTCAGGTTGTTCTTCAACTCTATAGATCCTTGGTTAGGCCTCATTTAGATTATGCTACAGTTCTGGTCAGCGTATTACAGAATGGATATAAATTCTCTGGAAAACGTACAGAGGAGGATGACAGAGTTGATCCCATGTATCAGAAATCTTCCCTATGAGGATAGACTGAAGGCCCTGAATCTGCACTCTCTAGAAAGGTGTAGAATTAGGGAAGATATGTTCGAGGTGTATAAATGGAAAACAGGAATAAATAAAGGGGATGTAAATAGCGTGCTGAAAATTTCCAGCCAAGACAGGACTCGCAGCAATGGTTTCAATTTGGAAAAAGTCAGATTCAGGAAGGATATAGGAAAACACTGGTTTGGTAATAGAGTTGTGGATGAGTGGCACAAACTCCCGAGTAAATTTATAAAGGCTAAAACGTTGTGTAGTTTTAAAATTAGGTTAGATAAATACATGAGTGGGTATGGGTGGGTGTGAGTTGGACCTGGCTAGCTTGTGCTACTAGGACTGATGCCTTGCTCCTTCCTTAAGTAGAAGTGATCTGACTAGGTGGGTCATTGGGCTAATCCGGGGGGGGCATGGACCTGCTTCACATGGGTCAGTAGGCCTGTTGCAGTGTTCCTTCTTTCTTATGTTCTTATGGTCTTTCTGTAGCTTGGCTAGGTGTGGGTTCCAAACTGGTGCTGCATACTCCAATATAGGCCTAACATACAAGGTGTACAGGGTTCTGAACGATTTCTTATTGAGATTTCAGAATGCTGT
>NC_069419.1:39872780-39882780 GCF_026875155.1 Cherax quadricarinatus
GGAATGATGATGTAAAGAGAGTAGTAAGGGAGAAAAAGTTAGCATATGAGAAGTTTTTACAAAGTAGAAGTGATGCAAGGAGGGAAGAGTATATGGAGAAAAAGAGAGAGGTTAAGAGACTGGTGAAGCAATGTAAAAGAGAGCAAATGAGAGAGTGGGTGAGATTTATCAACAAATTTTGTTGAAAATAAGAAAAAGTTTTGGAGTGGATTAACAAGTTAAGAAAGCCTAGAGACAAATGGATTGTCAGTTAAAAATAGGAGAGGAGAGTTTTTAAATGGAGAGTTAGAGGTATTGGAAGATGGAGGGAATATTTGAGAATTGTTAAATATGTTGATGAAGATAGGAATCTGTGATTTCGTGTAAGGAAAAGGAGGAATAACATCTTGTAGGAGTGAGGAAGACCAGTAGTGAGTTGTGGGGAAGTTCGTGAGGCAGTAGGTAAAATGAAAGGTGGTAAGGCAGCCGGAATTGGGATAAAGTAGAAATGTTAAAAGCAGGTGGGATATAGTTTTGGAGTGGTTGGTGCAATTATTTAATAAATGTATGGAAGAGGGTGAGGTACCTAGGGATTGGCAAAGAGCATGCATAGTTCCTTTGTATAAAGGCAAAGGGATAAAAGAGAGTGCAAAAATTATAGGGGATAAGTCTGCTGAGTATACCTGGTAAAGTGTATGGTAGAGTTATTATTGAAAGAATTAAAAGTAAGACGGAAATAGGATAGCAGATGAACAAGGAGGCTTTAGGAAAGGTAGGGGTGTGTGGACCAGGTGTTTACAGTGAAACATATAAGGCTTTGTGGCATTTATGGATTTGGAAAAGGCGTATGACTGGGTGATAGGGGGGCAATGTGGCAGATGTTGCAAGTGTATGGTGTAGGAGGTAGTTACTGAAAGCAGTGAAGAGTTTTTACGAGGATAGTGAGGCTCAAGTTAGAGTATGTAGGAAAGAGGAAATTTTTTCCCAGTAAAAGTAGGCCTTAGACAAGGATGTGTGATGTCACCGTGTTTTTTAATATATTTATAGATGGGGTTGTAAGAGAAGTAAATGCGAGGGTCTTGGCAAGAGGTGTTGATTAAAAGATAAAGAATCACACACAAAGTGGGAGTTGTCACAGCTGCTCTTTGCTGATGACACTGTGCTCTTGGGAGATTCTGAAGAGAAGTTGCAGAGATTGGTGGATGAATTTGGTAGGGTGTGCAAAAGAAGAAAATTAAAAGTGAATACAGGAAAGAGCAAGGTTATGAGGATAACAAAAAGATTAGGTGAGAAAGATGAATATCAGATTGGAGGGAGAGACTATGGAGGAGGTGAATGTATTCAGATATTTGGGAGTGGACGTGTCAGCGGATGGGTCTATGAAAGATGAGGTGAATCATAGAATTGATGAGGGAAAAGAGTGAGTGGTGCACTTAGGAGTCTGTGGAGACAAAGAACTTTGTCCTTGGAGGCAAAGAGGGGAATGTATGAGAGTATAGTTTACCAACGCTCTTATATGGGTGTGAAGCATGGGTGATGAATGTTGCAGCGAGGAGAAGGCTGGAGGCAGTGGAGATGTCATGTCTGAGGGCAATGTGTGGTATGAATATAATGCAGAGAATTCGTAGTTTGGAAGTTAGGAGGAGGTGCGGGATTACCAAAACTGTTGTCCAGAGGCTGAGGAAGGGTTTGTTGAGGTGGTTCGGACATGTAGAGAGAATGGAGCGAAACAGAATGACTTCAAGAGTGTATCAGTCTGTAGTGGAAGGAAGGCGGAGTAGGGGTCGGCCTAGGAAAGGTTGGAGAGAGGGGTAAAGGAGTTTTGTGTGCAAGGGGCTTGGACTTCCAGCAGGCATGCGTGAGCGTGTTTGATAGAGTGAATGGAGACAAATGGTTTTTAATACTTGACGTGCTGTTGGAGTGTGAGCAAAGTAACATTTATGAAGGGGTTCAGGGAAACCGCAGGCCGGACTTGAGTCCTGGAGATGGGAAGTACAGTGCCTGCACTTTGAAGGAGGGGTGTTAATGTTGCAGTTTAAAAACTGTAGTGTAAAGCACCCTTCTGGCAAGACAGTGATGGAGTGAATGATGGTGAAAGTTTTTTCTTTTTCGGGCCCCCTGCCTTGGTGGGAATCGGCCAGTGTGAAATAAATAAAAATAAATATATGTCTGCCGAATGGCAGAACTTGTATTAAGTTACCGGTATTCTCCCGGCCGCGGCCTTTTCCAGTGTGGCCACGGCCTTGGCCCCTCTTTAGGAGTGTCTAGAGACCTAATCCCCATGGGGGAGGCAGAAAGTACCACACCTCATCTTTGGGACCACTGTCCCCAGGCCTTGCCACAAGCTAGGCCTCTCTGGTCTACATCCCCGCCCCAAGGGGCTAATGTGGAATGACAGTCTTATGACTAAAGCTGCGGCTCAGGGTACACCATCTCCTACCCTAGAAGGTTAGCATGGTGTCGATGATGAGGCAGGCAAACTTGCCGATCTTGGCTAAATAGCAACGCTCATCTTGCCATATAGGACAAGTGAAAATTTGTGTATGCATAATTTCGCCAAGATCGTACTGAACCTAACGAAAAAAAATATGTTTTCACTGTGTTTGTTTAATAAATTATGTAAACAAATCTAAATATATTCAGTTGGTAGGCTAAAATAAATTGTTCTTGTTATAACTAAGGTAGTAAGTTTTTAAGTTCCTTTTGGTGCAAAATTAAAATTTCTTACATCAACTTAATGAAAAAATATTCTTAAACTATATGAAAAGTGCTTTAGAAAGTGACTTAATTTTAAAAAGATTTATGTTAATTGACCGAAGTTTACATATTCTGGCACTACACTATTATATAATATATATTATACATATTATATATATTATATATATATATATCATAAATATACTATAATAGTATATATACTATATAATATAAATATGTATATATATAATATATAGTATATATATATGACTATATATAATTATATATATATTATAATATAATAATAATATATAAATATATATATATATGAATATATATCAGTAAATGCCCCTAAGGCTAGGCTTTGTTTGCCCTTAGGAGCCAGGACTTTATTTACTTTACGGATACAGTTTAAAAGGCGTAACAAGGTGTCTCAAGAAAAGAAATAAAAAATTCAGAAAGCGGTGATGTCAAACGGAGTGGTAATGTTGTACTCCGGACCATTAAACAACCCACCTCGGATGCGGGGAAGAGCAAAACTGACAAACCGGCTGTAGTTCGTACGTCGGGCTGTGGCGGCCAACAAAGCCGGTTGATCAGGGCCCTGATTTACCATGAGGCCTGGTCACAGCCGGCCCCGCGGGGGCGTTGACCCCCGAAACCCTCTCAGGATATCCAGGGATATATGGTTCTTGCTAAATGACGTTTTACCTATTCGGCACGATATTTTTATATTTTATATATATATATGCGTGCCGAAAAGCAAACTTCGATCTTTGGGTTAAAAAAAACAACGCTCTTTTGATTAGGGCATGAAAATTTGGTTTTATCAAAATTTTTTTCCCAAAAACATTTTGAAAACCCAAAGAAAAAAATATATTTTATGTGGGTTTTTTAGTATTAAATTTTGTAAAAAAATTAAAATATATTAGTTGGGGTTTGGGTAAAAATAAAAATTTCCTTTTAAAAAAGGTTAGGGAAGTTTTCTAAGTTCCTTTGGTCAAAATTAAATTTTTTTTCATAACATTAATGAAAAAAAAATATCTTTAAAACTATAAGAGAAAAAATTTTTTAAAAAAATTTAAATTTTAAAAGATTCTTGCTAATTGACCTTTTTTTCATATTTTGGCACGACATAATATATATAATATATTATATATATATATATATATTATATTTAATATATATATTTTATATTTTATAATTTTTTATATTAATAATAATTTAATACAGAATGGTTTGGGCAAAAAAGGAACGCTCATTTTATGTGGACCCGTAAAATTTTTTTTATGAAAACGCCTCTTCTGCCAAAAAAAAAATTTTCAGTGTTTGTTTTATATTAAATTATTGTAAAACGTATTTAAAATAAAATTTTTTGGGTTTTCTTAAAAAAAAAATTTCTCTTCTTTTAATAAGGTTAGGTAAGTTTTCTAAGATTCTTTTGGTGCAAAATTAAAAATTTTGCATTAACATTAATGAAAAAAATATATCTTTAAACGTATAAGAGAAAATTTCATAAAGGAATTAATTTTAAATGAGTTCTTGCTAATTGACCAGTTTTACATATTCGGCACGACATATATATATATATATATATATATATATATATATATATATATATATATATATATATATATAAAATTTTATATATATATATATATATATATATATATATATATATACATTGTAGTAGGTTGGTAGACAGCAACCGCCCAGGGAGGTACTACCGTCCTACCAAGTGAGTGTAAAAAGGAAGCCTGTAATTGTTTTACATGATGTTACGATTGCTGGTTTCTTTTTTCTGTCTCATAAACATGCAAGATTTCAGGTACGTCTTGCTACTTCTACTTACACTTAGTTCACACTGCACATACATGTACACGTTTATATATACACACTCATCTGAATTTTCTTTGATTTTATCTTAATAGTTCTTGTTCTTATTGCTTTTCCTTTTATATCCATGGGGAAGTGTAATAAGAATCTTACCTCCGTAAACCATGCGTGTTGTAAAAATCAACTAACATGCCGGGAACAATGGGCTAGTAACCCCTTTTCTCGTATAGCTTACTAAAAAGAAAGCGAAGAAAACTGTCCAAGTGGAATGTCTGAATGTGCATGAATGCTGTGCAAATGATAAGAAAGAGATGATTGTGGAAGTTATGAATGAGAAGAAGCTGGATATCCTGGCATCGCTATTAGAGTGTTCGGATCGCTATTGGGCCGTGCGGACGTGCTGCGCAGTAGCTCCTGATTGAGTTGGCTTTTGCGCAGTGTTGACGTGTACTTGGCTCTGTGAAGACCTGTTTGCGCGCTCTCTAGAATTGAAGCAAGATGCCCTCCATCGAGCAACTTTACCAACAGCTTAAGGAAGAATTGAGGTTGGCGAATATGGAAATTCGGCGACTGACCGAGGAAAACAAAAAGATTCGGAGTAGTCCTCCTGTTTTGAGTCCTCAGGTCAAGAAGGGAAACTGGTCAGTGGCTGGACAGCAGGGAAAGAAGTTGACGATCAAGAAGACGAATGGAAAGGTAGAAACGATGAAGAAGAAAGAGACTGCCGTGGAAACTGTTGTGGAAACATCCAATACATTCTCAGTGCTACCCGACGAATGTGAGTCGACTACTGGGAACGTCACGACGAAAGACAATAAGGAAGGTACGAATATTGTTGTTGTTGGGGATAGCCAAGTTAGGTATATGGATAGGGCGTTCTGCTTGAAGGACAGGAGTAGGAGACAGAGAGTTTGCTTTCCTGGGGCTGGGATGGAGGATATTGTTAGCCGTCTGGATGACATCATGAGAGGTAATGGGAGCAATCCTATTATCTGTCTCAGTGCTGGAGGCAACGATGTTGGCAGACATAGGAGTGAGGACCTGATTAGCAGGTATAGGTCAGCAATAGAAATAATTATAAGTAAGGGTGGGAACCCTCTCAATTGTGGCATTTTGCCAAGGAGGGGAATTGGAAATGAATGGTTGTCCAGGGCAATTGGTGTCAATTGCTGGCTGGACAAATACTGTAAGGAAAATGCGGTAACATTCATTGACAACTGGGACCTCTTCTATGGCAGAAATGACATGTATGCTAGGGATGGGGTTCACTTATCTAGGTGTGGGGTGGGAGCACTGGCAACTGCAGTGGAGGGAGTAGTTAGGACTTTAAACTAGGAATAGTTAGTGGTATGGGTTTTGGCAGGAAAACAGTGAAGTCCCAGTGTAGTAATATTACGAGTTCTAGGGGAACTAGTAATAATAAGAACGAGATAGATATTGAAAAGCCAGGGACCTTGGGTGATAAGGACAGTAATAGGTTTAGTAGAAAAATAGAAATGAGCAGGAAGGGTAAAGAGAAAGGAGAGTCTTTCAATGTTTATTATGCTAATTGCCGTAGTGCTAGGAATAAGATGGACGAGTTGAGATTAGTTGCTAGTGTAGGTAACATTGATGTATTTGCCTTAACTGAGACGTGGTTTAATTCAAAAAGTCGGGACATGCCTGCGGAATGTCATATTCAGGGTTTTAAATTGTTCCAAGAAGATAGAAGTATTGGGAGGGGGGGTGGGGTGGCATTGTATGTCCGAGATCGCTTGAACTGTTGCATAAAAACGGGTATTAAGTCTGAAGTAACACATACAGAGTCTGTTTGGATAGAATTTTCAGAGGGGCATGAAAAACTGATTTTAGGAGTGATATACCGTCCCCCAAACTTAGATAGGGACCAAGGGAAACTACTATGGGAGGAAATTGTTAAGGCCACAAGGCACGATAATGTAGTAATTCTAGGAGACTTTAACTTTAGTCATGTTGATTGGAATTTCTTGACTGGGAATTTAGAATCATACGACTTCTTAGAAGTATTTCAGGATTGTTTTTTGAAGCAGTTTGTGACAGAACCTACAAGGGAAATAACCTGCTTGACTTAGTTATGGCAAACAATGAATCCCTTGTTAATAATTTAGAAATTTCAGAGGAACTGGGTGCTAGCGACCACAAATCAATTACATTTAGCATTGAATGGAAGTACGATAGTAGCGATAACTCAGTAACCGTCCCAGATTTTCGCTTAGCAGATTACGATGGGCTTAGAGAACACTTATCATCTGTTGACTGGGGTAACGAAGAGAGCTATCAATATGACAGTTTCTGAACACTATACATGCTGCTCAAAGAGCGTTTATCCCATATAAAGAAATTAGATCAAATAGAAATGACCCAAAATGGATGAATAATAGGCTCAAATATCTACTAGGGCATAAGAAAGGAATTTATAGGCGTATCAAAAGAGGTGAGGGTCATCTTATGAATCAGTATATTGACATTAAGAGGGACATTAAAAAGGGGATAAGAAAAGCTAAAAGGGACTATGAAATTAAAGTTGCTAGGGATTCTAAAACTAACCCAAAAAGTTTTTTCCAGGTCTATAGAACAAAAGTTAGAGATAAGATAGGTCCCCTTAAAAATAACTATGGGCACCTTACTGACAAAGAGAATGAAATGTGCTTGATTTTAAATAATTATTTTCTCTCAGTTTTTACACAGGAAGACACTAACAATATTCCAGTAATTAATTTTTACAGTGGGCTAGAAGAAGATAAATTATGTAACATCACAGTCACTAGTGAGATGGTTGTGAAGCAGATAGACAGACTGAAGCAAAATAAGTCGCCGGGTCCTGATGAGGTTTTTTCAAGGGTTCTTAAGGAATGCAAAATGGAACTCTGTGAACCATTAACTAATATTTTTAATTTATCTCTTCAAACAGGTGTAGTGTCTGATATGTGGAAGATGGCTAATGTAACTCCTATTTTTAAAACAGGGGACAAGTCGTTACCGTCAAATTACCGCCCAATAAGCCTGACCTCAATTGTAGGCAAATTACTAGAGTCAATTATAGCTGAGATTATAAGAAGCCATCTCGATAAGCATAGCTTGATTAATGATACTCAGCATGGATTCACAAGAGGCCGGTCTTGTCTAACTAATTTATTAACTTTCTTCAGTAAAGCTTTTGAGGCTGTTGACCACAATAAAGAATTTGATATTATTTACTTAGATTTTAGTAAGGCTTTTGATAGAGTTCCGCACCATAGACTGTTAAAAAAAGTGGCAGCTCATGGCATTGGGGGAAAAGTGCTCTCGTGGATCGAGTCATGGCTCACTGACAGGAAGCAGAGAGTGTCCATAAATGGGGTTAAATCCGAGTGGGGATCTGTAACAAGTGGCGTTCCACAGGGATCAGTCTTGGGCCCGTTGTTGTTTATAATATATATCAATTATCTTGATGAAGGAATTACTAGTGATATGAGCAAATTCGCCGATGACACAAAGATAGGTAGGATAATTGATTCAAACGTAGATGTTATGGAACTTCAGGAGGATTTAAACAAACTCTATTCTTGGTCAGAAAAGTGGCAGATGCAGTTCAATGTAGATAAATGCAAGGTTCTGAAGCTTGGGAGTGCCCATAACCCTAGTACTTATAAGTTTAAATGATGTAGAACTTAGCCATACAGATTGCGAAAAGGACTTGGGGGTTATGGTGAGCAGCAACCTTAAACCAAGACAGCAATGCCTAAGCGTACGTAATAAGGCAAATAGATTACTGGGATTTATATCAAGAAGTGTAAGCAACAGAAGTCCAGAGGTCATACTGCAGCTTCATACATCATTAGTAAGGCCTCACCTAGATTATGCAGCTCAGTTCTGGTCTCCGTATTACAAAATGGACATAAATTCGTTAGAAAACATTCAGCGTAGGATGACTAAATTAATACATAGCATTAGAAATCTTCCTTATGAAGAAAGATTGAAGACTCTTAGTTACATTCACTTGTTAGACGAAGAATGAGGGGAGACCTGATCGAAGTGTATAAGTGGAAGATAGGTATTAATAAAGGGGATATTAATAAGGTCTTGAGGATGTCTCTCCAAGAGAGAACCCGCAGTAATGGATTTAAATTAGATAAGTTTAGATTTAGAAAGGACATAGGAAAGTATTGGTTTGGAAATAGGGTAGTTGATGAGTGGAACAGTCTACCTAGTTGGGTTATTGAGGCTGGGACTTTGGGTAGTTTCAAATCTAGGTTGGATAAGTACATGAGTGGGAGGGGTTGGATTTGAGTGGGACTTTCACATCAGAGCTTATTTCTTGGGTGGCATTGAAAATTGGGTTGGGCAAATGTTTTGTTAGTGGGATGAATTGTAAAGGACTTGCCTAGTATGGGCCAGCAGGCCTCCTGCAGTGTTCCTCCTTTCTTATGTTCTTAAGTGAAACAAAGCTGAAGGGGGTGGGAGAGTTTCAGTGGAGAGAAGTAAATGGGATTAGGTCAGGGGTTTCAAATAGAGTGATGTCCTGTCTAAGGCAATGTGTGGTGTACATATTAAGCAGAGAATTCGGAGTGTGGAAATTAGGAGGTGGTGTGGAGTTAATAGAAGTATTAGTCAGAGGGCTGAAGAGGGGTTGTTGAGGTGATTTGGTCACTTAGAGAGAATGGATCAAAGTAGAATGACTTGGAGAGCATATAAATCTGTAGGGGAAGGAAGGAGGGTCGTCCTCGAAAAGGTTGGAGGGAGGGGGTAAAGGAGGTATTGTGGGCGAGGGGCAAACGTGTGTGAGCCTGTTAGATTGGAGTAAATGGAGACGAATGATTTTTGGGACTCTACGAGCTGTTGGAGTGTGAGCAGGGTAATATGTAGTGAAGGGATTCAGGGAAACCAGTTATTATAGATTTAGCCAGACTTGAGTCCTGGAAAGGAGAAGTATAATGCCTGCACTTTAAAAAGGGATCTGGGATATTGACAGTTTGGAGGAACTTCTAAACTGTCGTATCTGAGTGCCTCTGCAAAAACAGTGATTATGTATGAGTGAGTTTCTGAAAAAGGAAGCTGGTCGTCCTGTGGTCCTTGGTTTCTATGATGAGTTTTTCACCCACCTCTTTGAGGAACTTATTTATCCTTGAGGACAGTGTCGATGGCCTGGTGACCCAGCGGTGCTCCCAAGAGGGTACTCTTGGATGGAGTGGTAGTAGAGACTTCCAGGAGGATTCTTTGCACAGCATTGATTATTTCCTGGTTTGCTGTGATGATTTCACAGATGATTCACAGATGACTGAAGATGAGTCCCAAGTCTTCTTCCTTTGTTTTCACCAGTTGTAGGTCCTCTAACAGGGACTCTTCAGTACCTGCCAGAGTGCCATCATGCAGTTACCAGATGTTGAGCTCGCTGCATAGGCTGGAACTTAGTTCTCTTACTGCCAAGCAGAAGAGAAGTGGAACGAGTGGGTCACTCTGCTGAACACCCTCTGATGAGAGAATTTCATGT
>NC_069419.1:39887780-40060280 GCF_026875155.1 Cherax quadricarinatus
TATTATATATATATATATATATTATATATATATATATATATAATATATATATATATATTAAAATATAGGGAGGTACCACCTCTAGAACTGTTATGGGGACCCTCATCCTCAGAGAAAAGAATAAACTTGCTTCAGGGAAAACTCAAGATTCTCCCTGAAGCTGTTTGAGAATTTTCTCCTACCACCCCCTATATTATGTATATATATTTTATTTAAAGACAAAATACATTGACAAAACATTCACAAAAATATGATACAAAGTAAAATAATATATATATATATATATATATAATATATATATATATATATATATATATATATATATATATATATATATATATATATATATATCATGCCGAATAGGTAAAGCTGGTCAATTAGCAACAAGAATTCATTTAAAATTAAGTCCTTTATAAAATTTTCTCGTATACATTTATTGATATATTTTTTTTCAATTATGTACCAAAAGAACCTTAGGAAACTTACCAAACCTTATTATGACAAGCATCATTTAATTTAGCCTAATCCAACTACATATATTTGATATAAGTTTATAATAATTTAATAATAAACAAACACAATGAAAAAATATAGGTAGGTACCACCTCTAGAACTGTTATGGGGACCCTCATCCTCAGAGAAAAGAATAAACTTGCTTCAGGGAAAACTCAAGGTTCTTCCTGAAGCTGTTTGAAATTTGTTTTCTCCTACCACCCCCTATATTCTATATTCTATGTAGACATTGATGAAATTAAGACACATGTGCAACATCTGGGTATCTTTATTGTAGACGTTTCGCCATCCAGTGACTTCATCAGTACAAATGCCAGGACATAATTTGAAGACAGTAGAACTATATACAGAAGATGAGACTTTATTTAAAGACATAATACACTGATAAAAATAAAATAGGAAGTATTACAACGTAGATAACATCTCAAAGCTACATCTCGAATACTTCGTCCAGCTCCCCGGCGGTGGGCCGCATGTCCAGAATGCTGCAGGCATTTCCCCTCTGGATTGCAACACTGAGTCTCTGAAAGAGGAAGCTGGCCACCCTGTGATCTTTGGCTTTTATGATGAGTTTTTCACCCAGCTCTTTGAGGAACTTTAGAAATAGTATATTTCTTCCGTTAGATTCAGAATGATATTTGCGAAATTATTGCATATACAAATTTTCGCTTGCTCTATCCGGCAAGAAGTGAGTTGCTATTTAAACCAAAATCGCAAGTTTTACTTATTCGGCAAGACATATATATATATATATATATATATATATAATTGTGACCACGAACGAGTGGTATTGATCAATAACAACACTGCACGAGCCAAGGACTCGAACCCATGCTGCTTTGGCCTGCCTCATGGTGGGCGAAAACACATGACGCCCTAATCCACTGGACCATACGATCCTTAAGAGTAGCGCATCCAGCGGAACTGGATGTTGTACTCGGTACCCAAGGACACACGATTGTGTGGATGACTCAATACCACTCGTTCGTGGTCACAGTAATATAAAATACTGCTCATCATCATCATTCAACACTGTCACCTCATTCAAACATAATCACTGGTTTTGCAGAGGTGCTCAGAATACAACAGTTTAGAAGCATATACGCAAAAAGATACACGACATATCCCTCCAAACTGCCAATATCCCAAACCCCTCCTTTAAAGTGCAGGCATTGTACTTCCCATTTCCAGGACTCAATTCCGGCTATATAAAAATAACCAATTTTCCTGAATCCCTCCACTAAATATTACCCTGCTCACACTCCAACAGCTCGTCAGCTCCCAAATACCATTCGTTTCCATTCACTCCTATCTAACACGCTCACGTACACTTACTGGAATTCCAAGCTCCTCGCCCACAAAACCTCCTTTACCCCCCTCCCTCCAACGTTTTCGAGGACGACCCCTACCCCGCCTTCCTTCCCCTACAAATTTATACGTTCTCCATGTCATTCTACTTGATCTATTATTCTCTTTAAATGACCAAACCACCTCAACAACCCCTCTTCAGCCCTCTGACTAATACTTTTATTAACTCCACACCTTCCCATAGATAACGTTTTTTGTCTGCACATATACCTCAATGCGCCACTCGCCTTTTTTCCTTCATATATTCTATGATTAACCTCATCCTTCATAAATCCATCCGCTGACACGTCAACTCCCAAATATCTGAAAACATTCACTTCTTCCATACTCCTCGTCTCCGATTTGATATCCAATTTTTCATCATCTAAATCATTTGACACCCTCATCACCTTACTCCTTTCTATGTTCACTTACAACTTTCTACCTTTACATACACTCCCAAATTCGTCCACTAACCTTTGCAATCTTTCTTTAGAATCTCCCATAAGCACAGTATCATCAGCAAAAAGTAACTGTGTCAATTCCCATTTTGTATTTGATTCCCCATAATTTAATCCCACCCCTTTCCCGAACACCCTAGCATTTACTTCTTTTACAACCCCATCTATAAATATATTAAACAACCATGGTAACATTACACATCCCTGCCTAAGACCTACTTTTACCGGGAAGTATTCTCCCTCTCTTCTACACACCCTAACCTGAGCCTCACTATCCTCATAAAAACTCTTTACAGCATTCAGTGACTTTCCACCTATTCCATATACTTGCGACATCTGCCACATTGCTCCCATATCCACTCTCTCTCTCTCTCTCTCTCTCTCTCTCTCTCTCTCTCTCTCTCTTTATATATATATAATATATATATATATATATATATATAATATATAATATATATATATATATATATATATATATATATATATATAATATATATATATATATATATATATATATATATATATATATATGTATATATAATATATATATATATATATATATATATATATAATATATATATATATATATATGTATATATATATATATATATATATATATATATATATTATATATATATATATATAAAATATATATATATATATATATATATATATATATATATATATATATAGGATGGGGTCCACCTCTGGTGTAAATTGTGGGACCCATAGCTTCGGAGAAGTGGATAAAAAGGCTTCAAGGAAGAATATTTGGATTTCTTCCTGAAGCCATTTGAATATTCCACTTCCCCTACCACCCCATCTTTTAAACTATTTTTTTTTTACCAATAGGAATATTTTATTACATAATATGGCACAGAAGATTTAAGAGATACGTTGTTGATATAAAGGTGGCATATACGGTACATGTTGTTATGTGTGTATCACCGATTATAAGGCGAAAATCTCATCCAGCTCCTCAGAGCTGGGGCGTGTGCCCAAAATGCAGCATGCATTACCCCTTTGAACAGCCGCACTGAGCCGCTGGAACAGAAAACTAGCTGCCCTGGGATCCCTAGTTACCCTGATGAGTCTTTTTCCCAGCTCCTTAAGGAAATTAGATGCACTCTTTCCCCATGAGCCAAGGGTCTCTGAGCCTATGGGAACAAACATATAATGATGGGCAAGTTCTCCATATTTTCTAGACTTTTGGGACTCCCTAAAGCTGGCAGCTGCCCCTCCTTCCTCCCTGGTGTATTGGAGATAGGTATCAGCCAAGGTAGATGCACATGCATAGTCCCACACCACCTGCTTCCCATCTGTCCAGGCTTGAAGGGTAATACCATCTGGACGCTTCTGGCTGCCATCAGATCTGCATAGTTGGGGTGGCTCCCTTACTGCTGGCATCCAGCTGTTGTGAGGCTCCTCTTGATAATGTTATTAACCTCCTCATGTCTTGCAATCTTTCCCTCGGATTTACGGCACACAAGACCATGGTACCCGAATCGGTCTGCTGCTTCACTGCCACAAATACACCTGTGTTCGGCGAGAATAGGGGCGGCAAGTCGAAGGGCAACACCGATGCGGATGGTCTGTGGGTCGAGGCGTGTGCCAAGGCTGGAGTTGGGAACAGCCAACAGAAAGTCCCCAGCATGAGGGGCTCTCACTGCCAGCAGGCGGGCTCTATCCTTCCCTGACACACTCTGAAGCATCGTTGAGGCTATATTTTCCACTATTGGACCATCCCAGTGCGATTGTTTGTAGTTGTTGGGGGAGCAGGTCTGGTTTCTGAGCCCGTTAGATTATCCAGATCATTGCTCCGTCAATGAATTTTTGGTCCTGGGCTCCAATCTTGTCCCTAAGATGTTCAGGGAGAATCGCTGCTACAAGCTCTCTGGATGCAATACACGAGGACAGAAAAGCAGGTAACGCAATCTGTGATGACTTGCGGACACCAATGCCTCCTAGTCTGACTGGAAGTGTAGCTTGGTTCCACTGCCCGTCTTCTAGAGTAAGGTTAAGTACTTTCGTAAAAATCTGCCTCAGAATACTGTCATATTCGTGCAGTATAGGGTTATCATATGAAGGTGCACATCTTAGGAAATATGCCAACCTGGGCAGACTCAAGCACTTTGTGAGAAGGTACAAGGCATCGTGGGTGTCCAGATTGCCCATTCGTTGTTCCATTCTCCTTAACTCATCCAATTTCTTCCTGAGAATTGTGTCAATGGCATTGCTTCCCAGAGGTGCTCCTAGCAAGACACTATTTGTGGGGGCAATGACTGCTGCTCCTGGTAGTTTTGATCTCACTGCATTTATCACTTGTTGACTGACTGAGATGATTTCACATTTGGATGGATTCAGGATGAGACCCATTTCCTGTCCCCGTGTCATTACCTGTGTAAGGTCATGTAGGAGGGACTCCTTTGTACCTGCTAGTGTGCCATCATCTAGGAACCAGATGTTTAGTTCGCTGGTCAGTCTGACTGTGATTTCCCTAACTGCAATACAGAAGAGAAATGGTGCAAGAGGATCTCCTTGTTGGACACCCTCCGATGATGTGATTTCATGCTCTCCAAAGAGAAGCATTGATTCCTTGCTATACCAGCTGAAACAAAAGGGAAGAGACCAGGGAAATGTTCTTGTACTGCTGCTAATACCACGTCTCTTTTCAGGAGATTGAACGCATTCTTGAAATCTAATTTTACCACTGCATTGTCCTCAGGCTGGTTGTTGATATATGCCCTTGTTGCATGAACCGCTGCTTCACTTCCTTGAGAGACCCCAAAGCCAAGCTGGTTTGGTTGAAGCATCATGGCTGCCTGTGCACGAATACTTCGGACAGCAGCTTTGGATACGAGGCGGCGTAACGTGTTGCCTACTGCAATTGGCCGAATTCCTCCATCCTTCTTTTTAAGTGCACAAAGTGTTGCACCAAAAAAGAAAGGTCTAATTTCATCAGGAATCAGACCAGCCAAGGAATTGTTGACGAACCTTGTGATCTCTGAAAGCAGTGTCTCTGCAATTTCCCCAATAACTGGATTAACCATTTCCTTTAAATGCTGTGGCCTTATTCCAGTGTAACCCCCAGCAGAGCCAGATGGGAACGACATTATTGCTTTGTAAATGTCTGAGTCTTCCACAATCAATGGTTCCATAGTGGGGACAGAGGTGTTGGAACTGTTGGTGCCACTGGTTTCCCTGGCAGGGTGCTTTCCTCTAAGTGCTTCAGCTGTGTCAGCATCCCTGGGAGCAACTGTATCTTCACTAGTAATAATTCTGATTGCCCCCACTGTGTTGCCCTCTTCAATTTTCTTGCTCACCTGGACTCTGACTTTTTCACTGTCAGTAGAGTGAGTGGGGGTTCTGCCTCTCCCTTTTTTGTGTTGACGGGGAAGGTGAATGAGGTTATCAACTCTAGGAAAATCTCTTAAGGATATATATATATATATATATATATATATATATATATATATATATATATATATATATATATATATATATATATATATATATATATATATACATATATTTCCTTAGTCATTCATCCTATACCTTTTTTGTCATTCTTCCTTCTCATTTTTCCCTGGCCCTTGACGCTCAAAATATTGCAACCGGTGGCAAATAAATAGGTATGCGTAGGCGAGCAGCGCCTTTGATTGCAAGTGACTGCCTAGAGCCATTTCGTTGCAGCCATTCGGCACTTCTTGCAGTATTTAGCTGTCCCTTATCATTTTAAGGTACCTCTAGGTATATTAAGCTCCTCTTGTTATTTTTTGCTACCCCTTACGGCTACTTGACACTTCTGGGTACATTTTACTACTTTTGGGTTATTCTGTCTCCATGAAGATTCTCTCGATATCACATAATTAGTTTCACGGGTTTTACAGACGTGGATAGTAAAGAGCTGGCTTGGGAGAACCTGTCAATGAACTCGTCCGAGAACCTGCTGGCTTGGGAGAACCTGTCAATGAACTCGTCCGAGAACCTGCTGGCTTGGGAGAACCTGTCAATGAACTCGTCCGAGAACCTGCTGGCTTGGGAGAACCTGTCAATGAACTCGTCCGAGAACCTGCTGCTTGGAGAACCTGCAATGAACTCGTCCGAGAACCTGCTGGCTTGGGAGAACCTGCCAATGAACTCGTCCGAGAAGTAACCCTGCTCTGGCTTGGGAGAACCTGCAATGAACTCGTCCGAGAACCTGCTGCTTGGGAACCTGTCAATGAACTCGTCCGAAACCTGCCGGCTTGGGTGAACCTGTCAATGAACTCGTCCGAGAACCTGCTGGCTTGGGAGAACCTGTCAATGAACTCGTCCGAGAACCTGCCGGCTTGGGTGAACCTGTCAATGAACTCGTCCGAGAACCTGCTGGCTTGGGAGAACCTGTCAATGAACTCGTCCGAGAACCTGCTGGCTTGGGAGAACCTGTCAATGAACTCGTCCGAGAACCTGCCGGCTTGGGAGAACCTGTCAATGAACTCGTCCGAGAACCTGCCGGCTTGGGAGAACCTGTCAATGAACTCGTCCGAGAACCTGCCGGCTTGGGAGAACCTGCCGGCGAGGCCACTAGCAGGAAATAGCCAGATGGTTTTCATTATGTATTATTTTGTCAGTGAACACCGCCGTGCTGTCAAATGTCTGGGTGAACACCGCCGTGCTGTCAAATGTCTGGGTGAACACCGCCGTGCTGTCAAGTGTCTGGGTGAACACCGCCGTGCTGTCAAGTGTCTGGGTGAACACCGCCGTGCTGTCAAGTGTCTGGGTGAACACCGCCGTGCTGTCAAGTGTCTGGGTGAACACCGCCGTGCTGTCAAGTGTCTGGGTGAACACCGCCGTGCTGTCAAGTGTCTGGGTGAACACCGCTGTGCTGTCAGGTGTCTGGGTGAACACTGCCGTGCTGTCAAGTGTCTGGGTGAACACCGCCGTGCTGTCAAGTGTCTGGGTGAACACCACCGAGCTGTCAAGTGTTAATGAAGGGTTCGTTTATGTATCGTTTCTCAGTTTCTTGTCGGAGGTCTGGATGGAGGTATCAAAGTATGTTTGTCTTATTAGTGAGCAATTTTTATCTCTTGCTGTACGACTCTCCATCATTATATGTTTTTCTCTTCACCTTCTTATAATACAACTCCTCGATCGCTTTTACCTGAGATATATAACCTGGCACTAATGCAGAGCTGTGGCAGCTTTGAAGAGCTTATACCATATGTGTTTCCAGCGGGTCACTGAAGATAACACCGCCGTGCTTTTGTTCGTAGGGTCGGGCGACTGTGAAAAAAAATTGCAGCTGACGCTGCAGATGGTGACGTCTTCTAATATTGTCTAAATAATATAAGACTTTGCTTATATTATTTAGACAGGATTCGCACACACAAAGCGTCGGATTAGATTCCCATCTACGTTTACGTAAATTCAGTTCCAGTCACACCTGCTACTTACTCTAGCAATTGGCAGAAATACGATTAGAAATACATATAAAATTTTCCTTACAAGGCATATCAAGAAACTCCTGCTGCTTATTGTTCCTGGGAAGTGTAGTCACTATACTCGTTTTCTCCTCGGCTGTCAGTAAGCTGGCAACACTGTTCTGATATCAGATTTATACGAAAACATACTAAGGGACGCCATTAATATCTGAATACTTCATAAAGTACTCATTGCCACGTTTTTTAAGTACATGTTCAATTCAGGATGTGTAGCATTTATTTGTAACAGAGAAAGAGAGAGAGTGAGAAGTTCTGGATATTATCTACCGAGACCTCTGCCATTTCACCTTAATGGAACCCTCCGACAGGCGCCACAATTTCACGTCTCGTTGTGGTCTTTCATCTTCTGGGAGAGTCGTGATCCTGGCAGAACTTCGACAGCGTCCCATCCTGTGTCTGGCCAAGCAGGGAGTCTCTCAAGCTAAGGAGCCGCCCTCTGCCGTCTCTTGATGTGTCGCGAGACGGAGACGATGGCTGCTTGACGGTGCCCTTGGGAACACCAGAGAGGGGCATGCTAAACTCCTTGTCGGCGCTTGTCATACCCAGGGTGAGTCTCACGGTCATCAGTGATGCCCTCGGGTTAGTCAGTCATTGTATTAGTTTCATTATAGGGAAGATGCTGCCAGACGAGGTGCGGAAAGGGAACATTTAATTTTTTGAGAAAAAATGCCGCCACTACCGACACAGTTTACCTAGGAAAAAGTGCTATTCACCACTAAGCCATTTTAAAAACAATAGTTTTTTTTATTTTTTTTGAGGGGGGGCTGGCTAGAAAATTTGTAATGTCTATTTCGGGCAGCTGAGAAAGTTGGTCGGTACTCTTTGAGGGTCGCCATGTTGTTTCTTCATTAATTTTTTTACCTTTATTTCCGTCGTTAGAAAAGAATTACTAAAGACTTGGATTTTACACGCCGTGTGTGTGTGTGTGTGTTGTGTGTGTGTGTGTGTGTGTGTGTGTGTGTGTGTGTGTGTGTGTGTGTGTGTGGGGTGTGTGTGTGTGCGTGTGTGTGTGTGTGTCCTAGTGGTCCCCTCTGTAATTAGTATTTTAAAACATGTAAACCACACAATATTCAAAATCTGTAAACCTCGCATTGTAATCCTTATAGAGAATAAACTTGATTGACTGATTGTGATTGATTATAACTCTGCGTTAGTACTACTTAGAGCTTCTTACGCAGCAGGATCAGTCATACGCAAATAGAGATACGAGTCACCTGTCAGTCATTACATTCCAACCACGAGACAGTCACAACAGTCACATAGTCTTCATGGCCAGGAGTTGTGTGTACATGATCAGTAGAGTTCTCCCTCACGTACATATTCTCTGTCCGTCTGTCCGTCTGTCTGTCTGTCTGTCTCTCTGTCTCTCTCTCTCTCTCTCTCTCTCTCTCTCTCTCTCTCTCTCTCTCTCTCTCTCTCTCTCTCTCTATCTATCTATCTATCTATCTGTCTATCTATTTATCTATCTATCTATCTATCTATGTCTCTCTCTGCACAGAAGTCATTCAGCAACAGTTTAAGTTACCCCCGGAAGCAGCAGTGGCGTCCCGCCCGGCCTGGTCATGTATTTAGGAATAAAATGAGAACAAACTTTCCTACTGAATCACAAAGCGATGTAAAAATGAGCGTTTCCCAGCATTAATTATACACGTATATACTATTGTCCGTGTACGCTCATTTGTGTGGCATTGTCCGTGTACGTCATGTGTGTGTGTACCATTGTACCTGTACGTTAACATAAGAGTATGCTAATGTCCGTGCACACTCTTGTGTGCGTTTAATATCCGTGCACGCTCATATGTACGTGCTAATGTTAATTCACTGTCATATGTGTGGGCTAATATCTGTGCAATCCCATATGTGCGTGTAATGTCCATGTACGCTCATGTGTGTGTGTGTGTGTGACGTTGTTCAAGCACTTATGTGCATGGTAATGTCCGTTCACATTCACATGTACGTCATTATTCGTCCACTTTCGAATGTGTTCCATTATAAGGATGGCTATCTCTGAGCTCATGTGCTTGCGTACATGCATGCGTACATGCGTGCGTACATGTATATGTATGTATGTATGTACACTACTGTGATTACCATAATGTTTGCTTGGGGTCGAACCCCCATCTCATTTGCCTCAGCTACGCCATTCAACAACTAACTAGTTGACCTGATGTATCATAACGAAAGTGCCATAGTTGCATGTAAATATACGTGGAGTTGATTCCCATTACCAGCTCCTCTCCAGCCTCTCCATGCATGGAGGGGGGGGGTTCCTTCATGCATAATTTTAAATACTGACTGGAGTCTTCCTCCAGCCACTCCTGTCTAGTTTGTCTTAGTTTGGATATTCTCCGCCCTAAGGGCACTCCCAAGGAATTTTGATACTAGGCATATTCAGTCCATTCTTCTATTTCTTTCCTTTTTCTCCTTCCTTTCTTCCTTCCTTCCTGATCTTTATCATCTTGTTCTAGACGGTAGGATTTTCCTGTCTCGAGACCCATGTTGTTGTTTTTTTTCCGGTGATTTACTTAATTTCTTCTACCAACATATACAACAAAATAGAAAACAAAATTGTTTTTATGTTACCAGTATGAATTCGGGGAGGAAAAACAACGTGGGTGAAGCCGGAAGTTGCGAAAGTTGCTGTTGCACCTGTACCAGGAGAGGAGCACTTCCCTCCCGGGTACCACCACTAACAGCAGCGCCAATCAGGAGGGCATCTTTCCTTTAGTTACACACAGAGACTTCGATGCTCAGAGCACATTGTGGCATGCTATCACTACCAACAGCAGCCTTGACCCTTGACAGTTTTTTGCTTGGGGTTGAAAAAGATTTCGACGCGGGGGCATTCGTCCTCTTGGAGCTCCAGAGCGCCATTTGACAATAAAGACGTTTTTTTCAGAGAGCTGTTCTCTCTCTCTCACCTCTCTCTCTTTTCTTCTTTCTCTCTCTCTTCTCTCTCTTCTCTCTCTCCTCTCTCCTCTCTCTCCCCTCTCTTCTCTCTCTCTCTCTCTTTTTCTATCTATCTATCTACTATCTATTATCTATCACTCTATCTCTATCTATCTCATCTCTCTCTCTCCTCTCTCTTTTTTTTTTTTTTTTTTTACACGGGTTTTTGACAAGGTTGGGTTTAAGGACCCCTACTTTATTGCAAGATTTACGGTTAAGGATTAATAACTTTATTGACAATAAGAGCTGTTACCTACATCAGCTATTTGGAAGCATTTTTATTTTTAGAAACATCAATGGGGAATAAGATGAAGTTGGAGCCATCTGTGGGCCCCCTTTTTTCTTTTGATAACTACTTTATCTCGTTGACATCATAATCCCTTAAAAATGTGTTCCATACTCGAGTCATCCTGGGTATAATGATCCCAGATGGATATGTTCTGCAGAAGGGTACACCGACGGAAGTTGCTGTTTCTGCTCTTCTCCAGGTGCCAACATCCTCCCATTCATCCTTAAACGCCCCGGAATTACCATCAGGGTTCCAAGAGATCATATTTGTGTTTTTCAGGGAAAAAGTTATTTTGCCTCTTTTTCCCCCAAGCTGTAAGCTCTTAGTGGGGTTTGACGTAGCTTAGAGCACTGGAAATTTCTTCTCTCGGATAAGTGAATGTCAGTGACAGTCGCGCATATGCATGGGATTCTGGTGAGATGAATGGGCTTCCTTGTGGAACATTTCCCCCAAATGGGTTTTTGCTGATTTTTTTCCATTGGAACTACCCTTAGAGATCTCCATAAAGGGTAATCACTGAGGAGACTAGCGTCTAGCCTGAAATTTTCCCCGGCTTGCATTTTTGCAAAGGGGCCCCGGGTGCCACACCCGCCCAAAAAGCACCAAAATGTCCATGTTTACCAACAGCTACTTCAGATCATCCAGAGACGGGTGCCATTTAGTGGAGGGGTTTTTAACAACATGGCAGCAGAGTAACCTTTCCAGAAGCCATATTGAGGTCACAAAGTAGTGGTGGTAGTCAAAAAAAATGTCATTTGTCTTGAGTTATTGTCTAAGGAGCTTGCCAGGAATGTCGAGGTTTTTGAGTTCTGATTTTTTGGTTTTTTTGTGAAAACTTTTTCCGGGAAGGAAAAAAAAAACCTTTCCCCCTTTTCTCTCTCCCCCCCCTCTCTCCCTTTTTTTTTTTCCCCCCCTCTCTCCCCCCCCCCCCCCCCTCTTCTTCTCTCTCCTCTCTCTCTCCTTTTCCCCCCTCTCTCTTCCCTTTTTTTTTTTCCCCCTCTTCCCCCTTTTCCCCTTCCCCCCCCTTTTTTTTTTTTTTTCCCCCCCCCTTCCCCCCCCTTCCCCCCCCCCCTTTTTCTCCCTTTCCCCCCCCCCCCCCCCCTCCCCCCCTCCCTCCCCCCCCTCCTCCCTCTTTTTTTTTTTTTTTTTTTTTTTTTCTTTTTTTTTTCCCCCCCCCCCTTTCCCCCTTTTTACCATTTTTTTTCCCAACCCTCTTTCCTCTCCCCGTTTTAAAAACCCTTTTTCCCCCCTTTTTCCCCCCCCTTTTCCCTCCTTTAACCTTCCTTTCCTTGGGGTTTTTTTTTCTTTTTGGGGCCCCCCCTTTTTTCTTAAAAAAAAAAATTTTTCCCTTCCCCTTCTTTATGGCTTGTTTAAAAAAAAATCGGGGCCCCCTTGCACCCCTCTCCCCCCAACCCCTCCCCTTTTTTATTCCTTGCCTTCGGGGCTCCCCAAAAAAAAAAAAAAAAAACCCCCCAAAAAAAAAATTTAACCCCCCCCCGAAACCCAAGTTACCTTTAAGCTTTCTCCCAACCCCCTTCTTTTAAAAGCCAAACCCCCTTCCCCCCTTGCTTTTTTTGTCAATTCCCCACTCTTTTCGGGGAAACCCCCCCCCCCCCCCCCCCTTCCACCCCTTCCCCCCCCCGCCCCCCTTTTTTTTCCCCCTTCTCTCCTCTCACTCTCTCTTTTTTTTTTTTTTTTTTTTTTTTTTTTTTCTTTTTTTTTTTTTTACACACAGGGTTTGACAAGGTTAAGGATCCCTAGCTCTATTGACAGCTATTTACAGGTTAAGGATTCCTAACTTTATTGGCAAACTAAGAGCTGTTACCTACATCAGCTGATTTTAACACTGGAACTGGAGTCCTGCAGCAAATGGTTAGTAGACAACAAACTATCATTACACCTCGGGAAAACTGAAGCCATTCTCTTTGCCACGAAACATAAAATGAGAAGGGTAAATAATTTTAATGTTCAATGTAATGGGGAGCCCATCACTTTGGTTTCATCAGTAAAATATTTGGGAATCCCCTTTGACCCATGCATGTCAGGAGAATTGATAGGGAACAGTGTAGTAAAGAAAGCGAATGCCAGAGTGAAGTTCCTGTATAGACAAGCACAGAGTCTACCTACTGAGGCTCGCAGGACCCTATGTCTAACCCTTATGCAATGCCATATGGATTACGCTTGCTCTTCTTGGTACTCTGCCTTGACAAAAAAACTGAAAGATAGACTGCAAATCACCCAGAACAAAATCGTAAGATTCATCCTGGGGCTGGGACCAAGAGAACATGTAGGCCAGGATGAATTACAGCAGTTGGATATGCTGAATGTTGAAGACAGAGTAAAACAACTGAAGCTAAATCATGTTTATAAAATTGCTCACGAACAGTGTCCAGAATATCTTGCTGTCAATTTTGTCAAGGTTGGGAACCGCAGCAATCATAGTACTAGGGGGAGAGAGCACAACTTTGTAGTACCCACAGTCAGTGGCCAGGCTTCAAACACCTTTTATTGTACAGCAATAAAGGAATGGAACAGACTGCCTGCACATGTCAAAGCCAGTCATAGCATGAACCAGTTCAAGGAGAGTGCCAAAAAGTGTCTGATGAATGTAGCTACAGAAAGGGGGGAATGATTTTCTATTTTTTAGCTAACATACGTGTAAATTTTACCGTATTCCTAGTAATGACCCTCGTATTGTAGATAGTCTTAATGACCTTCGTGTAGTAGATAGTCTCTTTAGTATGATAATAAGATGTTATCTTCATTGTAGAATAATAAGAAAATATTATAACCTTTATATTATAATAATAAGGTAATAGGACCCCAATGGAAATAAGTCACTCTGTCTGACTTTTTTGGGTTATCCTAGGTTCTCTACACATATGCTGCTATGTATGATAATTCTATGTAACTGTACTTGTGTATACCTGAATAAACTTACTTACTTACTTACTTTGAAAGCATTTTTATTGTTATGAGACATACAAGTAGGAAACAGGATGAAGTTGGAGCCATCTGTGGGCCAGCATTTTCATTTGATCAACTGACTTTATCTCGTTGACATCATCATCCTGTACGAATGTGTTCCATACTCGAGTCATCCTGGGTATGTATGATCTCAGATGGAGTGATGTTCTGGAGAAGGGTACAGCCAGAGTGAAGTTGCTGCTTTCTGCCCGTCTTGTGGCATAAAAGCTTATTTCACGCTGTCCTCGAAGTGGATCCAAGTGTGGTATTTTGACAATATTGGCCTTGTACATAACAGTAAGGCCACCCACATCCCTCCTATGTTCAAGGCTCTGCTGAAATGACAGTCTATCCAGGATGGGTCCAGGCGAGAGATGAGACGTCTTGCTCTGTTTTCTACTCTGTCAAGCAGTCGCAGATGAGAGGGGGGGGCAGCAAACCAAGAAAGTGGAGCATACTCAAGGTGTGAGCGTACTTGTGCCTCGTACAGGATCTTGCAACCCCTACTGTCAAGCAGATGGGAGATACGGCGAAGTGCTGTAAGCTTCCTGGCTGCCTTGTTTGCAAGATTTACAACAGGCTCTTCATGGTTATTTGGAGTCAATTTCACCCCAAGGTATCAACTTCTTCTCCAGGTGCCAACATCCTCCCATTCATCCTTACTACTGCACCAGAAATACCATCAGGGTGCCTAGAACGATCATAAATTTGCGTTTTCTCAGGTGCAAATGTTACTTGCCATCTATTTCCCCAAGCTGATATAGCTCTCAGCGGGTGATTGATGTAGCTTAGAGCAGCTTGGCATTTCTTCTCTTGGAAAAAGTGAATGTCAGTGTACAGTCGTCTGCATATGCATGTGATTCGGGGATGAGATGAAGAAGGTCGTTGAAGTAGACATTCATAAAAATGGACCCAGCCGCTTCCTTGTGGAACACTTCCCCAATAGGATGTCTTGCTGATTCCGTTCCATTGAGAACTACACTTAGAGACCCTGCCAAAAGGGTAGTCACTGAGGAACATAGCGTAGAGCCTGAAATTTCCCCAGTGCTTGAAGTTTTGCTAAGAGGCCCTGGTGCCACACCCGGTCGAAAGCGCCAGCAATGTCCATGCTACCACACAGCTGACTATGGATTCATCCAGTGACTGGTGCCACTTATTTGGGGAGGTTTAACAACAGATCAGCAGCAGAGTAACCTTTCCTGAAGCCATATTGACGATCACAAAGTAGTGAGTGGTAGTCAAAAAACTCTGTCATTTTTTTCTTGAGATTATGGTTTCAAGGGTCTTACCATGATTGACAGGATGACACTGGTCTTTTAGTTGCTCTGTCTGTCTGTCTTTTCTGTCTGTCTGTCTGTCTGTCTGTCTCTCTCTCTCTCCCCTCTCTCTCTCTCTCTCTCTCTCTCTCTCTCTGTCTCTCTCTCTCTCTCTCTCTCTCTCTCACTCCCCTCTCTCTGTCTCTCTCTCCCCTCCCCTCTCTCCCCTCTCTCTCTCTCTTCTCTCTCTCTCTCTCTTTTCCCCCTCTCTCTCTCTCTCTCTCTCTTCTCTCTCCTCCCTCTCTCTCTTTCCCTCCTCCCCTCTCCCCTCCTCCCTCTCTCTCTCTTTTTTTTTTTTTTTTTTTTTTTTACACAGGGTTTGACAAGGTTAAGGATCCCTAGCTTTTCTGACAGCTATGTTACAGGTTTTAAAGGGTTTTCCCAACTTTATTGGCAAGCTAAGAGCTGTTTCCTACATCAGCTCATTTGAAAGCATTTTTATTGTTATGAGACATACAAGTAGGGAACAGGATGAAGTTGGAGCCATCTGTGGGCCAGCATTTTCATTTGATCAACTGACTTTATCTCGTTGACATCATTATGCTGTACGAATGTGTTCCATACTCGAGTCATCCTGGGTATGTATGATCTCAGATGGAGTGATGTTCTGGAGAAGGGTACAGCCAGAGTGAAGTTGCTGCTTTCTGCCCGTCTTGTGGCATAAAAGCTCTCTCTCTGTCTCTCTCTCTCTCTCTCTCTCTCTCTCTCTCTCTCTCCTCGAGCCTCCTCTCCTAGGTACCATCTCGAGGATTTTCACTAGGTGCGAGCACCTTTTTTCCGAGTAACAATAACTTGTTCGCAGTAGAAATTAATCATGCGGCGATGCTGTTGTATTGTCTTAATCTCAGGACACAGGGATATTACCTATGAATTATTTCATTAATCTGAACTAACAAGCTCACTTGGTAACACTTATCCATTTCATTCTTGTCCGTTTTGTCTTCCTTTTGATCTTCAACTCTCATAATTCCTCTTCTCTTTCCTCCATAATTCATTCCAACTTTCTGAAACGAGTTTGAACCCTTTATGGATATCCAATGAATAATATAAATAACACCCCATTTTAATCCGTCGCTTCCTCGCCGTTTGAAAACTAGTATATTATGTATTTTTTGCATGTAGATTGAGAGGGCTGTGATAAATTTAGTTTGTGGTATATACATTTTACATATACGTAGTGGAAGACTCTTTGAAAGTTCTTGGTGACTGTTATGTTTAGTGTAAGTGGTGACTGGATGGTGAGTGTAGGGATTAATTTGTTGGTAGGTAGATAACGTGTATACTTCGCTGTTAATGGATGGATGATTCAGTCACCATCACTCCTTATGCTAACTGACCTACATAGGTTTAGTGCTTCACAAAATGCAAATAAATAAACATATGTTAATATTTTTTTTTAGCGTTTCCTACAGTCACGTCAACTTAATTTGAATATGAGACTGCGTGTGTTTGTTATTTGATATTATCTTTGACCGTTTTTATTATTGAGAGTTAGAGTATTATTTTATGAAAAGAGCGTGGAAAGTGAGTTATGTTGTTTTACGATAACAAATATAAATTACTGAACAATGTCATTCACGTCATGGCCAAGCGACCCAATAGCAAAAGCCATCAACATGTCTCGCCAGAAAATTGGAAAGAAGACCAGCGTGTTTCATGTACTGTATGTAAGAATGGAGGACAGACATCAGTCACTGAATGATAGACTTTATCACTTCCGCCAGACCAATTTCATCTTTATTATTCACATTATCAAAAATCTTGGAGGAGATTGTAAGGCAAAGAGAACTGGATCATCTAGAGAGAAGATTCTTTAGAAATAATCAGCATAGATTTACGATGGGAAAGTTTGTTTGATGACTGTGTTGGAGCTGTGTTATACAACCACGATCACATTTGATATAATACCAAATTAGATATCAGTTCAAAAATCAGAAGAACAGATAGGGATGAAAGGAAGAGTGTTGTAGTGGATCCGAGAAAGAACCTGAAACACGAAAAACTGAGAGAAACAATAGGGAATAATGTTTCAGGAAAAAGGAAGAAGTAACAAGGTTTCACAGGGTATTAGATCCACCAATGTTCCTAATGTGTCTGTGATCTACCACAAGAGATCAAGTTTAACGTGTATTTTTTTTTTTACAAATGGTATAAAAACTATCCAGATATGTTTCTATCCCATCACTATCCGAGAAAGTTTCTCAGTATAAGATTTTAAACCAATTAAAGAAGAAGGTAGTCTACAATCATTGCATTAAACCAGTTTGTTTAATTACATTGGTAAATTAAAATTTTCATAGCCCAAAATAAATGCAAACTTTCCAGCGGTGAGTTGTTCACCGCCGCTGGAAGGTTTGAAGTAGATCAGAAAAGGCATTCTCCAGCTTGTGCTCTGAGTGCAACGACCACAAGTTTATTAACTATTACACCAAATCACAGAAGAGGTGGGGTTTGTACCCATGGCTGGCGAGGCCTAAACTCACACACCAGTGAGCTAACCACCGACTTGTGCTTATTATTTCATGAGCTTATTATTAAAGTTAGTTAGCAAACTTATCTACACAGTCTAAACTTAATGGGTACCAGCCTGTCTTAAAGATGCATCAGCTGTTTCAGTTTGAGGCCGTCCAGAAAAAAAACATACGCAAGTTATTTCATGAAAAAAAAATCTACACTGTTTTCAAAATATAAAGTTGAACTTGGCACCTGAACACTAATAAACATCCCAGCCTCCTCCCAGGTGGGAGTCACCAGTTTTGGAAGGTTGTATCCGCTCAGCAAAGGCTTTATCAAATTATCAATACACGGGAAACATAATCGGGAATGGTCTGTGTAAAACTGGACAGAAGGCACATGAACATGCCAATTACTGCATGATCCTTTTGGCACGATTACTGTATAATAAAATTCTTTGTAAGGGTTCCAAGAAGCAACATCACCACCCATCTCGATGCCCATCAGTTACACAACCCAGGGCAGCATGGGTCTAGAGCAGGCCGCTCCTGTTTGTCCCAACTACTTGACCACTATGACAAGGTCCTGGATGCTCTAGAAGACAAACAAAATGCTGATATAATATACATAGACTTTGCAAAAGCCTTTGACAAGTGTGACCATGGTGTAATAGCACACAAAATTCGTGATAAAGGAATAACAGGAAAAGTTGGTAGATGAATCTATAATTTCCTATCAAATAGAAAGCAAAGAGTAGCAGTAAACAGATAAAGTCCGAGGCAGCTACAGTGAGAAGCTCTGTTCCACAAGGCACAGTACTCGCTCCCATCTTGTTCCTCATCCTCATATCTGACATAGACAAGGATGTCAGCCACAGTACCGTGTCTTCCTTTTCAGATGACACAAGAATTTGCATGACAGTGTCCTCCACTGCAGACACTGCAAGACTCCAGGCGGGCATCAACCAAACAAAACTAAAACAATATGAAGTTCAATGATTAGAAATTTCAACTACTCCGATATGTAAAACGTGAGGAAATTAAAACTACATCGGAGTATAAAACAAATTCCAACCACACAACAGAACGAAAAACTAATGTCAAAGACCTGGGAGTGATCATGTCGGAGGATCTCACCTTCAAGGACCATAACATTGTATCAATCGCATCTGCTAGAAAAATGACAGGATGGATAATGAGAACCTTCAAAACTAGGGATGCCAAGCCCATGACGACACTCTTCAGGTCACTTGTTCTATCTAGGCTGGAATATTGCTGCACACTAACAGCACCTTTCAAGGCAGGTGAAATTGCTGACCTAGAAAATGTACAGAGGACCTTCACGGCACACATAACTGCGATAAAAAACCTCAATTACTGGGAGCGCTTGAAGCTCCTCAATCTGTACTCCATAGAATGCAGACGGGAGAGATACATGTTTATATACACATGGAAAATCCTAGAGGGACTAGTACCAAACCTGCACACGAAAATCTCTCCTTGTGAAAGCAAAAGACTCGGCAGACCATGCAACATCCCCCCAATGAAGAGCAGGGGTGCCATCAGAACGATAAGAGACAGCACAATAAATGTCAGGGGCCCAAAACTGTTCAACTGCCTCCCAGCATACATAAGGGGGATTACCAATAGACCCGTGGCTGTCTTCAAGCAGGCACGGGACAGGCACGTAAAGTCGGTGCCTGATCAGCCAGGCTGTGGTTAGTACGTCTGGTTGCGTGTGGCCAATAGTAACAGCCTAGTTGATCAAGTACTGATTCACCATGAGGCCTGGTCACAGACCGGGCCGCGGGGGCGTTGACCCCCGTAACCCTTTCCAGGTATACTCCAGGTATTAGCTGTGAAAATGTGGAGCCTCTCAGAGGAGATAATTTCAACATGCAAACAAAACCTTGGAAAATTTATATGAATCACTGAAGCTGCGGAAGCTATCCAACAGTTAGTTGGTGGAATTGATCTTTGTTTACAGGTTGATTGGACTGAAGAACGCCGGGTAGACCAAGATCACATAAAAAGAGTAAAACCGATTCAAAACTCTTTTTCGAACTAAAAAAAAAAGGGTTAAATGTTAAAAGTAAAATTAGAATATTGGAAACTATTATTCAGATGAAGAAAATGAGGAAATAATGATTATGAATTTCAGCGTAAATTTACTCTAAGAAAGAAATTAACATGAACATTTGATTCTCAACTGCCTACTGAAATTGCCACTGACTGCTGCTGCTCCTCCGTGTATGCACGAGCGCCATGTTGCTTCCCATGACACCGCATGATTTAGTCAAAAGCAAGGTTAAATGCTTTAGACCGTAATACATAAGCCTCATCTGTCTAGATAAGAAGGATAGGATATACGAGGCTCACTGTCACGTATATGCTAAGTTATCTTGACCATTTAATTCCTCCTGCTGTGTTGTGAAGGTAATTCCTAGTTTAGTACTTCTTAGATTAGTAACTAGCTTAAGTTGCAGTTTAGATATCTTTCGCAGTTAGAAGTTGCAAGATCTAGAGGTTAGTGGTGTTTTGTTGTTCAGGAAAGAACACAGTGTTTCTTGATATGGGTGTTAATCACGTGATGACCCGTTCATCTACTGGCTTACCCCAAATTGCTCTCAAACCGCCATTAATAAAACAAAGAATCACTGCACAGAAGTCTGTCCAAATATGAGATGTTGATACTACTACAATTTTGGTGTATCTCGTGTGGTGTATAACATGTGGCATTAATGTTTATATCTGTGTATGTTCCTGGTGTAGCTGTTAGTTTTAACATTAATCTAGTGTTTCTATCAGCGTAACTCCTCCTATAAATACTAGTTTGGTGTAATTATTAATTTTAATATTAATTTCGCTTTCAAACAATTGTTTTACTAATAATAATCTACTCCCCCTAAAAATTATTAATTATAAAGCAGCTTTGCATTTGAAACACAAGCAAAATTAATTGATTTACTTATTATCATCACACTGTCATACTAGTCTTATTTTTTTTAGATTTTGTCTCTTAGCGTATCACTGCTAGTTGAGTTAACTAGCCACAAGGCTGTGACTATCAGATAACTTTTATAACGAAGCCAATTTGCCCTCTTTTGACAACCCAACACTTGATGAATATGACGCACACCTGAGATCAGCTTTTAAGAAGGTACTGAACCTGTTCACTAGAGGATCAGCATGGGTCAGGAAACCCCCCCAGTGAGACTAGGAGGTTGGGGGGTGGTAAAGCAAGCATGTTGTTTACTGCTTTTCTGTCTTCGTGTTTGGTTTTCCAGTGATTAGTCAGAAGATGTGCCCGAACGTTTGAGAGATTTGGGTTTGGAGCTCAAGCCCCAGGTTTATGAGCAGCGATTGGTTTGGGACCCTTACAAAATCCCCCAGTAGCCGGCTCTCCCAAAGAGCACAAACAACCCCACGGGGACAAACCGTCGGGGAAAAAATCGCCAACACAATGTTTCCCCCAATGCTTCAGGAAAGGGGACAAAGTCGTCCCCTGGCAGTGAAGGCACCACACTCAGGGATTTCCTGTTAGCTGTTTCAATTCCCCCCGGGGCCCCCTCTCGCCCCACGGGCCCATTCGGTTGGTGTGCTTTTCGCCTACCCGCCCCCCATCCTCACGGAATAGGTGTATTTGCGGCAGGGCGACAGCTGATCAATTGGGACTTCAGGCCCGGGGTCCACAGCAAAAAGGGAAGTAGCCAGACATGAGGAGGTAATGCATCAAAGAGAAAAAGCCTCGCCACAGCCCGTTCCCCCGCGAACGGGACCCCAAGTACAGAGGTCTGATGGAAGGGTCAAAAGCGTCCTGATGAACCCACTATGCTCCCCAGGAGGATGGAAAGCAGATTGTCTGGGACTACCCCTGTGCGCCACTTGGCAGACACCTACTTCCCCATACTCCGTAGTGGAAGGGGGGGTAGAGCTGCCAGCCACAGGGAGCCCAGAAGATCCCAAAATATGAGACCTTCCCCCTTGTATAACTTTATCCAATGGGTCGGAGACCTTGGGCATGGGGCAAAGGGCTTAAAATTCCTCAAAGGCTGGGTGAAAAGCTCATCATAGAAACCCAAAGGCCACAGGGCGACCAGTTCCTCTTTCAGGTCAGTGTTGCGTCCCAAGAGGAAAAAGCGGCAGCATTCTGGGCACGCGGCCCCCCCGCAGGGGGGGTTTGGTGAAGTATTTGAGATGCAGTCTTTCTTTTAAAACATCTTCTAGAACCCATTTAAGGTCTAACAAAAACTTGGGGTACTGACATATTGGACGGGAATAACATTTGGACGGAACTAACAAAATTTGGGCGGAAATAACATATTGGGCGGAAATAACTATTGGCGGAAATAACATATTGGCGGGGTAACATATTGGTCAGAACTAACATATTGGTCAGAACTAACATACTGGCAAGAACTAACATATTGGACGGAATAACATATTGGACGGAACTAACATATTGGACGAAACTAACATATTGGACGGAGCTAACATATTGGTCAGAACTAACATACTGGCCAGAACTAACATATTGGACGGAATTAACATATTGATCAGAACTAACATATTGGTCAGAACTAACATACTTGCAAGAACTAACATATTGGACGGAACTAACATATTGGTCAGAACTAACATATTGGTCAGAACTAACATACTGGCAAGAACTAACATATTGGACGGAATTAACATATTGATCATAACTAACATATTGGTCAGAACTAACATACTGGCAAGAACTAACATATTGAACGGAACTAACATATTGGTCAGAACTAACATATTGGTCAGAACTAACATATTGGACGGAACTAACATATTGGACGGAACTAACATATTGGTCAGAACTAACATACTTGACAGAACTAACATATTGGACGGAACAAACATATTGGACGGAATTAACATATTGGACGGAACTAACATATTGGACGTAACTAACATATTGGACAGAACTAACATACTGGCACGAACTAACATATTGGCCGGAACTTACATGTTGGTCAGAACTAACATACTGACCAGAACTAACACACTGGCCGGAACTAACATATTGGCCGGAACTAACATACTGGCCGGAAACTAACATATGGCCGGGAAAACTAACATACTGGCCGGAACTAACATATTGGCCGGAAACTAACTTTGGCCGGAACTAACATATGGCCGGGAAACTAAAATAATTGGCCGGAACTAACATATTGGCCGGAATTAACATATTGGCCGGAACTAACATATTGGCCGGAACTAACATACTGGCCGGAACTAACATATTGGCCGGAACTAACATACTGGCCGGAACTAACATATTGGCCGGAACTAACATATTGGCCGGAACTAACATACTGGCCGGAAACTAAATTTGGGCCCGGGAACTAACATACTGGCCGGAACTAACATATTGGCCGGAACTAACATATTGGTCGGAACTAACATACTGGCCGGAACTAACATATTGGCCGGAACTAACATACTGGCCGGAACTAACATATTGGCCGGAACTAACATTTTGGCCGGAACTAACTTTACTGGCCGGAACTAACATATGGCCGGAACTAAACATATTGGGCCCGGGAAAAACTAACATACTGGGGGAAAACAAAACATTTTGGCCGGAACAAACTTTTGGGCCCGGGAACTAACATATTGGCCGGAACTAACATACTGGCCGGAACTAACATACTGGCCGGAACTAACATATTGGCCGGAACTAACATATTGGCCGGAACTAACATATTGGCCGGAACTAACATACTGGCCGGAACTAACATACTGGCCGGAACTAACAATTGGCCCGGGAAACTAACATACTGGCCGGAACTAACATACTGGCCGGAACAAAACATACGGGCCCGGGAAAACAAAACATTTTGGGCCCGGAACTAACATACTGGCCGGAACTAACATATTGGCCGGAATTAAACATATTGGCAGGAAGTTACAAATTAACGCTGAACTGACACTCTTCTTCTCCCATCCTTATCTTTAATATATATATGTAAAGGATTAAGTATTAGATATTTGAAAGAAAGAATCTGCATATGGATTTTAAATAGCCAAAGCTCAGTACTAAGCAATAATTATATGGCATTTGGTGTCCAGTTCTATCATTGCCTAAATAATTTTGTATTTTTAATTATAAGTTAAAATATTTTGAGAAAAAGAATATAAATGCTGCTAAAAAAATAGTTGCAGCAATTTTGGCAATGAAATGACGGGGGTTACAAGGTGAGAGTGAGGAACAGCTAGTTAGCGCTGAGATGCATCAAACACTCCTGCAGGTGAGAGTGAGGAACAGCTAGTTAGCGCTGAGATGCATCAAACACTCCTGCAGGTGAGAGTGAGGAACAGCTAGTTATCGTTGAGATGCATCAAACACTCCAGCAGGTGAGAGTGAGGAGCAGCTAGTTATCGTTGAGATGCATCAAACACTCCTGCAGGTGAGAGTGAGGAGCAGCTAGTTAGCGCTGAGATGCATCAAACACTTTCCCGCAGGTGGAGTGGGAAACAGCTAGTTAGCGCTGAGATGCATCAAACACCCTGCAGGTGAGAGTGAGGAGCAGCTTTGTTATCGCTGAGATTTCATCAAACACCTGCAGGTGAGAGTGAGGAGCAGCTAGTTAGCGCTGAGAGGCATCAAACACTCCTGCAGTGAGAGTGAGGAGGGAGCTGTTATCGTTGAGATGCATCAAACACTCCTGCAGGTGAGAGGGAGGAACAGCTAGTTATCGCTGAGATGCATCAAACACTCCCGCAGGTGAAGAGTTGAGGAGCAGCTAGTTAGCGCTGATATGCATCAAACACTCCCGCAGGTGAGGATGAGGAACAGCTAGTTAGCCTGATATGCATCAAAACCCCTCCTGCAGGTGAGAGTGAGGAGCAGCTAGTTATCGCTGAGATGCATCAAACACCCCCTGCAGGTGAGAGTGAGGAAAAAGCTAGTTAGCGCTGATATGCATCAAACACTCCTGCAGGTGAGAGTGAGGAGCAGCTAGTTAGCGCTGATATGCATCAAAAAACTCCTGCAAAGGGGAGAGGGAGGAACAGCTAGTTAGCGCTGATATGCATCAAACACTCCTGCAGGTGAGAGTGAAGAACAGCTGTTAGCGCTGAGATTTCATCAAACATTCCCGCAGGTGAGAGGTGAAGGAACAGCTGTTTTGCGCTGAGAAAGCATCAAACAACTCCAACAGGTGAGAGTGAGGAACAGCTAGTTAGCGGCTGGAGATGCATCAAACACTCCTGCAGGTGAGAGTGAGGAACAGCTAGTTTCGTTGAGATGCATCAAACACTCCTGCAGGTGAGAGTGAGGAAAAAGCTATTATCGTTGAGATTTCATCAAACACTCCTGAGGGGAGAGTGAGGAGCAGCTAGTTAGCGCTGAGATGCATCAAACACTCCTGCAGGTGAGAGTGAGGAGCAGCTAGTTATCGTTGAGATGCATCAAACACTCCTGCAGGTGAGAGTGAGGAACAGCTAGTTATCGTTGAGATGCATCAAACACTCCTGCAGGTGAGAGTGAGGAGCAGCTATTATTTGTGTTGAGATGCATCCAAACACCCTGCAGGTGAGAGTGAGGAGCAGCTAGTTATCGTTGAGATGCATCAAACACTCCTGCAGGTGAGAGTTTAGGAGCAGCTGTTTTTCGTTGAGATTGCATCAAACACTCCTTGCAGTGAGAGTGAGGAGCAGCTAGTTTTCCGTTCAGATGCATCAAACTCCTGCAGGTGAAGTGAGGAGCAGCTAGTTATCGTTGAGATGCATCAAACACTCCTGCAGGTGAGAGTGAGGAGCAGCTAGTTAGCGCTGAGATGCATCAAACACTCCAGCAGGTGAGAGTGAGGAACAGCTAGTTAGCGCTGAGATGCATCAAACACTCCTGCAGGTGAGAGTGAGGAGCAGTAGTTAATCGCTGAGATGCATCAAACACCCCCAGCAGGTGAGAGTGAGGAACAGCTAGTTATCGCTGAGATGCATCAACACCTCAGCAGGTGAGAAATGAGGAACAGCTAGTTAGCGCTGAGATGCATTCAAACAATCCTGCAGGTGAGAAAGGGGGGAGCAGCTAGTTACGCTGAGATGCATCAAACACTCCTGCAGGTGAGAGGGAGGAACAGCTAGTTAATCGCTGAGATTTCATCAAAACACTCTGCTGGTGAGAAGTGAGCAGCGCTAGTTAGCGCTTTAGATGCATCAAAAAACTCCGCAGGTGAGGTGAGGACCAGCTAGTTAGCGCTGAGATGCATCAAACACTCCTGCAGGTGAGAGGGAGGAACAGCTAGTTATCGCTGAGATGCATCAAACACTCCTGCTGGTGAGAGTGAGGAGCAGCTAGTTAGCGCTGAGATGCATCAAACACTCCTGCAGGTGAGAGTGAGGAGCAGCTAGTTAGCGCTGAGATGCATCAATCACTCCTGGAGGTGAGAGGGAGGAACAGCTAGTTATCGCTGAGATGCATCAAACACTCCTGCTGGTGAGAGTGAGGAGCAGCTAGTTAGCGCTGAGATGCATCAAACACTCCTGCAGGTGAGAGTGAGGAACAGCTAGTTATCGCTGAGAAAGGGATCAAACAAATCCTGCTGGTGAGAGTGAGGAGCAGCTAGTTAGCGCTGAGATGCATCAAACACTCCTGCAGGTGAGAGTGAGGAACAGCTAGTTAGCGCTGAGATGCATGAAACACTCCTGCAGGTGAGAGTGAGGAGCAGCTAGTTAGCGCTGAGATGCATCAAACACTCCCGCAGGTGAGAGTGAGGAAACAGTAATTAGCGCAGAGATGCATCAAAAAACTCCAGGGTGAGAGTGAGGAGCAGCTAGTTAGCGCTGAGATGCATCAAACACTCCTGCAGGTGAGAGTGAGGAGCAGCTAGTTAGCGCTGAGATGCATCAAACACTCCTGCAGGTGAGAGTGAGGAACAGCTAGTTAGCGCTGAGATGCATCAAACACTCCTGCAGGTGAGAGTGAGGAACAGCTAGTTAGCGCTGATATGCATCAAACACTCCTGCAGGTGAGAGTGAGGAGCAGCTAGTTATCGCGGAGATGCCTTTAAACACTCCCGCAGGTGAGAGTGAGGAACAGCTAGTTAGCGCTGATATGCATCAAACACTCCTGCAGGTGAGAGTGAGGAGCAGCTAGTTAGCGCTGATATGCATCAAACACTCCTGCAGGTGAGAGGGAGGAACAGCTAGTTAGCGCTGATATTGCATCAAACCCCATCCTGCAGTGAGAAATGAAGAACAGCTAGTTAGCGCTGAGATGCAAACAAAACTCCCAGCGGTGAGAGTGAGGAACAGCTAGTTAGCGCTGAGATGCATCAAACACTCCAGCAGGTGAGAGTGAGGAACAGCTAGTTAGCGCTGAGATGCATCAAACACTCCTGCAGGTGAGAGTGAGGAACAGCTAGTTATCGTTGAGATGCATCAAACACTCATGCAAGTCAGAGTGAGGAACAGCTAGTTATCGTTGAGATGCATCAAACATCCTGCAGGTGAGAGTGAGGAGCAGCTAGTTACGCTGAGATGCATCAAACACTCCTGCAGGTGAGAGTAGGGGCAGCAGTTTCGTTGAGATGCATCAAACACTCTGCAGGTGAAGTGAGAGAGCGCTAGTTTTTCGTTGAGATGCATCAAACACTCCTGCACGTGAGAGTGAGGAGCAGCTAAATTATACGTTGAGATTTCATCAAACACTCCTGCAGGTGAGAGTGAGGAGCAGCTAGTTATCGTTGAGATGCATCAAACACTCCTGCAGGTGAGAGTGAGGAGCAGCTAGTTATCGTTGAGATGCATCAAACACTCCTGCAGGTGAGAGTGAGGAGCAGCTAGTTAGCGCTGAGATGCATCAAACACTCCAGCAGGTGAGAGTGAGGAGCAGCTAGTTATCGCTGAGATGCATCAAACACTCCTGCAGGTGAGAGTGGGGCAGCTAGTTAGCGCTGAGATGCATCAAACACCCCCAGCAGGTGAGAGTGAGGAGCGCTAGTTAGCGCTGAGATGCATCAAACACTCCAGCAGGTGAGAGTTTAGGAACAGCTAGTTAGCGCTGAGATGCATCAAACATCCTGCAGGTGAGAGTGAGGGAGCAGCTAGTTATTTGCTGAGATGCATCAAACACTCCAGCAGGTGAGAGTGAGGAACAGCTAGTTATCGCTGAGATGCATCAAACACTCCAGCAGGTGAGAGTGAGGAACAGCTAGTTAGCGATGAGATGCATCAAACACTCCTGCAGGTGAGAGTGAGGAGCAGCTAGTTAACGCTGAGATGCATCAAACACTCCTGCAGGTGAGAGGGAGGAACAGCTAGTTATCGCTGAGATGCATCAAACACTCCTGCTGGTGGAAGTGAGGAGCAGCTAGTTAGCGCTGAGATTTCTTTAAACACTCCTGCAGGTGAGAGTGAGGGGGCAGCTAGTTAGCGCTGAGATGCATCAAAGACTCCTGCAGGTGAGAGTGAGGAGCAGCTAGTTAGCGCTGAGATGCATCAAACACTCCTGGAGGTGAGAGGGAGGAACAGCTAGTTATCGCTGAGATGCATCAAACACTCCTGCTGGTGAGAGTGAGGAGCAGCTAGTTAGCGCTGATATGCATCAAACACTCCTGCAGGTGAGAGTGAGGAACAGCTAGTTATCGCTGAGATGCATCAAACACTCCTGCTGGTGAGAGTGAGGAGCAGCTAGATAGCGCTGAGATGCATCAAAAACCTCCTGCAGGTGAGAGGAGGAACACTAGTTAGCGCTGAGATGCATCAAACACTCCTGCAGGTGAGAGTGAGGAGCAGCTAGTTAGCGCTGAGATGCATCAAACACTCCTGCAGGTGAGAGTGAGGAACAGCTAGTTAGCGCTGAGATGCATCAAACACTCCTGCAGGTGAGAGTGAGGCGCAGCTAGTTAGCGCTGAGATGCATCAAACACTCCTGCAGGTGAGAGTGAGGAGCAGCTAGTTAGCGCTGAGATGCATCAAACACTCCTGCAGGTGAGAGTGAGGAACAGCTAGTTAGCGCTGAGATGCATCAAACACTCCTGCAGGTGAGAGTGAGAAGCACCTAGTTAGCGCTGAGATGCATCAAATACTCCTGCAGGTGAGAGGGAGGAACAGCTAGTTTTGCGCTGATATTTCATCAAACAAATCCTGCAGGTGAGAGTGAGGAACAGCTAGTTAGCGCTCATATGCATCAAACACTCCTGCAGGTGAGAGTGAGGAGCAGCTAGTTATCGCTGAGATGCATCAAACACTATTGCAGGTGAGAGTGAGGAACAGCTAGTTAGCGCTGATATGCATCAAACACTCCTGCAGGTGAGAGTGAGGAGCAGCTAGTTAGCGCTGATATGCATCAAATACTCCTGCAGGTGAGAGGGAGGAACAGCTAGTTAGCGCTGATATGCATCTAACACTCCTGCAGGTGAGAGTGAAGAACAGCTAGTTAGCGCTGAGATGCATCAAACATTCCAGCAGGTGAGAGTGAGGAACAGCTAGTTAGCGCTGAGATGCATCAAACACTCCAGCAGGTGAGAGTGAGGAACAGCTAGTTAGCGCTGAGATGCATCAAACACTCATGCAGGTGAGAGTGAGGAACAGCTAGTTATCGTTGAGATGCATCAAACACTCCTGCAGGTGAGAGTGAGGAACAGCTAGTTATCGTTGAGATGCATCAAACACTCCTGCAGGTGAGAGTGAGGAGCAGCTAGTTAGCGCTGAGATGCATCAAACACTCCTGCAGGTGAGAGTGAGGAGCAGCTAGTTATCGTTGAGATGCATCAAACACTCCTGCAGGTGAGAGTGAGGAACAGCTAGTTTTCGTTGAGATGCTCAAACACTCCTGCAGGTGAGAGTGAGGAGCAGCTAGTTATCGTTGAGAGCATCAAACACTCCTGCAGGTGAGATTTAGGAGCAGTAGTTATGTTGAAAATGCATCAAACCTCCTGCAGGTGAGAGTGAGGAGCAGCTAGTTATCGTTGAGATGCATCAAACACTCCTGCAGGTGAGAGTGAGGAGCAGCTAGTTATCGTTGAGATGCATCAAACACTCCTGCAGGTGAGAGTGAGGAGCAGCTAGTTATCGTTGAGATGCATCAAACACTCCTGCAGGTGAGTGTGAGGAGCAGCTAGTTAGCGCTGAGATGCATCAAACACTCCAGCAGGTGAGTGTGAGGAGCAGCTAGTTAGCGCTGAGATGCATCAAACACTTTCCCGCAGGTTTAGAGTGAGGAACAGCTAGTTAGCGCTGAGATGCATCAAACACTCCTGCAGCTGAGAGTGAGGAGCAGCTAGTTATCGCTGAGAATGCATCAAACACTCCTGCAGGGGAGAGTGAGGAGCAGCTAGTTATCGTTGAGATGCATCAAACATCCTGCGGGGAGAGTGAGGAGCAGCTAGTTATCGTTGAGATGCATCAAACACTCCTGCAGGTGAGAGTGAGGAGCAGCTAGTTATCGTTGAGATGCATCAAACACTCCTGCAGGTGAGTGTGAGGAGCAGCTAGTTAGCGCTGAGATGCATCAAACACTCCAGCAGGTGAGTGTGAGGAGCAGCTAGTTAGCCGAGATGCATCAAACACTCCAGCAGGGGGAGAGTGAGGAACAGCTGTTAGCGCTGGGGATGCATCAAACACTCCAGCAGGTGAGAGTGAGGAACAGCTAGTTAGCGCTGAGATGCATCAAACACTCCTGCAGCTGAGAGTGAGGAGCAGCTAGTTATCGCTGAGATGCATCAAACACTCCAGCAGGTGAGAGTGAGGAACAGCTAGTTATCGCTGAGATGCATCAAACACTCCAGCAGGTGAGAGTGAGGAACAGCTAGTTAGCGCTGAGATGCATCAAACACTCCCTGCAGGTGGAGTGAGGAGCAGCTAGTTAGCGCTGAAAATGCCATTTAAACACTCCTGCAGGTGAGAGGGAGGAACAGCTAGTTATCGCTGAGATGCATCAAAAAACTCTGCTGGTGAGAGTGAGGAGCAGCTAGTTAGCGCTGAGATGCATCAAACACTCCTGCAGGTGAGAGTGAGGAGCAGCTAGTTAGCGCTGAGATGCATCAAACACTTCTGCAGGTGAGAGTGAGGAGCAGCTAGTTAGCGCTGAGATGCATCAATCACTTCTGGAGGTGAGAGGGAGGGAAAAGCTAGTTATCGCTGAGATGCAATCAAACACTCCTGCGGTGAGAGTGAGGAGCAGCTTAGTTAGCGCTGAGATGCTCAAACACTCCTGCAGGTGAGAGTGAGGAACAGCTAGTTATCGCTGAGATGCATCAAACACTCCTGCTGGTGAGAGTGAGGAGCAGCTAGTTAGCGCTGAGATGCATCAAAAAACTCCTGCAGGTGAGAGTGAGGAACAGCTAGTTAGCGCTGAGATGCATCAAACACTCCTGCAGGTGAGAGTGAGGAGCAGTAGTTAGCGCTGAGAGCTCAAACACTCCTGCAGGTGAGAGTGAGGAACAGCTACTAGCGCTGAGATGCATCAAACACTCCTGCAGGTGAGAGTGAGGAGCAGCTAGTTAGCGCTGAGATGCATCAAACACTCCTGCAGGTGAGAGTGAGGAGCAGCTAGTTAGCGCTGAGATGCATCAAACACTCCTGCAGGTGAGAGTGAGGAACAGCTAGTTAGCGCTGAGATGCAAACAAACACTCCTGCAGGGGAGAGTGAGGAACAGCTAGTTAGCGCTGGGTATGCATAAACACCCTGCAGGTGGGGTGAGGAGCAGCTAGGGTTTCGCTGAGATGCATCAACATCCCGCGGTGAGAGTGAGGAACAGCTAGTTAGCGCTGATATGCATCAAACACTCCTGCAGGTGAGAGTGAGGAGCAGCTAGTTAGCGCTGATATGCATCAAACACTCCTGCAGGTGAGAGGGAGGAACAGCTAGTTAGCGCTGAGATGCATCAAAACACTCCAGCAGGTGAGAGTGAGGAACAGCTAGTTAGCGTTGAGATGCATCAAACACTCCAGCAGGTGAGAGTGAGGAGCAGCTAGTTAGCGCTGAGATGCATCAAACACTACTGCAGATGAGAGTGAGGCGCAGCTAGTTAGCGATGAGATGCATCAAACACTCCTGCAGATGAGATTGAGGAGCAGATAGTTAACGCTGAGAGGCATCAAACACTCCTGCAGGTGAGAGGAAGGAACAGCTAGTTAGCGCTGAGAGTCATTAAACGCTCCTCTCAGGTTAGAGTTAGGAGCAGCTAGTTAGCGCTGAGATGCATCAAACACTCCTGCAGGTGAGAGTGAGGAGAAGTTAGTTAACTCTGAAAGACATCAAACACTCCTGCAGGTGAGAGTGAGGAACAGCTAGTTATCGCTGAGAGGCATCAAACACTCCTGCAGGTGAGAGGAAGGAACAGCTAGTTAGCGCTGAGAGGCATCACACATTCCTCTCAGGTGAGAGTGAGAAGCAGCTTCATAACTCTGAGAAACATTAAACACTCCTGCAGGTGAGAAGAAGGAGCAGCTAGTTAGCGCTGAGATGCATCAAAAACTCCTGCAGATGAGATTGAGGAGCAGGTAGTTTACGCTGAGAGGCATCAAACGCTCCTGCAGGTGAGAGTGAGGAAGAGCTAGTTATCGATGAGAGGCATCAAAGACTCCTGCAGGTGAGAGGAAGGAACAGCTAGTTAGCGCTGAAAGGCATCGAACACTCCTGCAGGTGAGAGTGAGGAGCAACTAGTTAGCGCTGAGAAACATGAAACACTCCTGCAGGTGAGGGGGAGGAACAGTTAGTTTTCGCTGTATGCATCAAACACTCCTGCAGATGAGAGGGAGGAACAGCTAGTTAGCGCTGAGAGGCATCAAACACTCCTGCAGGTGATATGAGGAACAGCTAGTTTGCGCTGAGATGCATCAAACACTCCTGCAGGTGAGGGGGGAGGAACAGTTAGCTCTGAAATGAATCGAACACTCATACAGGTGAGAGGGAGGAACAACTAGTTAGCGCTGAGATGCATCAAACACTGTTGCAGGTGAGAGGGAGGAACAGCTAGTTAGAGCTGAAAGGCATAAAACACTCCTGCAGGTGAGACGGAGGAACAGCTAGTTAGCGCTGAGAGGCGTCAAACACTCCTGCAGGTGAGAGGAAGGAACAGCTAGTTAACGCTGAGAGGCATTAAACGCTCCTCTCAGGTGAGAGTGAGGAGCAGCTAGTTAGCGCTGAGATGCATCAAACACTCCTGCAGGTGAGAGTGAGGAACAGCTAGTTATCGCTGAGAGGCATCAAACACTCCTGCAGGTGAGAGGAAGGAACAGCTAGTTAGCGCTGAGAGGCATCACATATTCCTCTCAGGTGAAAGTGAGGAGCAGCTTCTTAGCGCTGAAAAACATTAAACACTCCTGCAGGTGAGAAGAAGGAGCAGCTAGTTAGCGCTGAGATGCATCAAACAATCCTGCAGGTGAGAGTGAGGAGCAGGTAGTTAACGCTGAGAGGCATCAAACACTCATGCAAGTCAGAGGGAGGAGCAGCTAGTTACCGCTGAGATGCGTCAAACACTCCTGCAGGTGATAGTGAGAAGCAGCTAGTTAGCACTGACATGCATCAAACGCTCCTGCAGGTGAGAGTGAGGAAGAGCTAGTTATCGCTGAGAGGCATCAAACACTCCTGCAGGTGAGAGGAAGGAACAGCTAGTTAGCACTGAGAGGCATCAAACACTCCTGCAGGTTAGAGTGAGGAGCAGCTAGTTATTTCTGAGAAACATGAAACACTCCTGCAAGTGAGGGGGAGGAACAGTTAATTATCGCTGATATGCATCAAACACTCCTGCAGATGAGAGGGAGGAGCAGCTAGTTAGCGCTGAGAGGCATCAAACACTCCTTCAAGTGAGAGGGAGGAACAGGTAGTTAGCGCTGAGAGACATCTAGCACTCCTGCAGGTGAGAGGGAGAAGCAGTTTGCGCTGATTTGCATCAAACACTCCTGCAGGTGAGAATGAGGAACAGCTAGTTAGCGCTGAGATGCATCAAACATTCCTGCAGGTGAGAGGAAGGAACAGCTAGTTAGCGCTGAGAGGCATCAAACACTCCTGCAGGTGAGAGGGAGGAACAGCTAGTTAGCGCTGAGATGCATCAAACACTCCTGCAGGTGAGAGTGAGGAGCAGCTATTTAGAACTGAGATTCATCAAACACTCCTGCAGATGAGAGTGAGGAGCAGCTAGTTAACGCTGAGATGCATCAAACACTCCTGCAGGTGAGAGGGAGGAACAGCTAGTTAGCGCTGAGAGGTATCAAACACTCTTGCATCTCATTACAAGAAACTTATGGAATGTAGGCAATACCTAGGTACAGCTACTTTACAAAGGCTACAACCTATCGTGCGGTGATTCGTACATATTTCTGCACAATTGGTCTTAACAGTGTCACTTGTGTTTCAGAGTTTCAATGCAGGTTTTTTTAGGTCTTCTCTCCTTTACTCTCATATAATGACCTGTCTGCGGAATTTTTGAGAAGGTACTTCTCCACATTTCCCTTGGAACAGTGACTGCGCACATCCAGGCCCACAGGGTGTCAAAAATCCATTACATCAGTCTGTTAATTCTGTGTAAAGGCACATCTTTTTCTTTCCCTACAACGGGAATGTTAATTCGTGAGAGAACAACAGTAGTGCTGCCTGCGGAAGTTTTCTGTTAGTATGTCAGTAGCTGAGTGGTTGTGTTGGACCTGCCAACCCCAGGACCGCGGTTCAAGCCGTCATAACCTCCCCCTCCGTCCATCTTTCTGTTTATTCATTTATAGTTGTTTATATATAAATATATATAAGAACAGGAAGCGCCCTTACTTCCAGCAACGGCGCTTCTGTGGTCGTGTTTGCTCGAACCTCCTCCTCTTTTCTGCGACATTGCAAACTCCTGATTATGTGTTGATTGTAGTACGAAAGGCCTAGAGCTATCATTCAACTCCCCCGTTTTTGTTTTGCCATATATATAATATTCTATATATATATATAATTTTATATATATATATATATTATATATTATATATATATATATTATATATAATATACCCTATATATATATAAAATATAATATATATATATATATATATATATAATATATTATAATATATATATATATATACATATATATATATATTATATATATATATATATATATATATATATATATATATATATATATATATATAATATATATACATACATATACATATGTACATATTATATATATATATATATATATATATATATATATATATATATATATATATATATATATTAAAGTATATATAATGTATATATGTATAATGTTATATATTATTATATATATATATTATATAATATTTTATATATATATATTATATATATATATATCTATTTTATATATATTTAATCTCTTGTGTGTGTGCGTGTGTGTTGTGTGTTTGTTTAATACACACATACACACCACACCACCCACCACAAAACCACCCACCACACCCCCACACACACACACCACACAACACCAACACACACACCACACACAAACACACACACACACACACACACACTTTACACACATACACACAAAACACGCCACAGATAAGGATCTTTATTTCAATGATATTTAAATTCCAACGTATAATTTTAAGGAAGTTTTCCGTGACGTCCACTCTGGAGAAATCCCAAACCTGTCACAGTATAGGAACGACCTGATTGTAAACGTCACAGCCTCCCTTACCCCTCCCTAAGTTCCCCTCCTGCCCCTTCCCATGGAGTGCCCAAGGGAAGGGGTTTTTTCCCCGGGGTTCTCTCTCTCTCTCTCTCTTCTCTCTCTCCCCTCACTCTCTCTCTCTTTTCTCTTCTCTCTCCTCTCTTTTCTCTCTCTCTCTTCTCTCTCTCTCTCTCTCTCTCTAGACACTGAAGGTGTGTATCTCACAGTCAGAGACCGTGAGATACATACCTCTCAGTGTCTAGGTTAAAATATACACTCATCTCAGTGCAAAGTTTGACGATATACTCCTTTGTTGTGATTGTTACAGTAATGATTGTAACTATTAAAGCCGCATTTTTATGTTATGAGACATACAAGTAGGGAACAGGATGAAGTTGGAGCCAACTGACTTTACTCGTTGACACATTAGCTGTACGAATGGGGTTCCTACTCGAGTCAACCTGGTATATATATCTCAGATGAGTGATGTTCTGGAAAGGGACAGCCAGAGTAAAAGTTCTGCTTTCTGCCCGTCTGTGGCATAAAGTTTTGTTTCAACGCTGTCCTCGAATGATCCAAGTGTGTCGGACAATACTCCTCTCTCCTCTCTCTCTCTCTCTCTCCCTTTCCTCCCCTCCTCTCTCTCTCTCTCTCATCTCTCTCTCTCCTCCTCTCTCTCTCTCCCTCTCTCCCCCCTCTCTCTCCTCTCTCTACTCTCTTCTCTCTCTCTCCCCTCTCTCTCCTCTCCCTCTCTCTCCTCCTCTTTTCTACTCTCTCTCTCTCTCTTTTCCCCTCACATCTCTCTCTCTCTCTCTCTGTCTGTCTGTCTGTCTGTCTTCGTCTGTCTCTCTCTCTCTCTCTCCCCCTCCTCTCTCCTCTCTCTCTCTCCCCCCTCTCTCTCTCCCCTCTCTCTCCCCCCCCTCTTCCTCTCCCTCTCTCTCTCTCCTCTCTCTTCTCCACGGTCCTAAACCGTGAGTGGCAGACTCAAGTCTCTCTGGGGGCTTATGACTCACATTAGACCAAACACAGTATTGAGTAAACTTGACTGGGATAACAGGTTATTACTTAACCTCCCGGAGCTCTGCTTCCTCCCATAACAAAGACCATCCATTAAAAGAAGAATAAAAGTCACAATACCGGATTACCGCAGCCGGAACAATCACAATGCCTTGGCTGAAAAATAACAATACGTTAGCTGAAACAATCACAGTAGTACCGTGGCTGAAACAATCACAGTAGTACCGTGGCTGAAACAATCACAACACCGTGGCTGTAACAATCACAACACCGTGGCTGTAACAATCACAACACCGTGGCTGAAACAATCACAACACCCTGGCTGAAACAATCACTATACCGTGGCTGAAACAATCACTATACCGTGGCTGAAACAATCACAACACCCTGGCTGAAACAATCACAACACCGTGGCTGAAACAATCACTATACCGTGGCTGAAACAATCACTATACCGTGGCTGAAACAATCACAACACCCTGGCTGAAACAATCACAACACAGTGGCTGAAACAATCACAACACCGTGGCTGTAACAAACACAACACCGTGGCTGAAACAATCACAACACCGTGGCTGAAACAATCACCAACCCCGGGGCTGTAACAATCACAACCCCCTGGCGAAACAATCACAACACCGTGGCTGAAACAATCACAACACCGTGGCTGTAACAATCACAACACCGTGGCTGAAACAATCACAACACCGTGGCTGAAACAATCACAACACCGTGGCTGTAACAATCACAACACCGTGGCTGAAACAATCACAACACCGTGGCTGAAACAATCACAATACTGTGGCTGAAACAATCACAGCACCGTGACTGTAACAATTTTAGTGCCGTAGCTGAAACAACCAGAATTAAATGTCTGTATTAATAACAATGCTGTGATTAAAGCAATCGCAATACCTTACTGAAACAATTACAATACAGTGATTAAGACAATTACGATGTAATGCTTGTGACAATCACAGTACCGTGGCTTTAACAATTACAATACTTTTAATGTAACAATCACAAAACTGTGACAATCACAAAACCGAGGAGTGTATTTTTTAATCTATACACTGAGAGGAGTGTATCTTTCAATCTATACACTGAGAGGAGTGTATCTTTCAATCTATACACGGGAGAGATGTATCTTTCAATCTATACACTGAGAGGAGTGTATCTTTCAATCTATACACTGAGAGGAGTGTATCTTTCAATCTATACACTGAGAGGAGTGTATCTTTCAATCTATACACTAATACTATATCTCTCTTACGGTTGTTACTCTCAGTGTATATAAACTGAGAAATAACTTTTATTATTATCCTTGGTATAAAAGTTTCCTTGATGTCATGGCGCCAGTGAACTGAAGAATTAAACACCTTAACTACGATCACTGCAGAGATTGAATTTTCTGACCCAGGTTAGTTACACTGGATGTGCTGACCCAGGGTAGTTACACTGGATGTGCTGACCCAGGTTATTAACGGGAAATTGCTGACCCAGGTTAAGTTACAGGGATGTGCTGACCCAGGTAGTTTACACCTGATTGCTGACCCGGGTTATTACACAGGATGTGCTGACCCAGTTAGTTACACTGGATGGGGCTGCCCCAAAGGGTAGTTACACTGGAGGGTGCTGCACCAGTTATTTACACTGGATGTGCTGACCCAGGTTAGTTACACTGGATGTGCTGACCCAGGTTAGTTACACTGGATGTGCTGACCCAGGTTAGTTACACTGGATGTGCTGACCCAGGTTATTACACTGGATGGCTGACCAGGTAGTTACACTGGAGGGCTGACCCAGTTATTACACGGGATGTGAGGACCAGGTTAGTTAAATGGATGTGCTGAACCCAGGTTATTAAATGGATGTGCTGACCATTTAGTACACGGGAAAGTGCTGACCCAGGTTATTTAAATGGATGTGCTGACCCAGGTAGTTACAATGGTTTTGCTGACCCGGGTTTAGTACACTGGATTGCTGAACTCTTGTTATTTTACACTGGATGTCTGACCCAGGTTAGTTACCCCTTGATGAACTGACCCGGGTTAGTTACACTGATGTGCGACCCAGGTTAGTTACACTGGATGTGCTGACCCAGGTTAGTTTACAATGGATGTGCTGACCCTGGTTAGTTACACTGGATGTGCTGACCCAGGTTAGTTACACTGGATGTGCTGACCCTGGTTAGTTACACTGGATGTGCTGACCCAGGTTAGTTACACTGGATGTGCTGACCCAGGTTAGTTACACTGGATGTGCTGACCCAGGTTAGTTACACTGGATGTGCTGACCCAGGTTATTTACACTGGAGTTGCTGACCCAAGTTAGTTACACTGGATGTGCTGACCCGGGGTAGTTACACTGGATGTGCTGACCCAGGGTAGTTAAAAACTGGATATGCTGACCCAGGGTAGTTACACTGGATGTGCTGACCCAGGGTAGTTACACTGGATGTGCTGACCCAGGTTAATTACACTGGATATGCTGACCCAGGATAGTTACACTGGATGTGCTGGCCCAGGGTAGTTACACTGGATATGCTGACCCAGGGTAGTTACACTGGATGTGCTGACCCAGGGTAGTTACACTGGATGTGCTGATCCAGGTTAATTACACTGGATATACTGACCCAGGTTAGTTACACTGGTTTGTGCTGACCCGTTATTTACACTGGATATGCGACCCGGGGTAGTTACACTGGATATGCTGACCCAGGGTAGTTACACTGGATGTGCTGACCCAGGTTAATTACACTGGATATGCTGACCCAGGTTAGTTACACTGGATGTGCTGATCCAGGGTAGTTACACTGGATGTGCTGACCCAGGGTAGTTACACTGGATGTGCTGACCCAGGTTAATTACACTGGATATGCTGACCCAGGGTAGTTACACTGGATGTGGTGACCCAGGGTAGTTACACTGGATGTGCTGACCCTGGTTAATTACACTGGATATGCTGACCCAGGTTAGTTACACTGAATGTGCTGATCCAGGGTAGTTACACTGGATATGCTGACCCAGGGTAGTTACACTGGATATGCTGACCCAGGGTAGTTACACTGAATGTGCTGACCCAGGATAGTTACACTGGATATGCTGACCCAGGGTAGTTACACTGGATATGCTGACCCAAGGTAGTTACACTGGATGTGCTGACCCAGGTTAATTACACTGGATATGTTGACCCAGGTATTACACTGGATGTGCTGCCCCAGGTAGTTACACTGGATATGCTGACCCAGGGTAGTTACACTGGATGTGCTGACCCAGGTTAGTTACACTGGATGTGCTGACCCAGGTTAGTTACACTGGATGTGCTGACCCAGGGTAGTTACACTGGATGTGCTGACCCAGGGTAGTTACACTGGATGTGCTGACCCAGGGTAGTTACACTGGATGTGCTGACCCAGGGTAGTTACACTGGATGTGCTGACCCAGGGTAGTTACACTGGATGTGCTGACCCAGGGTAGTTACACTAATGTGCTGCCCCCAGGGTAGTTACACTGGATGTGCTGACCCGGGTAGTTACACGGGAAGTGCTGACCCGGGGTAGTTACACTGGATGGGGCTGACCCAGGGTAGTTAACACGGATGTGCTGACCCAGGTTAATTAAAACTGGATGTGCTGACCCAGGGTAGTTACACTGGATGTGCTGACCCAGGGTAGTTACACTGGAAGGGGCTGACCCAGGGTAGTTACACTGGATGTGCTGGCCCAGGGTAGTTACACGGGAAAGTGCTGACCCAGGGTAGTTACACTGGAAGTGCTGACCCAGGGTAGTTACACTGGATGTGCTGGCCCAGGGTAGTTACACTGGAAGTGCTGACCCAGGGTAGTTACACTGGATGTGCTGGCCCAGGTAGTTACACTGGATGTGCTGACCCAGGGTAGTTACACGGGATGGCTGACCCAGTAGTTACACGGGATGTGCTGACCCAGGGTAGTTACACTGGATGTGCTGACCCAGGGTAGTTACACTGGATGTGCTGACCCAGGGTAGTTACACTGGATGTGCTGACCCAGGTTAATTACACTGGATGTGCTGACCCAGGGTAGTTACACTGGATGTGCGGGACCCAGGGTAGTTACACTGGATTTTGCTGGCCCAGGGTAGTTACACGGATGTGCTGACCCAGGGTAGTTACACTGGATGTGCTGACCCAGGGTAGTTACACGGGATGTGCTGACCCAGGGTATTTTACACTGGTTTGTGCGGGCCCAGGGTAGTTACACGGGATGTGCTGACCCAGGGTAGTTACACTGGATGTGCTGACCCAGGTAGTTACACTGAGTGCTGGCCCAGGGTAGTTACACTGGATGTGCTGGCCCAGGGTAGTTACACTGGATGTGCTGACCCAGGTATTTTACACTGGATGTGCTGACCCAGGTTAATTACACTGGATGTGCTGACCCAGGGTAGTTACACTGGATGTGCTGACCCAGGGTAGTTACACTGGATGTGCTGGCCCAGGGTAGTTACACTGGATGTGCTGACCCAGGGTAGTTACACTGGATGTGCTGGCCCAGGGTAGTTACACTGGATGTGCTGACCCAGGGTAGTACACTGGATGTGCTAAACCCAGGGTAGTTACACTGGATGTGCTGACCCAGGTAGTTAAAATTGGATGTGCGGGCCCCCAGGGTAGTTACATGGATGGCTGACCCGGGGTAGTTACACTGGTTTGTGCTGACCCGGGGTTTAGTTCCCACTGGATGTGCTGGCCCAGGGTATTTTACACTGGAGTTGCTGACCCGGGGAAAGTTACACTGGATGTGCTGACCCAGGGAAATTACACTGGATGTGCTGACCCAGGTAGTTACACTGGATGTGCTGACCCAGGGTAGTTACACTGGATGTGCTGACCCAGGGTAGTTACACTGGATGTGCTGACCCAGGGTAGTTACACTGGATGTGCTAAACCCAGGGTAGTTACACTGGATGTGCTGACCCAGGTAGTTACACGGGATGTGCTGCCCCAGGGTAGTTACACGGGATGTGCTGACCCAGTAATTACACTGGATGTGCTGACCCAGGTAGTTACACGGGATGTCCCTGACCCAGGGTAGTTAAAACTGATGTGCTGACCCAGGGTAGTTACACTGGATGTGCTGACCCAGGGTAGTTACACTGGATGTGCGGCCCAGGGTTAGTTACACTGGATGTGCTGACCCAGGAGTTACAGGATGTGCTGACCCAGGTAGTTACACTGGATGTGCTGACCCAGGGTATTTTACACTGGATGTGCTGACCCAGGGTATTTTACACTGGATGTGCTGACCCAGGGTATTTACCTGGATGTGCTGACCCAGGGTAGTTACACGGGATGTGCTGACCCAGGGTAGTTACACTGGATGTGCTGACCCAGGGTAGTTACACTGGATGTGCTGACCCTGGGTAGTTACACGGGAAAGTGCTGACCCAGGGTAGTTACACTGGATGTGCTGACCCGGGGTAGTTCCCACTGGATGTGCTGACCCAGGGTAGTTACACTGGATGTGCTGACCCGGGGTAGTTACACTGGATGTGCTGACCCGGGGTAGTTACACTGGATGTGCTGACCCGGGGTAGTTACACTGGATGTGCTGACCCGGGGTATTTTACACTGGTTGCTGACCCAGGGTAGTTACCCCTGGATGTGCTGACCCAGGGTAGTTACACTGGATGTGCTACCCGGTAGTTACCTGGATGTGCTGACCCAGGGTAGTTACACTGGATGTGCTGACCCTGGGTAGTTACACTGGATTTTGCTGACCCAGGGTAGTTACACTGGATGTGCTGACCCTGGGTAGTTACACTGGATGTGCTGACCCAGGTAGTTACACTGGATTGTGCTGACCCAGGTAGTTACACTGGATGTGCTGACCCTGGGTAGTTACACTGGATGTGCTGACCCAGGGTAGTTACACTGGATGTGCTGACCCAGGGTAGTTACACTGGATGTGCTGACCCAGGGTAGTTACACTGGATGTGCTGCCCCCAGGTAGTTACACTGGATGTGCTGACCCAGGGTAGTTACACTGGATGTGCTGACCCAGGGTAGTTACACTGGATGTGCGCGATCATCTGGATTTTTATATGAATTCCAAACAACATTGTCGTATTAATGAATTTTTTTTTTCAAAATATTGAAATATTAGTGTACAATACTTCCGGTAACCGCACAATGTTCAAGTAAGTTCTAAATATCTGGAAGTAGTTCCTCTTACACTCCTCAACAATATTGGAAAAGTTGTGTGCTTCTTAAATGAGATTAGTTAATTCTTATGTATTTTCATGTCCTGAGTCCAAATATCACCTTGAAAAATGCTTATTGGCTATAAGTTTAAATATGCGAGATATGTAATATTTGATTATTTTATTATAACGTACAATATGTGTCAGTATGTTTTAAACTTTAATCCGTACCTACTCTCTGCCTTTTTGCTTGACGCTTATAATGGGCTGAAGAATCATCTCTTGCCAATGTCCAACAATAGTCTGCAATCATTCTTGTGCCCCATTTGCCCTGGTACCATTTTCACATGGTTGAAATATCTTGGTGAACCTTCATCATGTTCGTCATAACTGCCCCACAGTTCGCTGGAAAAGTCTAAATGTGAGTCCAAAGAGAGGATTTTAATTTACCTGTTACATCCCATGTTCTTGTAAGCCTTGATGAGGTTTTTCCACCAATTCTTCATAGTTGCCTTCTCTTCTGTTTCCGAGAAATCCCTTCGCCACTTAACTTGAATACTTCCCAAGCAGCTTTCTCCTCCCATGAAGGTCTGATCCCAAAATCCCCCGTCTTTAAGAATTCCGAATCTGAGGGTCATTTAAGACTCCCTCTCTTTTCTTAGCGTCGCTCAGTGAGGGGAATTTTGATGTTAAATACTTGAATCCCTGACCGGATTTGTCCATAGATTTTGCAAAGTATTTCCAAGGCCCAGTTTTATGTGTAGTGGAAGTTGCAAAATTTTGTTTGGTTTAGTGAGAGGTGGATGTTGAACATTTTTCATCCCAGGTTCCAATGATTGATGAAGTGGTCAGTCTCTCCTGATGTAGTGGGAACCTCTTGCACAGCTGTCCCATTCACACAGATAACAGCAGTACTTGGTGTAAAAAATGTTTGGTTAAGAAAATCACCTACCTATCACCTCAAAATATAAACTTGCACATCACAACCACCTTCTATGACTGCTGGGACAATAATGAAGGTCAGTGAACGACTGTGAGTGTGGTAAGAAACACTCTGCCGCAAGCCTGTTGGAACCTGTTGTGACACGTAGGTGTATGAAAATAAATGGTATAAAATACCGACACAATGGAAACATAAACACATATGCAGTTTAATGTGATCCTTTATTGACAACGTTTCGCCCACACAGTGGGCTTTTTCAAGTCACAAACGCTTGAAAAAGCCCACTGTGTGGGCGAAACGTTGTCAATAAAGGATCACATTAAACTGCATATAGTTTATGTTTCCACGTAGGTGTATGTTGAAAAGCAGAGTTAACAAACAATTTTAACCAAGATATTCATTATCAGTGACCTAAAATTAGTTGGAAATTGTTACTCTGGTCTCGGAATCATTTTGGTTGTTGACCAGTGTTATCAGATATCCGGATATAATACTTGAACAGCTATATTCGGATAAAATACTTACCCAATAATTCGGATATTATCCAAAATTTCATTTCACCTTAAAAGTCCCTTGTAGAGACTTTTAATAATTTGTTCAATTTTCCCTTTAAAATCCAGTTTCGAGATAAAGTTTGAGTTCAGATCAGGATATAACATTAATTTTGTTATTTATAAGTATATTCCGTCATTTCCTTCCTATATGTATTTTTATTGCAGAAATTTGTATTGCCGCAATATGCAGTATTAAGACGTGTTCTGCTGAGGTTGATGTGCGCCCGTGGCCTAGTGGCAAGGCTGAGGGTCCGGGTTCGATTCCCGGCAATGGGGTAAAAACATTGGGCGTGTTTCCTTACACCGGTTGTCCACGTTCCCTTATCAGTAATAGTGGGTACCTGGGTGTTAGTCGACTGGTGTGAGTCGCATCCTGGGACAAAACTGACCTAATTTGCCCGAAATGCTCTGCACTAAAAGGGGCTTTCTATATAGTGGTATATCACTGATGTCAGCTAGGACTATATTTTGTACTTGTAGTAAATAAAGATATACTATTATTATTATTATTATTATTATTATTATTATTATTATTATTATTATTATTATTATTATTATTATTATTATTATTATTATTATTATTATTATATTATAACAGTGAATTTTATTTCTCTTTTTCTTTGTACATGTCAGCGCTCCATGTATGGGAGAGCCTCAGGGAACTTTTTATGCTGGATGGCAATATTAAACATAACTGTAATCAAATAAGGCTGCATTCAAGAAATTTTGATTAGATATTCTGCAAAATGTCGGTTATTTTGTAAAAACTAAATTGTTCATTCAGAAATAATTCATTCAGATGGCCGCACTTAATTCCCTAGAAAGCCGCATGCGGCCTTAAGGCCGCTGGTTCCCCACTACTGAGATAGGCTATGATGAGAGATACTTATCATTTCTTAATAGTAACTTCAGTTCTGATGGCTTGAAGCCTCTGAAGCTGCCGGAGCTTCTGAACTCAGAGAGGAATACTTGACATCCCCATCGCGCTACTGAAGTCTCCCGGCTGTGTGATACAGAGTTACAGGATAACACAGCCGGCTTTTGTTTCCCAATACAATTATAATCATAAAAAAAAGTATATCTAAATTTGGGTGAATAAGACACATGTGCAACACTTGTGTGTCTTTATTGTTGAAAACTTTCGTCAACCAGAAGCATCATCAGACTAATACAGAGAATAATTTCATGTATCTTATCCGTCTCATTCATCTCATTCACATGTGTCATATTCATCTCATTCACATGTGTCATATTCATCTCATTCGCATGTGTCATATTCATCTCATTCGCATGTGTCATATTCATCTCATTCGCATGTGTCATATTCATCTCATTCATATGTGCCATATTCATCTCATTCGCATGTGTCATATTCATCTCATTCATATGTGTCATATTCATCTCATTCACATGTGTCATATTCATCTCATTCATATGTGTCATATTCATCTCATTCACATGTGTCATATTCATCTCATTCATATGTGTCATATTCATCTCATTCATATGTGTCATATTCATCTCATTCACATGTGTCATATTCATCTCATTCACATGTGTCATATTCATCTCATTCACATGTGTCATATTCATCTCATTCACATGTGTCATATTCATCTCATTCACATGTGTCATATTCATCTCATTCACATGTGTCATATTCATCTCATTCACATGTGTCATATTCATCTCATTCACATGTGTCATATTCATCTCATTCATATGTGTCATATTCATCTCATTCATATGTGTCATATTCATCTCATTCATATGTGTCATATTCATCTCATTCACATGTGTCATATTCATCTCATTCATATGTGTCATATTCCCTCTCATTCACATGTGTCATATTCATCTCATTCACATGTGTCATATTCATCTCATTCACATGTGTCATATTCATCTCATTCGCATGTGTCATATTCATCTCATTCGCATGTGTCATATTCATCTCATTCGCATGTGTCATATTCATCTCATTCATATGTGCCATATTCATCTCATTCGCATGTGTCATATTCATCTCATTCATATGTGTCATATTCATCTCATTCACATTGTGTCATATTCATCTCATTCATATGTGTCATATTCATCTCATTCACATGTGTCATATTCATCTCATTCATATGTGTCATATCATCTCTCATTCATATGTGTCATATTCATCTCATTCACATGTGTCATATTCATCTCATTCACATGTGTCATATTCATCTCATTCACATGTGTCATATTCATCTCATTCACATGTGTCATATTCATCTCATTCACATGTGTCATATTCATCTCATTCACATGTGTCATATCATCTCATTCACATGTGTCATATTCATCTCATTCACATGTGTCATATTCATCTCATTCATATGTGTCATATTCATCTCATTCATATGTGTCATATTCATCTCATTCATATGTGTCATATTCATCTCATTCACATGTGTCATATTCATCTCATTCATATGTGTCATATTCATCTCATTCACATGTGTCATATTCATCTCATTCACATGTGTCATATTCATCTCATTCACATGTGTCATATTCAGGTACCTGAGGGCCGGGATGGGGCTGGTGCAGTTCGAACATCATCTGTACTGCGATGTCTGCAAGTTTCTGTCAAGACAGTGATTGAATGAGTCACGATGAAAGTGTTTCTTCTTTTCTTTTGGGTTATCCTACCTCGGTGGGAGACTGCGTATATATTAAAACAACTACTGCACGCCAGGTTGATGTATCCCTTGTCTTCGCTGCACGCCAGGTTGATGTATCCCTTCTCCTCACTGCACGCCAGGTTGATGTATCCCTTCTCACTGCACGCCAGGTTGATGTATCCCCTCTCCTCACTGCACGCCAGGTTGATGTATCCCCTCTCCTCACTGCACGCCAGGTTGATGTATCCCTTCTCCTCACTGCACGCCAGGTTGATGTATCCCTTGTTTTCGCTGCACGCCAGGTTGATGTATCCCTTCTCCTCACTGCACGCCAGGTTGATGTATCCCTTCTCCTCACTGCACGCCAGGTTGATGTATCCCTTCTCACTGCACGCCAGGTTGATGTATCCCCTCTCCTCACTGCACGCCAGGTTGATGTATCCCTTCTCCTCACTGAAACGCCAGGTTGATGTACCCCCTTCTCCTCACTGCACGCCAGGTTGATGTATCCCTTCTCCTCACTACACGCCAGGTTGATGTATCCCTACTCCTCACTGCACGCCAGGTTGATGTATCCCTTCTCACTGCACGCCAGGTTGATGTATCCCTTCTCCTCACTGCACGCCAGGTTGATGTATCCCTTCTCACTGCACGCCAGGTTGATGTATCCCTTCTCACTGCACGCCAGGTTGATGTATACCTTCTCACTGCACGCCAGGTTGATGTATCCCTTCTCACTGCACGCCAGGTTGATGTATCCCTTCTCACTGCACGCCAGGTTGATGTATCCCTTCTCACTGCACGCCAGGTTGATGTATACCTTCTCCTCACTACACGCCAGGTTGATGTATCCCTTCTCCTCACTGCACGCCAGGTTGATGTATCCCTTCTCACTGCACGCCAGGTTGATGTATCCCTTCTCCTCACTGCACGCCAGGTTGATGTATCCCTTGTCTTCGCTGCACGCCAGGTTGATGTATCCCTTCTCACTGCACGCCAGGTTGATGTATCCCTTCTCCTCACTGCACGCCAGGTTGATGTATCCCTTCTCCTCACTACACGCCAGGTTGATGTATCCCTTCTCCTCACTGCACGCCAGGTTGATGTACCCCTTCTCCTCACTGCACGCCAGGTTGATGTATACCTTGTCCTTACTGCACGCCTGGTTGATGTATACCTTGTCCTTGCTGCACGCCAGGTTGATGTATCCCTTGTCCTTGCTGCACGCCTTGTTGATGTATCCTTTGTCCTTGCTGCACGCCAGGTTAATGTATCCCTTGTCCTTGCTGCACGCCAGGTTGATGTATACCTTGTCCTTGCTGCACGCAAGGTTGATGTATCCCTTGTCCTTGCTGCACGCCAGGTTGATGTATACCTTGTCCTTGCTGCACGCCAGGTTGATGTATCCCTTGTATTTGCTGCACGCCAGGTTGATGTATCCTTTGTCCTTGCTGCACGCCTGGTTGATGTATCCCTTGTCCTTGCTGCACGCCAGGTTGATGTATACCTTGTCCTTGCTGCACGCCAGGTTGATGTATCCCTTGTATTTGATGCACGCCAGGTTGATGTATCCCTTGTCCTTGCTGCACGCCTGGTTGATGTATACCTTGTCCTTGCTGCACGCCTGGTTGATGTATCCCTTCTCCTCACTACACGCCAGGTTGATGTATCCCTTCTCCTAACTGCACGCCAGGTTGATGTATCCCTTCTCCTCACTGCACGCCAGGTTGATGTATACCTTGTCCTCGCTGCACGCCAGGTTGATGCATCCCTTCTCCTCACTACACGCCAGGTTGATGTATACCTTGTCCTTGCTGCACGCCAGGTTGATGTATCCCTTCTCCTCACTGCACGCCAGGTTGATGTATACCTTGTCCTTGCTGCACGCCAGGTTGATGTATACCTTGTCCTTGCTGCACGCCAGGTTGATGTATACCTTGTCCTTGCTGCACGCCAGGTTGATGTATACCTTGTCCTTGCTGCACGCCAGGTTGATGTATCCCTTGTATTTGCTGCACGCCAGGTTGATGTATCCCTTGTCCTTGCTGCACGCCAGGTTGATGTATCCCTTGTCCTTGCTGCACGCCTGGTTGATGTATACCTTGTCCTTGCTGCACGCCTGGTTGATGTATACCTTGTCCTTGCTGCACGCCAGGTTGATGTATCCCTTCTCCTCACTACACGCAAGGTTGATGTATCCCTTCTCCTAACTGCACGCCAGGTTGATGTATCCCTTCTCCTCACTGCACGCCAGGTTGATGTATACCTTGTCCTTGCTGCACGCCAGGTTGATGTATCCCTTGTATTTGCTGCACGCCAGGTTGATGTATCCCTTCTCCTCACTGCACGCCAGGTTGATGTATCCCTTCTCCTCACTGCACGCCAGGTTGATGTATCCCTTCTCACTGCACGCCAGGTTGATGCATCCCTTCTCCTCACTGCACACCAGGTTGATGTATCCCTTGTCCTCGCTGCACGCCAGGTTGATGCATCCCTTCTCCTCACTGCACGCCAGGTTGATGTATACCTTGTCCTTGCTGCACGCCAGGTTGATGTATACCTTGTCCTCGCTGCACGCCAGGTTGATGCATCCCTTCTCCTCACTGCACGCCAGGTTGATGTATACCTTGTCCTTGCTGCACGCCAGGTTGATGTATACCTTGTCCTCGCTGCACGCCAGGTTGATGTATACCTTGTCCTCGCTGCACGCCAGGTTGATGTATACCTTGTCCTCGCTGCACGCCAGGTTGATGTATAACCTTGTCCTCGCTGCACGCCAGGTTGATGTATACCTTGTCCTCGCTGCACGCCAGGTTGATGTATACCTTGTCCTCGCTGCACGCCAGGTTGATGTATACCTTGTCCTCGCTGCACGCCAGGTTGATGTATACCTTGTCCTCGCTGCAAGCCAGGTTGATGTATACCTTGTCCTCGCTGCAAGCCAGGTTGATGTATACCTTGTCCTCGCTGCAAACCAGGTTGATGTATACCTTGTCCTCGCTGCAAGCCAGGTTGATGTATACCTTGTCCTCGCTGCACGCCAGGTTGATGTATACCTTGTCCTCGCTGCACGCCAGGTTGATGTATACCTTGTCCTCGCTGCACGCCAGGTTGATGTATACCTTGTCCTCGCTGCAAGCCAGGTTGATGTATACCTTGTCCTCGCTGCAAGCCAGGTTGATGTATACCTTGTCCTCGCTGCACGCCAGGTTGATGTATACCTTGTCCTCGCTGCACCGCCAGGTTGATGTATACCTTGTCCTCGCTGCAAGCCAGGTTGATGTATAACCTTGTCCTCGCTGCAAGCCAGGTTGATGTATACCTTGTCCTCGCTGCACGCCAGGTTGATGTATACCTTGTCCTCGCTGCACGCCAGGTTGATGTATACCTTGTCCTCGCTGCACGCCAGGTTGATGTATACCTTGTCCTCGCTGCACGCCAGGTTGATGTATACCTTGTCCTCGCTGCACGCCAGGTTGATGTATACCTTGTCCTCGCTGCAAGCCAGGTTGATGTATACCTTGTCCTCGCTGCACGCCAGGTTGATGTATACCTTGTCCTTGCTGCACGCCAGGTTGATGTATACCTTGTCCTCGCTGCACGCCAGGTTGATGTATACATTTACTTTCTCTTACTCGTGCTGGAGATGAACTACGACCAGCCTCCGAACTTACCACAAACTTATATTAATTACCATCATCATATCGACAGAATATTTAATTACCTGTGTGAATCAGTGCTCTGCTGCGACCTTTTACCTGGTATTTCAGTTCTTCTTTGATCTTATATTGTATGACGGTGCTGCCTTCATGCTGCGCAAGACGTCTTGTCCCAGGAAACTGTTGCTGTCCTCCCGTTCCTCGATTCAGAACTGATTTCCTACTTTTTTCCAGAAGATGAATAACTCTTATGGGTTTTGAGCTTCCCATAAACTTGATTCTACTTTTCTCTCTACTGGAGTGGGGTAGCAGTGCTGGGTACAACCATCACACTGGAGTGGGGTAGCAGTGCTGGGTGCAACCATCACACTGGAGTGGAGTAGCAGTGCTGGGTACAACCATCACACTGGAGTGGAGTAGCAGTGCTGGGTACAACCATCACACTGGAGTGGAGAAAGCAGTGCTGGGTACAACCATCACACTGGAGTGGAGTAGCAGTGCTGGGTACAACCATCACACTGGAGTGGAGTAGCAGTGCTGGGTACAACCATCACACTGGAGTGGAGTAGCAGTGCTTGGTACAACCATCACACTGGAGTGGAGTAGCAGTGCTGGGTACAACCATCACACTGGAGTGGAGTAGCAGTGCTGGGTACAACCATCACACTGGAGTGGAGTAGCAGTGCTGGGTACAACCATCACACTGGAGCGGAGTAGCAGTGCTGGTTACAACCATCACACTAGAGTGGAGTAGCAGTGCTGGGTACAACCATCACACTGGAGTGGAGTAGCAGTGCTGGGTACAACCATCACACTGGAGTGGGGTAGCAGTGCTGGGTACAACCATCACACTGAAGTGGAGTAGCAGTGCTGGGTACAACCATCACACTGGAGTGGAGTAGCAGTGCTGGTTACAACCATCACACTGGAGTGGAGTAGCTGTGCTGGGTACAACCATCACACTGGAGTGGAGTAGCAGTGCTGGGTACAACCATCACACTGGAGTGGAGTAGCAGTGCTGGGTACAACCATCATACTGGAGTGGAGTAGCAGTGCTGGGTACAACCATCAACACTGGAGTGGAGTAGCTTGTGCTGGGTACAACCATCACACTGGAGTGGAGTAGCAGTGCTGGGTACAACCATCACACTGGAGTGGAGTAGCAGTGCTGGGTACAACCATCACACTGGAGTGGAGTAGCAGTGCTGGGTACAACCATCACACTGGAGTGGAGTAGCAGTGCTGGTTACAACTATCACACTGGAGTGGAGTAGCAGTGCTGGGTACAACCATCACACTGGAGTGGAGTAGCAGTGCTGGGTACAACCATCATACTGGAGTGGAGTAGCAGTGCTGGGTACAACCATCACACTGGAGTGGAGTAGCTGTGCTGGGTACAACCATCACACTGGAGTGGAGTAGCAGTGCTGGGTACAACCATCACACTGGAGTGGAGTAGCAGTGCTGGGTACAACCATCACACTGGAATGGAGTAGCAGTGCTGGGAAACAACCATCACACGGAGTGGAGTAGCAGTGCTGGTTACAACTATCACACTGGAGTGGAGTAGCAGTGCTGGGTACAACCATCACACTGGAGTGGAGTAGCAGTGCTGGGTACAACCATCACACTGGAGTGGAGTAGCAGTGCTGGGTACAACCATCACACTGGAGTGGAGTAGCAGTGCTGGGTACAACCATCACACTGGAGTGGAGTAGCAGTGCTGGGTACAACCATCACACTGGAGTGGAGTAGCAGTGCTGGGTACAACCATCACACTGGAGTGGAGTAGCAGTGCTGGGTACAACCATCACACTGGAGTGGAGTAGCATTGCTGGGTAAAAACCATCACACTGGAGAGGAGTAGCAGTGCTGGGTACAACCATCACACTGGAGTGGAGTAGCAGTGCTGGGTAGAACCATACACACGGGAGTGGAGTAGCAGTGCTGGGTACTACCATCACACTGGAGTGGAGTAGCAGTGCTGGGTACAACCATCACACTGGAGTGGAGTAGCAGTGCTTGGTACAACCATCACAACTGGAGTGGAGTAGCAGTGCGGGGTACAACCATCAAAACTGGAGTGGAGTAGCATTTGCTGGGTACAACCATCACACTGGAGTGGAGTAGCAGTGCTGGGTACAACCATCACACTGGAGTGGAGTAGCAGTGCTGGGTACAACCATCACACTGGAGTGGAGTAGCAGTGCTGGTTACAACTATCACACTGGAGTGGAGTAGCAGTGCTGGGTACAACCATCACACTGGAGTGGAGTAGCAGTGCTGGGTACAACCATCACACTGGAGTGGAGTAGCAGTGCTGGGTACAACCATCACACGGGAGTGGAGTAGCAGTGCTGGGTACAACCATCACACTGGAGTGGAGTAGCAGTGCTGGGTACAACCATCACACTGGAGTGGAGTAGCAGTGCTGGGTACAACCATCACACTGGAGTGGAGTAGCAGTGCTGGGTACAACCATCACACTGGAGTGGAGTTAGCAGTGCTGGGTACAACCATCACACTGGAGTGGAGTAGCAGTGCGGGGTACAACCATCACACTGGAGTGGAGTAGCAGTGCTGGGTACAACCATCACACTGGAGTGGAGTAGCAGTGCTGGGTACACCATCACACTGGAGTGGAGTAGCAGTGCTGGGTACAACCATCACACTGGAGTGGAGTAGCAGTGCTGGGTACAACCATCACACTGGAGTGGAGTAGCAGTGCTGGTACAACCATCACACTGGAGTGGAGTAGCAGTGCTGGGTACAACCATCACACATGGAGTGGAGTAGCAGTGCTGGGTACAACCATCACACTGGAGTGGAGTAGCAGTGCTGGGTACAAACCATCACACTGGAGTGGAGTAGCAGTGCTGGGTACAACCATCACACTGGAGTGGAGTAGCAGTGCTGGGTACAACCATCACACTGGAGTGGAGTAGCAGTGCTGGGTACAACCATCACACTGGAGTGGAGTAGCAGTGCTGGGTACAACCATCACACTGGAGTGGAGTAGCAGTGCTGGGTACAAACCATCACACTGGAGTGGAGTAGCAGTGCTGGTACAACCATCACACTGGAGTGGAGTAGCAGTGCTGGGTACAACCATCACACTGGAGTGGAGTAGCAGTGCTGGGTACAACCATCACACTGGAGTGGAGTAGCAGTGCTGGGTACAACCATCACACTGGAGGGGGAGTAGCAGTGCTGGGTACAACCATCACACTGGAGTGGAGTAGCAGTGCTGGGTACAACCATCACACTGGAGTGGAGTAGCAGTGCTGGGTACAACCATCACACTGGAGTGGAGTAGCAGTGCTGGGTACAACCATCACACTGGAGTGGAGTAGCAGTGCTGGGTACAACCATCACACTGGAGTGGAGTAGCAGTGCTGGGTACAACCATCACACTGGAGTGGAGTAGCAGTGCTGGGTACAACCATCACACTGGAGTGGAGTAGCAGTGCTGGGTACAACCATCACCATCATTATAGGATCATCCTTAGTGATCACGTCTGAAGCTTCTTCAGTTGCCAGAAGTCAGTAGCAAAGTCGTATGAAAAGAAAGAAAAACAAACTACATTAAGCTGGAGATTAGGACATATTATGAGATAATCACAAAACTTACTCCTGTAACAATTAATTTGAACACTATTGTATCTCTTTTTAAAGCTGTGTATGGATCCTGCTTCCACTGCATTACTCTCCACATTGTTCCACTTCTTGACAAGCCTATGACTGAAGAAATACTTCCTAACATCCCTGTGACTCATATGTGTTTTCAACTTCCAGTTGTGACCCCTTGTTGTTGTGTCTCGTCTCTGAAACATTCTTTCCCTAGCCACTTTGTCAACTCCTCTCAGTATTTTTTATATCGTTACCATGTCCTGCTATCCCTCCTGTGTAATCAGGTTGATTTTCCTTAACTTCTCCTTGTGTACTCACCTAATTGTGGTTGCAGGGGACGAGACTCAGCTCTTGGCCCCGCCTCTTCATTGATCACTATTAGGTCCTCTTCTCCTAGCCTGTCATCTATCAGCAGCCTGGTCTAGCTTGTCATCTATCAGCAGCCTGGCCTAGCCTGTCATCTATCAGCAGCTTGGCCTAGCTTGTCATCTATCAGCAGCCTGGCCTAGCCTGTCATCTATCAGCAGCCTGGCCTAGCCCGTCATCTATCAGCAGCCTGCCCTAGCCTGTCATCTATCAGCAGCCTGGCCTAGCCTGTCACCTATCAGCAGCCTGGCCTAGCCTGTCATCTATCAGCAGCCTCGCCTAGCTTGTCATCTATCAGCAGCCTGGCTTAGCCTGTCATCTATCAGCAGCCTGGCCTAGCCTGTCATCTCTCAGCAGCCTGGCCTAGCTTGTCATCTATCAGCAGCCTGGCCTAGCCTGTCTTCTATCAGCAGCCTGGCCTAGCCTGTCATCTATCAGCAGCCTGGCCTAGCCTGTCATCTATCAGCAGCCTGCCCTAGCCTGTCATCTATCAGCAGCCTGGCCTAGCCTGTCATCTATCAGCAGCCTGCCCTAGCCTGTCATCTATCAGCAGCCTGGCCTAGCCTGTCACCTATCAGCAGCCTGGCCTAGCCTGTCATCTATCAGCAGCCTCGCCTAGCTTGTCATCTATCAGCAGCCTGGCTTAGCCTGTCATCTATCAGCAGCCTGGCCAAGCCTGTCATCTCTCAGCAGCCTGGCCTAGCTTGTCATCTATCAGCAGCCTGGCCTAGCCTGTCTTCTATCAGCAGCCTGGCCTAGCCTGTCATCTATCAGCAGCCTGGCCTAGCTTGTCATCTATCAGCAGCCTGGCCTAGCCTGTCTTCTATCAGCAGCCTGGCCTAGCCTGTCATCTATCAGCAGCCTGGCCTAGCCTGTCACCTATCAGCAGCCTGGCCTAGCCTGTCATCTATCAGCAGCCTGGCCTAGCTTGTCATCTATCAGCAGCCTGGCCTAGCCTGTCATCTATCAGCAGCCTGGCTAAACCTGTCATCTATCAGCAGCCTGGTCTAGCCTGTCATCTATCAGCAGCCTGGCCTAGCCTGTCATCTATCAGCAGCCTGGCCTAGCTTGTCATCTATCAGCAGCCTGGCCTAGCCTGTCATCTATCAGCAGCCTGGCCTAGCCTGTCATCTATCAGCAGCCTGGTCTAGCCTGTCATGTATCAGCAGCCTGGCCTAGCCTGTCATCTACCAGCATCCTGGCCTAGCTTGTCATCTATCAGCAGCCTGGCCTAGCTTGTAATCTATAAGCAGCCTGACCTAGCCTGTCATCTATCAGCAGCCTGGTCTAGCTTGTCATTTATCAGCTGCCTGGCCTAGCCTGCCATCTATCAGCAACCTGGTCTAGCTTGTTATCTATCAGCAACCGCCTAGCCTGTCATCTATCAGCAGCCTGGCCTTGCTTGTCATCTATCAGCAGCCTGGCCTAGCCTGTCATCTATCAGCAGCCTGGCCTAGCTTGTCATCTATCAGCAGCCTGGCCTAGCCTGTCATCTATCAGCAGCCTGGCCTAGCTTGTCATCTATCAGCAGCCTTGTCTAGCTTGCCATCTATCAGCAGCCTCGCCTAGCCTGTCTTCTATCAGCAGCCTGGCCTAGCCTGTCATCTATCAGCAGCCTTGCCTAGCCTGTCATCTATCAGCAGCCTGCCCTAGCCTGTCATCTATAAGCAGCCTGGCCTAGCCTGTTACCTATCAGCAGCCTGGCCTAGCCTGTCATCTATCAGCAGGATGGCCTAGCTTGTCATCTATCAACAGCCTGGCTTAACCTGTCATCTATCAGCAGCCTGGCATAGTCTGTCATCTATCAGCAGCCTGGCCTAGCCTGTCATCTATCAGCAGGATGGCCTAGCTTGTCATCTATCAACAGCCTGGCTTAGCCTGTCATCTATCAGCAGCCTGGCCTAGTCTGTCATCTATCAGCAGCCTGGCCTAGCCTGTCATCTATCAGCAGCCTGGCCTAACTTGTCATCTATCAGCAGCCTGGCCTAGCCTGTCATCTATCAGCAGACTGGCCTAGCCTGTCATCTATCAGCAGCCTGGCCTAGCTTGTTATCTATCAGCAGCCTGGCCTAGCCTGTCATCTATCAGCAGCCTGGCCTAGCCTGTCATCTATCAACAGCCTGGCCTAGCTTGTTATCTATCAGCAGCCTGGCCTAGCCTGTCATCTATCAGCAGCCTGGCCTAGCTTGTTATCTATCAGCAGCCTGGCCTAGCCTGTCATCTATCAGCAGCCTGGCCTAGCCTGTCATCTATCAGCAGCCTGGCCTAGCTTGTTATCTATCAGCAGCCTGGCCTAGCCTGTCATCTATCAGCAGCCTGGCCTAGCCTGTCATCTATCAGCAGCCTGGCCTAGCCTGTCATCTATCAGAAGCCTGGCCTAGCCTGTCATCTATCAGCAGCCTGGACTAGCCTGTCATCTACCAGCAGCCTGGCCTAGCCTGTCATTTATCAGCAGCCTGGCTTAGCCTGTCATCTATCAGAAGCCTGGCTTAGCTTGTCATCTATCAGCAGCCTGGCCTAGCCTGTCATCTATCAGCAGCCTGGCCTAGCTTGTCATCTATGAGCAGCCTCGCCTAGTCTCTCATCTATCAGCAGCCTGGCCTAGCCTGTCATATATCAGCAGCCTGGCCTAGCCTGTCATCTATCAGCAGCCTGGCCTAGCCTGTCATCTATCAGCAGCCTCGCCTAGCCTGTCATCTATCAGCAGCCTGGCCTAGTTTGTCATCTATCAGCAGCCTGGCCTAGTCTGTCATCTGTCAGCAGCCTGGCCTAGCCTGTCATCTATCAGCAACCTGGCCTAGCCTGTCATCTATCAGCAGCGTGGCCTCGCCTGTCATCTATCAGCAGCCTGGCCTAGCCTGTCATCTATCAGAAGCCTGGCCTAGCCTGTCATCTATTAGCAGCCTGGCCTGGCTTGTCATCTATCAGCAGCCTGGCCTAGCTTGTCATCTATCAGCAGCCTGGCCTAGCCTGTCATTTATCAAGGGCCAGTCCCAGCCTGTCATCTATCAGCAGCCTGGAGCAGCCTGTGATTTATCAAGAGACTGGCCCAGCCTGTCATCTATCAAGAGATTGGCCCAACCTGTCATCTATCAAGAGCTTAGCCCAGCCTGTCATCTATCAAGGGCCAGGCCTAGCCTGTCATCAATCAAGAGCTTGACCCAGCCTGTTATCTATCAAGAACCTGGCCCAGCCTGTCATCTATCAAGAGCCTGGCCCTATCATCTATCAAGAGCCTGATCCAGCCTGTCATCCATCAAGAACCTGACACAGCCTGTCATCTCTCAAGAGCCTGACCCAGCCTGTCATCTATCAAGAGCCTGACCCAGCCTGTCATCTATCAAGAGCCTGACCCAGCCTGTCATCTATCAAGAGCCTGGCCCAGCCTGTCATCTATCAAGAGCCTGGCCCAGCATGTCATCTATAAAGAGTCTGACCCAGCCTGTCATCTATCAAGAGCCTGACCCAGCCTGTTATCTATCATTGCCTGGCGCAGCCTGTCACTATCAAGAGCCTGACTCAGCCTGACATCTATCAAGAGCCTGGCCCAGCCTGTCACTATCAAGAGCCTGACTCAGCCTGTCATCTATCAAGAGCCTGGCCAAGCCTGTCATCTACTAAGAGCCTAGCCCAGCTGCCATCTATCAAGAGCCTGACCCAGCCTGCCATCTATCAAGAGCCTGGCCCAGCCTGTCATCTATCAAGAGCCTATCCCAGCCTGTCATCTATCAAGAGCCTGGCAAAACTTATCATCAATCAGGAGCCTGGCCCAGTCTGTCCTGTATCAAGAGCCTGACCCAACCTGTCATCTATCAAGAGCCTGGCCCAGCCTCTCATCCATCAGGAACCTGGCCCAGCCTGTCATCTATCAAGAGCCTGGCCCAGCCTGTCATCTATCAAGAGCGTGACCCAGCCTGTCATCTATCAAGAGCCTGGCCCAGCCTGTCATCTATCAAGAGCCTGGCCCAGACTGTCATCTATAAAGAGCCTGGCCAAGCCTCTCATCTATCAGGAGCCTGGCTCTGTCATCTATCAAGAGCCTGGGCCAGCCTGTCATCTATCATGAGCCTGGCCCAGCCTATCATATATCAAGAGCATGACTAAGCCTGTCATCTACCAAGAGCCTGGCCCAGCCTGTCATCTATCAAGAGCCTGACCCAGCCTGTCATCTATCAAGAGCCTGGCCCAGCCTGTCATCTATCAAGAGCCTGGCCCAGCCTGTCATCTATCAAGAGCCTGACCCAGCCTGTCATCTATCAAGAGCCTGGCTCAGGCTGTCATCTATCAAGAGCCTGGCCCAGCCTGTCATCTATCAAGAGCCTGGCCTAGCCTGCCATCTATCAAGAGCCTGACCCAGCCTGTCATTTACCAAGAACCTGGCCTAGCCTGTCATCTATCAAGAGCCTGACCCAGCCTGTCATCTATTAAGAGCCTGGCCCAGCCTGTCATGTATCAAAAGCCTGGCCCAGCCTGTCGTCTATCAAGAGCCTGTCGCAGCCTGTCGTCTATCAAGAGCCTGACCCAGCCTGTCATTTACCAAGAACCTGGCCTAGCCTGTCATCTATGAAGAGCCTGGCCCAGCCTGTCATCTATCAAGAGCCTGGCCCTGCCTATCATCCATAAAGAGCCTGGCCCAGCCTGTCATCTATCAAGAGCCTCACCCAGCCTGTCATCTATCAAAAGCTTGGCCCAGCCTGTCATCTATCAAGAGCCTCACCCAGCCTGTCATCTATCAAGAGCCTGGTTCAGCCTATCATCTATCAAGAGCCTGACCCAGCCTGCCATCTATTATGAGCCTTGCCCAGCCTGTCATCTATCAAGAGCCTGGCCCAGCCTGTCGTCTATCAAGAGCCTGACCCAGCCTGTCATCTATCAAGAGCCTTGCCCAACCTGTCATCTATCAAGAGCCTGGCCCAGCCTGTCATCTATAAAGAGCCTGACCCAGCCTGTCATCTATCAAAAGCCTGGCCAAGCCTGTCATCTATCAAGAGCCTGACCCAGCCTGTCATCTATCAAGAGCCTGGATCAGCCTGTCATCTATCAAGGGCCTGGCCCAGCCTGTCATCTATCAAGATCCTGGCCCAGCCTGTCATCTATCAAGAGCCTGATCCAGCCTGTCATCTATAAAGAGCCTGGCCCAGCCTGCCATCTATAAAGAGCCTGGCCCAGCCTGTCATCTATCAAGAGCCTGACCCAGCCTGTCATCTATAAAGAGCCTGGCCCAGCCTGCCATCTATAAAGAGCCTGACACAGCCTGTCATCTATCAAGAGCCTGGCCCAGCCTGTCATATATCAAGAGCCTGGACCAGTCTGTCATCTATCAAGAGCCTGGCCCAGCCTGTCATCTATCAAGAGCCTGGCCCAGCCTGTCATCTATAAAGAGCCTGGCCCAGCCTGTCATCCATCAAGAGCCTGACCCAGCCTGTCATCTATAAAGAGCCTTGCCCAGCCTGTCATCTATCAAGAGCCTGGCCCAGCCTGTCATCTATCAAGAACCTGGCCCAGCCTGTCATCTATCAAGAGCCTGATCCAGCCTGTCATCTATAAGGAGCCTGGCCCAGCCTGTCATCTATCAAGAGCCTGGCCCAGCCTGTCATCTATCAAGAGCTCGGCCCAACCTGTCATCTATCAAGAGCCTGGCCCAGCCTGTCATCTATCAAGAGCCCGGCCCAACATGTCATCTATCAAGAGCCTGGCCCAGCCTGCCATCTATAAAGATCCTGACACAGCCTGTCATCTATCAAGAGCCTGGCCCAGCCTGTCATATATCAAGAGCCTGGACCAGCCTGTCATCTATCAAGAGCCCGGCCCAACATGTCATCTATCAAGAGCCTGGCCCAGCCTGTCATCTATCAAGAGCCCGGCCCAACCTGTCATCTATCAAGAGCCTGGCCCAGCCTGTCATCTATCAATAGCCCGGCCCAACCTGTAATCTATCAAGAGCCTGACCCAGCCTGTCATCTATCAAGAGCCTGACCCAGCCTGTCATCTATCAATAGCCCGGCCCAACCTGTCATCTATTAAGAGTCTGACCCAGCCTGTCATCTATCAAGAGCCTGGCCCAGCCTGTCATCTATCAAGAGTCCGACCCAACCTGTCATCTATCAAGAGCCCGGCCCAACCTGTCATCTATCAAGAGCCTGACCCAGCCTGTCATCTATCAAGAGCCTGACCCAGCCTGTCATCTATCAAGAGCCCGGCCCAACCTGTCATCTTTCAAGAGCCTGACCCAGCCTGTCATCTATCAAGAGCCTGACCCAGCCTGTCATCTATCAAGAGCCCGGCCCAACCTGTCATCTATCAAGAGCCTGACCCAGCCTGTCATCCATCAAGAGCCTGACCCAGCCTGTCATCTATCAAGAGCCTGACCCAGCCTGTCATCTATCAAGAGCCTGACCCAGCCTGTCATCTATCAAGAGCCCGGCCCAACCTGTCATCTATCAAGAGCCTGATTCAGCCTGTCATCTTTCAAGAGCCTGACCCTGCCTGTCATTTATCAAGAGCCCGGCCCAACCTGTCATCTACCAAGAGCCTGACCCAGCCTGTCATCTATCAAGAGCCTGACCCAGTCTTTCATCTATCAAGAGCCTGACCCAGCCTGTCATCTATCAAGAGCCTGACCCAGCCTGTCATCTATCAAGAGCCTGCCCAACCTGTCATCTATCAAGAGCCTGACCCAGCCTTTCATCTATCAAGAGCCTGACCCAGCCTGTCATCTATCAAGAGCCTGACCCAGCCTGTCATCTATCAAGAGCCTGACCCAGCCTGTCATCTATCAAGAGCCCGGCCCAGTGGAATCCTGGTGTTTTGCGTTCCATGATATCTGCTCTTGAAATTATTACGTTAAATGTTAATGGGTAAGTCACCTGTGCAGCTGCTAGGTGCGGGTAAGACACCTGTGCAGCTGCTAGGTGCGGGTAAGACACCTGTGCAGCTGCTAGGTGCGGGTAAGACACCTGTGCAGCTGCTAGGTGCTGGTAAGTCACTTGTGCAGCTGCTAGGTGCTGGTAAGACACCTGTGCAGCTGCTAGGTGCTGGTAAACACCTGTGCAGCTCCTAGGTGCGGGTAAGACACCTGTGCAGCTGCTTGGTGCGGGTAAGACACCTGTGCAACTGCTATGTGCGGGTGAGACACCTGTGCAGCTGCTAGGTGCGGGTAAGACACCTGTGCAGCTGCTAGGTGCTGGTAAAACACCTGTGCAGCTGCTATGTGCGGGTAAAACCCCTGTGCAGCTGCTCGGTGCGGGTAAGACACTTGTGCAGCTTCTAGGTGCGGGTAAAACACCTGTGCAGCTGCTAAGTGCTTTTAAGACACCTGTGCAGCTGGTAGGTGCGGGTAAGATACCTGTGCAGTTCCTAGGTGCGGGTAAGACACCTGTGCAGCTGCTATGTTCGGGTAAGACGCCTGTGCAGCTGCTATGTGCGGGTAAGACGCCTGTGCAGCTCTTAGGTGCGGGTAAGACACCTGTGCAGCTGCTATGTGCGGGTAAGACGCCTGTGCAGCTCTTAGGTGCGGGTAAGACACCTGTGCAGCTCCTAGGTGCGGGTAAGATACCCGTGCATCTCCTAGGTGCGGGAAAGACACCAGTGCAGCTCCTAGGTGAGGGTAAGACACCAGTGGAGCTCCTGGGTGCGGGTAAGACACCCGTGTAGCTTCCATGTGAGGGTAATACACCCGTGCAGCTCCTAGGTGCGGGTAATACACCCGTGCAGCTCCTAGGTGCGGGTAAGACACCCGTGTAGCTCCTAGGTGCGGGTAAGACACCTGTGCAGCTCCTAGGTGCGGGTAAGAGACCTGTGCAGCTCCTAGGTGCGGGTAAGATACCCGTGTATCTCCTAGGTGCGGGAAAGACACCCATGCAGCTCCTAGGTGCGGGTAAGACACCCGTGTAGCTCCTAGGGCGGGTAAGACACCCGTGTAGCTCCTAGGTGCGGGTAAGACACCCGTGCAGCTCCTAGGTGCGGGTAAGACACCCGTGCAACTCCTAGGTGCGGGTAATACACCCGTGTAGCTCCTAGGTGCGGGTAAGACACCCGTGTAGCTCCTAGGTGCGGGTAAGACACCCGTGTAGCTCCTAGGCGCGGGTAAGACACCCGTGTAGCTCCTAGGTGCGGGTAAGACACCCGTGCAGCTCCTAGGTGCGGGTAAGACACCCGTGCAGCTCCTAGGTGCGGGTAAGACACCCGTGCAGCTCCTAGGTGCGGGTAAGACACAGCTACCTAAGTGATGGACGTGCGTCTTAATCACTTATAAATTGCTAAAATGATAAGTAGAATATACTTGCCATTTTATCAATTTATTGTAGTAGCCGAGATGATGTCCCTGATGTGTACAGTTCAGCGTGGTCTGCAGGTGACCTCACTTACGAGCGAGTGACCTCACTGACTAGCGGATGAGGTCACCTGCGAGCGGATGAGGTCACCTGCGAGCGGGTGAGGTCACTTACGAGCGGGTGAGGTCACCTGCGAGCGGGTGAGGTCACTTGCGAGTGGGTGAGGTCAACTGCGAGCGGGTGAGGTCACTTACGAGCGGGTGAGGTCACCTGCGAGCGGGTGAGGTCACTTACGAGCGGGTGAGGTCAACTGCGAGCGGGTGAGGTCACCTTCGAGCGGGTGAGGTCACCTTCGAGCGGGTGAGGTCACCTTCGAGCGGGTGAGGTCAACTGCGAGCGGGTGAGGTCACCTTCGAGCGGGTGAGGTCACCTTCGAGCGGGTGAGGTCAACTGCGAGCGGGTGAGGTCACCTTCGAGCGGGTGAGGTCACCTTCGAGCGGGTGAGGTCACCTTCGAGCGGGTGAGGTCACCTGCGAGCGGGTGAGGTCACATGCGAAATTTTAGGTACGATCAGTTTCACTTAACTCTTGGAAATACTGAGAGATTCAGTTTTATAAAATGGTGTTAGTAATTGAGATCGAAAAGAGAGTCCGCTACGTGGGTCTACTTCTCTGATAACTGCTCTTACTTCAGGTAGTTACAGGTGTTACGATCGACCGTGCATGTGTTGCTAGTGTCGTCCCTCCACAAGCATATCTGTGTTCCCTAAGTTTTCTCTTGAAACTGTGTATTAACTTTGCGTAGCTGTGTTGGTGTGGTTGCACTCAAGAAACATGTTTCTAACATGTTTATTGGTTTATCGTGATACTCGTCTTCTATCTACAGTCACATGTTGTCTTCCCTCGCATGTGTTCCCTCACAGGTCAGCCTGTGTACACCTGGGACTAATCTCGTTGCCAACCTTTGCACCTCCTCCAGTTTCTTGACATGTTTAGTCAGATGTTATTGTACTTGAATATCTTGTAAATTGCAATCACAGCTGCCTTAATGGTCGGGCTTTAAGTTGCTTTAATTTTTCCTTATAGACCATTGAAATGAACATTATATGTGCCAAGTTAATATATTTCATGTCTTACAATAAATCTTACTTAAAAAAATGATTTACTCAACGTCCGGGTGGTGATCAGAGGACGGAGGATCGAGCCTCTGCAAGTCTTAGACTGAATGATCAGTATAGGTTGTGCGTTTCATGGTATAAAAGATTTAGTTGGGATATTGGCAGTTTGGAGGGATATGTTGTGTATCTTTATATGTGTATGCTTCTAAACTGTTGTATTCTAAGCACCTCTGTAAAAACAGTGATAATGTGGAGTGTGGTGAAAGTGTTGAATGATGATGAAAGTGTTTTCTTTTTGGGGATTTTCTTTCTTTTTTGGGTCACCCTGCCTCGGTGGGAGACGGCCGACTTGTTGAAAAAAAAAATCCATAAAAATAAAAGAATTGACGTAGAAACTCCAAAATTATCAAACCGCATTTTAATGGCAAAATTTAAAATCTACAATCCTTCTCATCTCATGTTCTTTACGTAGCTACATCTAAGCTCTGTATTCTTTCTCTCCTGGACTTTCTCTCCCGCTCTGGAAGGCTGGGCGCCTCGCCTGCCTCCGCACGCACCGTCACCAGATCAAATACGCCCAGAATTTAGGGAACCCCAGCGTGTCTACCTTACGTATTAACCTCCCACTGCTGCGTCACTGTTTTCTCTCCGCGTTACGTTATGATAATCAAATAACCTCGCCTAAGGTCATGATTATCAACTAAACAATGCGTGACGAAGTGGACCAAGCAATCACTCTCGCGGGGTCCAGTGAAAGGTTCCTTTCAGTGTTTACATTATCAGTGCGTGTGAACCAGGACTCAGACATGAACTGAAGCAATACTCACTGACCTGCCGTGACCTCAGCACAAACTGACGTCATGAATGTGGCAAAACCCAGCCACAGGTGAGAACTAGTGGCCACCTTGCCTCCAGCATCTGTCATGAAGGTGATAGAGAGGAGCAGCCAGTGACGCTGCCTTCCTGCTGGTCACCATGAAGTGTCCAGTACATGCACACACACACCTCCCAGATATTCACACTCCAGTACACTCACGCATTTACTCATCTCAGGCACTCCAGGACACACTCATCCAAGACACACTCTCCCAGACAGCCCATCCCAGTGCCTATGTCACTTTATATACACTTAGAGTTTACTTAAATTTGTGTAATATTGATTAAATATTCTTGACTGATATTGTACATGTATATTTTAATGCCTTCATATAGTTAATAAGTTTTAAACCTGATAACTCAAACATTCAATGAGGTTTTCTTTTCGTGGTTTTTATTATAAATATAAGATGAATGAACATGTTAAAGATAAAACTAGTAATGATGAACTAGACGCAGGTTTTATTTAGTATATTTTAGGAAGTCCTCGGTATGCTTTTCTTCCATATTAAACTGTGAAATTACTTAACAAAGAATAATTTCTCCCAGTAATTTTACATTAATGGTTTACAAAACCAACAAGTTGATGAATGAGACACTTGTAGCACATTTGGTTATCATCACTGTGGAGACGTCTCGCTAACCTGTGGCTTTATGAATTCAATACAGAAAATAATTATTGGATTCTTGATTTATCAAGATTAAACACAAGCTGTCAGAACTGAGAGACTGATCATCTTCAATTACTTCGTCACAACTTGCACCATCTTCAGTAATTATTCTCTGTATTGGAAGGGCGAGCCACCTAATGATAAAGATTCTTTCTCACCATATTTAACGATGTGTCTTTCTCCGTGCACAGTGCTGGCCGACATCAACTTCCCGACCCACAGCATTTGCAGCAGCGAGGGAGGACCCAAGGAATACCGAGCAGATGGCCTCAGCATCCCTGAACTTCTGGATGCCATGCTCACTTTCATGCCCCTGGATGCTTACGACGACCACCCGGTGAGTGAGTGTTGTCATGCGTAGTTCAAGTTATCATGCAGTGAGAGTGATCGTTCATGGTCCTAGTGATCAACCAGTAACAAGGGTCGTTTATCGTTCTCATGACTATCCATGAGCGAGAGAGGTCACCATGGCCCTGGGTGACCACCAGTGAGTGAAACAGTCATTCATGCCCTTGGGTACTCACCCAGCGGCATAAATATATACACCTCTCAGTGCATATAATATGTGCTGTTGATAGCATACATCGGACTGTTGTTTAATCAGGCGGATATTACATGTAAATATTTATTTATATATTTTAGTAAAAAATATTTAGTCATTAATCTGTATCTAAAGTTCTCAGAAATTATAACATTTCAACAGAATGTAACTATATTTTTGCAATAAAATTAACGATATTATTGTGATTTATATAAAATAAAGTGTAGTCATGTGTATATATTTGACCTTATCTCCTTTAGAAATATTTATTAGTGTCTAAATTTTTTTAAATTATATTATTTAAAATTAACACTTTTTTAATTAAAACTGGAAGACGTGATTTTTGTTGCTACAGTATTGTTCCAACTAGAGTATTTTTGTTCCAACCAATGTATTGTTCCAGATACGTTATTATTTCAGCCATATATTGTATTCTTCTGAGACAGTTAACATGCTACGACCACTCAGGTTCAGCTGATGGACATGACTGATGCAGACAAGGCCAAGGGGATGAAGTTGAGCATCTGGGAGGAGTACTCCAGGATCTGCAACAAACACCAGCCTCCAGCCGTCACCCTCAAGATGGTGGAACGCTTCGAGTTCTACGAGAAGGCCAAGAAGGCCTACGCTATCATACAGACTGGGTAGGCATACACTTGATTCCTATGTAAATTAGATATATTATGGTCACTGCACAATCCGAGAAACTTACACCGTGTTGCATACGTCCTTCAGGGTAGGTTCATTGATGCTGGCGAGAGGATCTTGATAAAAGAAATTAGACCAGATCTTGTCTTCCTTGCATCGACCTTGATTACCTCCCATTTTCCAAGGCGCTGTACGACCTCTACGGGTTTAGCGCTCCCGCCTACAACGTAATAATAATGATGTAGACTAAAATTTGTAATTTGTACTTTCAGCGAGACTGCTCCCTACGCTAACATCTTGCTCAAGCGAGGCGTGTGTTAGCTTCCAGGGGGTGCAGACACGACAGACAAGGAGCAAAACAGTAGACAAGGAGCAAAGTAACAAACAAAGAGCCAGACAATAAACAAGGACCAAGATAATAGCCAAGAAGCAAGACAACATACAAGGCGTAAGACACCATACAGAAGAGTAAAGAAAAGAAATCTGAGTGGACTCACTCACTAGGATAATGTAGCATCAGAAACCTGTGGCACTATGAATTATCTGATTTTTTTTAATTGTATAAATTGGTCAGCATTCACCAAGTCGCTTTGAAGTTCTTGACACAAGACAATCACATCCCTGAGAATGTTTAATTATAAAAATTTTATTGCTATGTGTTGATTTTAATGAGTAATTAAAAGCAAGTAATGCAGTATATGAGAGGCTGTGACGATGGTTCTTCTCTGTTGTGTTTGCTAGAAAGTCGGAATAAAATTCTTTTGAAAAAAGTTGGTATTTTTCTCACATTTTTAAACCAGATTTTCTATACATATATTAATGAGCCTCAATTAGTTTTTTATATATAAATTTTTATTCCTTAGCAAATGAAGGCTATGTGAACGACATATTAATGAATAGTAAATAGCATTAGGTAATGATCCACAAATTATAGGAACAGGCAAAAATATTACAAGGGATCGCTAAATAAATACGGAGAGAAAACAGTGGTGGTCTTGGAGAGTATTTCAGGATGGGCAAACATGACGAGTGAGGTCCAACATGGGTCAGTGCTTACATCAATACTACTCTTCATACAGGATGCAGATAATATGACACAACAGATAATTCCTTTCCTTTCTTTATAAGCAGATTATGCAAAATTAATGAAGGGAATCGACACTGGAGAAGACAATTGAAGGTTAAAAGAATATTTCTACAGAACACAGAGATTAGCAGATGCAAAGTTAAGAAAATCGGCAAAAAAAAGAAAGAAAGTAGACATGAGAGGTAGTGCAGACCGGGGAATGGAAGCTACAACTTTGATTGATCAAATAGAAGGACTCTGGTCCTCGGAGAAAATGTAACAATTAAACACATATGTAACACCTCAGCCTCTTTACTTATGACGTTTTCAAAACTGGTGACTTTCTCGATTCACTACGGAGAAGTACAGAGTAAACTTGAGGTGATCAGTCCCTGTGGGGCTGATCACCTTTAGCAGTAGGTGATCAGTCCCTCGGCCTTCATAGGAGCTGACCAGTCCTTGAGGCTTCATAGGAGGTGATCAGTTCCTCAGCCTTGATAGTAAGTGATCAGTCCCTCAGCCTTGATACTAAGTGATCAGTCCCTCAGCATTGATAGTAAGTGATCAGTCCCTCAGCCTTGATAGTAAGTGATCAGCTCCTCAGCCTTGATAGTAAGTGATCAGCTCCTCAGCCTTGATAGTATGTGATCAGTCACTCAGCTTTAGCAGTAGGTGATCAGTCCCACGGCCTTCATAGGAGGTGATCAGTCCCTGAGCCTTGATAGTAAATGATCAGTCCCTCAGCCTTGATAGTAAGTGATCAGTTCATCAGCCTTGATAGAAAGTGGTCAGTTCATCAGCCTTGATAGTAAGTGATCAGTCCCTCAGCCTTGATAGTAAGTGATCAGCTCCTCAGCCTTGATAGAAAGTGATCAGTCCCTCAGCCTTGATAGTAAGTGATCAGTCCCTCAGCCTTGATAGTAAGCGATCAGTCCCTCAGCCTTGATAGTAAATGATCAGTTCTTCAGCCTTGATAGTAAGTGATCAGTCCCTCAACCTTGATAGTAAGTGATCAGTTCCTCAGCCTTGATAGTAAGTGATCAGCCCCTCAGCCTTGATAGTAAGCGATCAGTCCCTCAGCCTTGATAGTAAGTGATCAGTTCCTCAGCCTTGATAGTAAGTGATCAGTCCCTCAGCCTTGACAGTAAGTGATCAGCCCCTCAGCCTTGATAGTAAGCGATCAATCCCTCAGCCTTGATAGTAAGTGATCAGTCCCTCAGCCTTGATAGTAAGTGATCAGTCCCTCAGTCTTGACAGTAAGTGATCAGTCCCTCGGTCTTGACAGTAAGTGATCAGTCCCTCAGCCTTGATAGTAAGTGATTAGTCCCTCAGCCTTGATAGTAAGTGATCAGTCCCTCAGTCTTGATAGTAAGTGATCAGTCCCTCAGCCTTGATAGTAAATGATCAGTCCCTCAGTCTTGATAGTAAGTGATCAGTCCCTCAGCCTTGATAGTAAATGATCAGTTCTTCAGCCTTGATAGTAAGTGATCAGTCCCTCAACCTTGACAGTAAGTGATCAGCCCCTCAGCCTTGATAGTAAGCGACCAGTCCCTCAAGCCCTTTATAGTAAGTGATCAGTTCCCTTTGGCCTTGATAGTAAGTGATCAGTCCCTCAGCCTTGACAGTAAGTGATCAGCCCCTCAGCCTTGATAGTAAGCGATCAATCCCTCAGCCTTGATAGTAAGTGATCAGTCCCTCAGCCTTGATAGTAAGTGATCAGTCCCTCAGCCTTGATAGTAAGTGATCAGTTCATCAGCCTTGATAGTAAGTGGTCAGTTCATCAGCCTTGATAGTAAGTGATCAGTCCCTCAGCCTTGATAGTAAGTGATCAGCTCCTCAGCCTTGATAGAAAGTGATCAGTCCCTCAGCCTTGATAGTAAGTGATCAGTCCCTCAGCCTTGATAGTAAGTGATCAGCTCCTCAGCCTTGATAGTAAGCGATCAGTCCCTCAGCCTTGATAGTAAATGATCAGTTCTTCAGCCTTGATAGTAAGTGATCAGTCCCTCAACCTTGACAGTAAGTGATCAGCCCCTCAGCCTTGATAGTAAGCGAACAGTTCCTCAGCCTTGATAGTAAGTGATCAGTTCCTCAGCCTTGATAGTAAGTGATCAGTCCCTCAGCCTTGACAGTAAGTGATCAGCCCCTCAGCCTTGATAGTAAGCGATCAATCCCTCTGCCTTGATAGTAAGTGATCAGTCCCTAAGCTTTGATAGTAAGTGATCAGTCCCTCAGCCTTGATAGTAAGTGATCAGTCCCTCAGTCTTGATAGTAAGTGATCAGTCCCTCGGTCTTGATAGTAAGTGATCAGTCCCTCAGCCTTGATAGTAAGTGATTAGTCCCTCAGCCTTGATAGTAAGTGATCAGTCCCTCAGTCTTGATAGTAAGTGATCAGTCCCTCAGCCTTGATAGTAAATGATCAGTCCCTCAGTCTTGATAGTAAGTGATCAGTCCCTCAGCCTTGATAGTAAATGATCAGTTCTTCAGCCTTGATAGTAAGTGATCAGTCCCTCAACCTTGACAGTAAGTGATCAGCCCCTCAGCCTTGATAGTAAGCGATCAGTCCCTCAGCCTTGATAGTAAGTGATCAGTCCCTCAGCCTTGACAGTAAGTGATCAGCCCCTCAGCCTTGATAGTTAGCGATCAATCCCTCAGCCTTGATAGTAAGTGATCAGTCCCTCAGCCTTGATAGTAAGTGATCAGTCCCTCAGCCTTGATAGTAAGTGATCAGTCCCTCAGTCTTGATAGTAAGTGATCAGTCCCTCTTTCTTGATAGTAAGTGATCAGTCCCTCAGCCTTGATAGTAAGTGATTAGTCCCTCAGCCTTGATAGTAAGTGATCAGTCCCTCAGTCTTGATAGTAAGTGATCAGTCCCTCAGCCTTGATAGTAAATGATCAGTCCCTCAGTCTTGATAGTAAGTGATCAGTCCCTCAGCCATGATAGTAAGTGATCAGTCCCTCAGTCTTGATAGTAAATGATCAGTCCCTCAGTCTTGATAGTAAGTGATCAGTCCCTCATCCTTGATAGTAAGTGGTCAGTCCCTCAGTCTTGATAGTAAGTGATCAGTCCCTCAGTCTTGATAGTAAGTGATCAGTCCCTCAGTCTTGATAGTAAGTGATCGGTCCCTCAGTCTTGATAATAAGTGATCAGCCCCTGAGCCTTGATAGTAAGTGATCAGTCCCTCAGTCTTGACAGTAAGTGATCAGTCCGTCAGTTTTGATAGTAGGTGATCAGTCCCTCAGTCTTGATAATAAGTAATCAGCCTTTGAGCCTTGATAGCAAGTGATCAGTCCCTCAGTCTTGACAGTAAGTGATCAGTCCGTCAGTTTTGATAGTAGGTGATCAGTCCCTCAGTCTTGATAATAAGTGATCAGCCCCTGAGCCTTGATAGTAAGTGATCAGTCCCTCAGTCTTGACAGTAAGTGATCAGTCCGTCAGTCTTGACAGTAAGTGATCAGTCCGTCAGTTTTGATAGTAGGTGATCAGTCCCTCAGTCTTGATAATAAGTAATCAGCCCCTGAGCCTTGATAGTAAGTGATCAGTCCCTCAGTCTTGACACTAAGTGATCAGTCCGTCAGTCTTGATAATAAGTGATCAGCCCCTGAGCCTTGATAGTAAGTGATCAGTCCGTCAGTCTTGATAGTAAGTGATCAGTCCCTCAGCCTTGATAATAAGTGATCAGTCCCTCAGCCTTGATAATAAGTGATCAGTCCCTCAGTCTTGACAGTAAGTGATCAGTCCGTCAGTCTTGACAGTAAGTGATCAGTCCCTCAGTCTTGACAGTAAGTGATAGTCCTCAGTTTGACAGTAAGTTGATCAGTCCCTCAGTCTTGACAGTAAGTGATCAGTCCGTCAGTCTTGACAGTAAGTGATCAGTCCGTCAGTCTTGACAGTAAGTGATCAGTCCGTCAGTCTTGACAGTAAGTGATCAGTCCCTCAGTCTTGATAATAAGTGATCAGTCCCTCAGTCTTGACAGTAAGTGATCAGTCCCTCAGTCTTGACAGTAAGTGATCAGTCCCTCAGTCTTGACAGTAAGTGATCAGTCTGTCAGTCTTGACAGTAAAATGATCAGTCCTCAGTCTTGATAATAAGTGATCAGTCCCTCAGTCTTGACAGTAAGTGATCAGTCCCTCAGTCTTGACAGTAAGTGATCAGTCCGTCAGTCTTGACAGTAAGTGATCAGTCCCTCAGTCTTGACAGTAAGTGATCAGTCCGTCAGTCTTGACAGTAAGTGATCAGTCCGTCAGTCTTGAACAGTAAGTGACAGTCCTCAGCCTTGATAGTAAGTGATCAGTCCCTCAGTCTTGACAGTAAGTGATCAGTCCGTCAGTCTTGATAGTAAGTGATCAGTCCCTCAGCCTTGACAGTAAGTGATCAGTCCCTCAGTCTTGACAGTAAGTGATCAGTCCGTCAGCCTTGATAGTAAGTGATCAGTCCCTCAGTCTTGACAGTAAGTGATCAGTCCGTCAGTCTTGACAGTAAGTGATCAGTCCCTCAGCCTTGATAGTAAGTGATCAGTTCCCTCATCTTGACAGTAAGTGATCAGTCCCTCAGTTTGACAGTAATGATCAGTCCGTCAGCCTTGATAGTAAGTGATCGTCCCTCAGTCTTGACAGTAAGTGATCAGTCCGTCAGTCTTGACAGTAAGTGATTTAGTCCCTCAGCCTGATAGTAAGTGATTCAGTCCCTCAGTCTTGACAGTAAGTGATCAGTCCCTCAGTCTTGACAGTAAAGTGATCAGTCCGTCAGCCTTGATAGTAGTGAAACAGTCCCTCAGTCTTGACAGTAAGTGATCAGTCCGTCAGTCTTGGGCAGTAAGTGATCAGTCCCTCAGCCTTGATAGTAAGTGATCAGTCCCTCAGTCTTGATAACTTAAATGATCGTCCCTCAGCAAATTTATGTAAGTGATCCCGTCCCTCAGCCTTGATAGTAAGTGATCAGTCCTCAGCCTTGATAGTAAGTGATCAGCTCCTCAGCCTTGATAGTATGTGATCAGTCACTCAGCTTTTTGCAGTAGGTGATCAGTCCCACGGCCCCTTCATAGGAGGTGATCCCGTCCTGAGCCTTGATAGTAAATGATCAGTCCCTCAGCCTTGATAGTAAGTGAAACAGTCATCAGCCTTGATAGTAAATGGTCAGTTCATCAGCCTTGATAGTAAGTGATCAGTCCCTCAGCCTTGATGTAAGTGATCAGCTCCTCAGCCTTGATAGAAAGTGATCAGTCCCCCAGCCTTGATTTGTAAGTGATCAGTCCCTCAGCCCTTGATAGTAAGCGATCAGTCCCTCAGCCTTGATAGTAAATGATCAGTTCTTCAGCCTTGATAGTAAGTGATCAAATCCCTCAACCTTGACAGTAAGTGATCAGCCCCCCAGCCTTGATAGTAAGCGATCAGTCCCTCGCCTTGATAGTAAGTGATCAGTTCCTCCCCGCCTTGATAGTAGTTCATCCCTCAGCCTTGACGTAAGTGATCAGCCCTCAGCCTTGATAGTAAGCCCATCAATCCCTCAGCCTTGATAGTAAGTTATCAGTCCCTCAGCCTGATATAAGTGTCAGTCCTCAGTTTGGGCAGTAAGTGATCAGTCCTCGTCCTTGACAGTAAGTGCCATCCCCACCTTGATAGTAAGTGATTAAATCCCTCAGCCTTGATGTAAGTGATCAGTCCCTCAGTCTTGATAGTAAGTGATCAGTCCCTCAGCCTTCTATGAAAGATCGTTTCCCCCAGTCTTGATAGTAAGTGATCAGTCCCTCAGCTTGATAGTAAATGATCAGTTCTTCACCTTGTAGTAAGTGATCAGTCCCCAAACCCTTTACAGTAGTGATCAGCCTCAGCTTGAAGTAACGACCATCCCCCAGCCTTGATAGTAAGTGATCAGTTCCTTAGCTTATAGTAGTGATCAGTCCTCAGCCCTTTCAGTAAGTGATAGCCCTCAGTCTTGATTTGTAAGCGATAATCCTCAGCCTTGAAGTAAAGGGGATTTAGTTCCCTCAGCCTTGATAGTAAGTGATCAGTCCTCAGCTTGATGAAGTGATCGTTCTCAGCCTGATAGTAAGTGGTCCCTTCTCAGCCTTGTAGTAATATCGTCCTCAGCCTTGATTTGTAAGTGATCAGCTCTAAGCCTTGATAGAAGTGATCATCCCTCAGCCTTGATAGTAAGTGATCAGTCCCTCAAACCTTGATAGTAAGTGATCAGCCCTTTACCTTTATAGTAAGGATCTCCCTCAGCCTTGTATAAATTCAGTTTTTTTCAGCCTTGATAGTAAGTGATCAGTCCCTCAACCTTGACAGTAAGTGATCAGCCCTCAGCCTTGATAGTAAGCGAACAGTCCCTCAGCCTTGATAGTAATGATCAGTTCCTCAGCCTGATAGTAATGATCAGTCCCTCAGCCTTGACAGTAAGTGATCAGCCCCTCAGCCTTGATAGTAAGGATCAATTCCCTCTGCCTTGATAGTAAGTGATCGTCCCTCAGCTTTGATAGTAAGTGATCAGTCCCCCGCCTTAAGTAGATCAGTCCCCCCTCATCTTGATAGTTTTAAATGATAGTCCCTCGGGCTTGATAGTAAGTGATCAATCCTCAAACCTTGATAGTAAGTGATTGTCCCTAAACCTTGATAGTAAGTGATCAGTCCCTCAGTCTTTATATTAAGTGATCAGTCCCTCAGCCTTGATGTAAATGATCAGTCCCCCCAGTCTTGAATAAGTGGGTCAGTCCTCAGCCCCCTTTATAGTAAATGATCAGTTCTTCAGCCTTGATAGTAAGTGATCAGTCCCTCAACCTTGACAGTATAAATGATCAGCCCCTCAGCCTTGATAGTAAGCGATCAGTCCCAGCCTGATAGTAAGTGATCAGTCCCTCAGCCTTGACAGTAAGTGATCAGCCCCTCAGCCTTGATAGTTAGCGATCAATCCTCAGCCTTTAGTAAGTGATCAGTCCTCAGCCCTTTATAGTAAGTGTCATCCCTCAGCCTTTAGTAAGTGATCAGTCCCTCAGTCTTGATAGTAAGTGATCAGTCCCTCTTTTTGATAGTAAGTGATCAGCCCTCAGCCTTGATAGTAAATGATTAGTCCCTCAGCCTTGTAGTAAGTGAAACCCGGTCCCTCAGTCTTGATAGTAAGTGATCAGTCCTCAGCCTTGATAGTAAATGATCAGTCCCTCAGTCTTGATAGTAAGTGATCAGTCCCTCAGTCATGATAGTAAGTGATCAGTCCCTCAGTCTTGATAGTAAGTGATCAGTCCCTCAGTCTTGATAGTAAGTGATCAGTCCCTCAGCCTTGATAGTAAGTGATCAGTCCCTCAGTCTTGATAGTAAGTGATCAGTCCCTCAGTCATGACAGTAAGTGATCAGTCCCTCAGTCTTGATAGTAAGTGATCGGTCCCTCAGTCTTGATAATAAGTGATCAGCCCCTGAGCCTTGATAGTAAGTGATCAGTCCCTCAGTCTTGACAGTAAGTGATCAGTCCCTCAGTCTTGACAGTAAGTGATCAGTCCCTCAGTCTTGATAATAATAATCAGCTTTGAGCTTGATAGCAAGTGATCAGTCCCTCAGTCTTGACAGTAAGTGATCAGTCCCTCAGTCTTGATAGTAAGTGATCAGTCCCTCAGTCTTGATAATAAGTGATCAGCCCCTGAGCCTTGATAGTAAGTGATCAGTCCCTCAGTCTTGACAGTAAGTGATCAGTCCCTCAGTCTTGACAGTAAGTGTCAGTCCGTTTAGTTTTGATAGTAGGGGATCAGTCCCTCAGTTTTATAATAAGTAAACAGCCCCCGAGCCTTGATTGTAAGTGATCAGTCCACAGTCTTGACAGTAAGTGATCAGTTTCCTCAGTCTTGATAATAAGTGATCAGCCCCTGAGCCTTGATAGTAAGTGATCAGTCCGTCAGTCTTGATAGTAAGTGATCAGTCCCTCAGCCTTGATAATAAGTGATCAGTCCCTCAGCCTTGATAATAAGTGATCAGTCCCTCAGTCTGAAGTAAGTGATCAGTCCGTCGGTCTTGACTAGTAAATATCAGTCCCTCAGTCTTGAAGTAAGTGATCAAATCCCTCAAGTCCCTTTACAGTAAGTGATCAGTCCCTCAGTCTTGACAGTAAGTGATCAGTCCCTCAGTCTTGACAGTAAGTGATCAGTCCGTCAGTCTTGACAGTAAGTGATCAGTCCGTCAGTCTTGACAGTAAGTGATCAGTCCCTCAGTCTTGATAATAAGTGATCAGTCCCTCAGTCTTGACAGTAGTGACAGTCCTCAGTCTTTTACAGTAAATGATCAGTCCCTCGTCTTGACGTAATTTATCAGGGCTGTCAGTCCCTTGAAGAAATGATCAGTCCCCCAGTTTTTGATAATAAATGATCAGTCCCTCAGTCTTGACAGTAAGTGATCAGTCCCTCAGTCTTGACAGTAAGTGATCAGTCCGTCAGTCTTGACAGTAAGTGATCAGTCCCTCAGTCTTGACAGTAAGTGATCAGTCCGTCAGTCTTGACAGTAAGTGATCAGTCCGTCAGTCTTGACAGTAAGTGATCAGTCCGTCAGTCTTGACAGTAAGTATCAGTCCCTCAGCCTTGATAGTAAGTGATCGCCCTCAGTTTGACAGTAAGTGATCAGTCGTCAGTCTTTATAGTAAGTGATCAGTCCCCTCAGCCTTGACAGTAAGTGATCAGTCCCTCAGTTTGACAGTAAGTGATTTAGTCCGTCAGCCTTGATAGTAAGTGATCAGTCCCTCAGCCCTTTACATAAGTGATCAGTCCGTCAGTCTTGACAGTAAGTGATCAGTCCCTCGCCTTGATAGTAAGTGATCAGTCCCTCGTCTTGACAGTTAAGTGATCGTCCTCAGTCTTGACAGTAAGTGATCAGTCCGTCAGGCCTTGATAGTTTAAATGATCCCGTCCTCAGTCTTGACAGTAAGTGATCAGTCCGTCAGTCTTGACAGTAAGTGATCAGTCCCTCAGCCTTGATAGTAAGTGATCAGTCCCTCAGTCTTGACAGTAAGTGATCAGTCCCTCAGTCTTGACAGTAAGTGATCAGTCCGTCAGCCTTGATAGTAAGTGATCAGTCCCTCAGTCTTGACAGTAAGTGATCAGTCCGTCAGTCTTGACAGTAAGTGATCAGTCCCTCAGCCTTGATAATAAGTGATCAGTCCCTCAGTCTTGACAGTAAGTGATCAGTCCTCAGTCTTGGGTAGTAAGTGATCAGTCCTCAGTCTTTATAGTAAGTGATCAGTCCTCAGTCTTGATAGTAAGTGATCAGTCCCTCAGCCTTGACAGTAAGTGATCAGTCCCTCAGTCTTGACAGTAAGTGATCAGTCCGTCAGTCTTGATAGTAAGTGATCAGTCCCTCAGTCTTGACAGTAAGTGATCAGTCCCTCAGTCTTGACAGTAAGTGATCAGTCCTCAGCCTTGATAGTAAGTGATCAGTCCCTCAGTCTTGACAGTAAGTGATCAGTCCGTCAGTCTTGACAGTAAGTGATCAGTCCCTCAGCCTTGATAGTAAGTGATCAGTCCCTCAGTCTTGACAGTAAGTGATCAGTCCCTCAGTCTTGACAGTAAGTGATCAGTCCCGTCAGCCTTGATAGTAAGTGATCAGTCCCTCAGTCTTGACAGTAAGTGATCAGTCCGTCAGTCTTGACAGTAAGTGATCAGTCCTCAGTCTTGATAGTAAGTGATCAGTCCCTCAGTCTTGACAGTAAGTGATCAGTCCCTCAGTCTTGATAGTAAGTGATCAGTCCCTCAGTCTTGATAGTAAGTGATCAGTCCGTCAGTCTTGATAATAAGTGATCAGTCCCTCGGTCTTAACAGAAGGTGTTCAGTTCTTCAGTCTGTCTTATTCAATTTTCTATCATTACCAACCATAATGGAAGTCTTGCCATGTTTGTGCGCGACACAAATTGGTTCTGTTGCTTATTCATGTATTTTATCTAACGGAGAAAAAAGTACACGAAATTTTGATGGTAAAAATGTTAACTCTGTTAATTCGCGAAGATGGTCACCACATCATATAAATAAGACCTCACGAGTTTGTAAGTTAAAAATGAAAGAAAGTGGCGTAACTTGCAACCTGTACGAAAAAGTATAATGGCAATTTTAAGGTGCTAATTATAAGACTGGTTAATGAGGTTTAATATACTATCGACTACACTAGTGTGACTAAGGCTGCATGTAACCCTCTCACGACCGGATGAAAATAATATAAACCATAAAACACGGATAAAAGTACAGTCTCAGCACATATAAATTTCTCAGTGTATATATCCTACGTAATTACCAATTGTTTCAAGGAAAAGTATTATGCACATAATTTCCCTTAGTTCTTTAACTCATTGTTTTCGTTATAAGTTTTAATTTTCCAAGTTAATCCAGAGTTTTGTCATTTTTATTTTATCAAATTTCTATAGAAGTTTAGGTAAACAACTGAACGATGTTCGTAAGTCCTTAACCTGGGTTTTGTTGACTCTTGTGACGGGATCCTTTTAGGGAAGTTGGTTCCCAAAACTGGTTAAAATTTCCCCATGGGGGTAATTTAAATTTGGGGGCGGGGTAATGGAGGGGGGGGTACCAGGGAAAAGGGAAAAAAAGGGGTTATAGGGGGAAATTTTCTGAATTAAGGGGGAAAAATTGGGTACCGTATGAGGATTATTGGTTTAAATTTTGGTTTTTGTATATAATTTGGTAAGTAAATATTTTATAAGGGAAGTAATAAGTTTTAAAACTTAATAAATAAACTCCTTAAAGTATTAGAAAAGAAGGAAATTATAGTAGGTTGGAACCCAAAAAAATTTTGAACAAATAATGGTTCAGAATAATGGGTTTCCCGTAGAAGAATTGGTTTAATGGGAAATAGGTTTATCATTTGGGGGGTGTTTTTTACATGGGAGGGTTTATTAGGTTTGGATCTGGAGGTAGTAGGTGGTATTGAAGATAGGTTTAACTGTTATGTATGGTAATCCTACTATTGAGTTTTAATTTTAGGTAATGGTTTATTTGGGGGGAGAATGTTCAAATAATTTAATTTAGGTATATTCTCAAGGGGGTGTTGTTTATTTGTAGATATAGTTGAATATAAGAAATTTGGGTTTGGAAAGGGAGGGGAACTTGTTATGTGGGGCCCCCAATGGGTTGAATTGGGGAACAAGTGGGAAAAATTTGGGGAAAGGTTGGGACTGTGGGAGGTAGTAGGTTGGTATCATGTGGAGGTTAGGGAGGTGGTATCTGTAGGGAAGGTATAGGTTGGTATCATGTGGGAGGTAGTAGGTTGGTATCATGTGGGGGGAGGGGGTTATGTGGAGGTAAGGTTTGTCATGTTGAGGTAGTAGGTTGGTATATTGGAGGTATAGGTTGGTTCTGTTAGGAAGAGGTTGGTATCTGTGGGAAAGGGAGTAGGTTGGTATCCTTTTGGAGGTAAGGTTTGGTATCTGTGGAGGTAGTATTTGTATCGTGGAGGTTTTAGGTTGGGGATCTGTGGAAGGGATAGGTTGGTATCCGTGGTAGGGAGGTTAAGTAGGAGGTATAGTGGTATATGGGAGGTATGGTTTGTTCTTTTGGAGGTAGTAGGATGGTATCTGTAGGAGGTATTTCTTAGGGAGGTTTGGTCAGTAGGATAGTGTAGTGGGGGTAAATACTGGGAGTAGTAAAGGTTGGGTTAAGGTTAGGTTGGTATCTGTTAGGATAGGTAAAAATTATTTGTTGGTATCCTTTTAGGAGGTAAGGTGATAGGGTTGATTTTGGTATCTGTGGAGGTAGTAGGTTTGGGATCCTGTGGGAAGTGTAAGTAGGGTAGGTTGGTACCTGTGAGAGGTAGTAGGTGGTATCATGTGGGAGGTATATTCTGGGAGGTAGAGGTTGGTATTTGTGGGGGGAGAAGACGGAGGTTTGTGGTGGGATCATGTAGGGGGTAGTTTGGTTTATCTGTGGAGGTTTGTAGGTTGGTTCTGTAGGAGGTAGTAGGTTGGTATCTGTGGGGGGTGTAGGTTGTTCTGTGGGACGTTAGTTGGCATGGGAGGTGTTGTACGTAGGGGTTGTTGTATCATTGGGGTAGTAGGGAGGTTATAGGGGAGGGTTGTTCTTTGGGGGGTTTTTTCTTGTGGGGGGTAGTGGTGTAGGTTGGTACCTGTTAGGAGTAGGTTAGTAGGTGTTGGTATCCTGTAGGGGAGGGAAAAGGTAGTAGGTTTGGTATCATTGTGGGAGGTTTGGTTGTCTTTTTAGGTTAGGTTGGTATCTTGTGGGAGGTAGTTTGGTGGTATCATGTGGGGGTAGTTGGTGGTATCTGTGGAGGTAGTAGGTTGGTACCCTGTTTGAGGTAGTAGGTTGGTATCTGGAGGAGGTTATTTAGGGTTGGTATTTTGTATGGGGAGGTAGTAGGGGTCATGGGGTTGATGTGGGAGGTAGTGGTTGGTATCGTGGGTAGTGGGAAGTTGAAAGGGAGAGTTGGTTTTCTTTTGGGAGGTAGTAGGTTGGAATCCGTGGGAGGTAGTAGGTTGGTACTGTGGGAGGAAAGGTTAGTATGGGGGTGTAGTTTAAATTTATGGAGATAGGTTATCAGTAGGTAAGGTTACGTGGGTAAGGGGTAGTGGAGGTGAGTTGGTATCTTGTGGGAGGTAGTAGGTTGGTATCCCTGTAGAGGTAGTAGGTTGGTATCTTGTGGGGGGGTAGTAGGTTGGTATCCTGTAGGGGGCGGTAGTAGGTTGGGTTTTTGGAGGTAGTGTTTGGTATCTTGTGGGAGGGAGTAGGGTTGGTACGGTTTGGGGTATAGTGGGATGAGGAGGTAGTAGGTTGGTATTGAGGGAGGTTGTAGGTTGGAAACTTTTGGGAAGGTATTTGTTGGTATTTTGGTGGGAGAGTAGTAGGTTTGGGATCCTTGTGGAGGTAGTAGGTTGGTATCATGTGGGAGGTAGTAGGTTGGTATATGTGGGAGGTTTGAGTTGGTTGGTATTGGTGGGTAGGAGGTCAGGTTGGTACATGTGGGAGGTAGTAGGTTGGTTTTCATGTTGGAGGAAGTAGGTTGGTATATTGTGGGAGGTAGTAGGTTGGTATCATTTTGGAGGGGAGTAGGTTGGTATTGTAGGGGATTTGGTAGTAGGTTAGGTTTTCTTGTTTTGGGGGGGTAAATGGTTGGTATTTGTGGGAGGTGTAGGTTATTGGGGAGTAGGTTGGTATCTGTGGAGGAGGGAGGGTTGGTATTGGGTTTGTAGGGTGGGATTTGTAGGGAGAGGTTGGTATCATGTGGAGGTAGTAGGTTGGTATCTTGTGGGAGGTAGTAGGTTGGTATCCTGTAGGAGGTAGTAGGTTGGTATCTGTGGGAGGTAGTAGGTTGGTATCATGTGGGAGGTAGTAGGTTGGTATCATGGGGATGGGGTATATAGGGGGTTAGTTGTTGTATGTAGGAGGTAGGTTGGGGAATTGGGATAGAGGTGGACGGGAGGGGTATTTTTGGAGGTAAGGTTGGTTATTTGGAGGGAGTGGTTGGTAATTTTAGGAGGTAGTAGGTTGGTTTGTGGGAGGTGTAATTGTATGTAGGGTTTTTTGAGGATATGTAGGTGGGTTGGTATATGTGGGAGGTGTTTGGTTGGTATCTGTGGAGGTGTAGGTTGGTATTTGTGGGAGGTAGAGGTTGGTATCTGTGGAGGAGGTTTGGGCCTTGGGGTGTAGGTTGGTCAATGTGGGAGGTATAGGGGGTTTGGAGAGGTAAGGTTGGTATCTGTGGGAGGAGTATGGATCTGTGGGAGGTATAGGTTGTATCATGTGGAGGTAGTAGGTTGGTATCTGTGGAGGTAGTAGGTTGGTATCGTGGGTGGAAATAGGTTGGTATCATGTGGAGTAGTAGGGTTGGTTCCTTGTGGAGGTAGTAGGTTGGTATCTGGGTGGTGGTTTTGTAAAGGTTTGGTATCATGTGGGAGGTAGTAGGTTGGTACATTGGGAGGTAGTAGGTTGGTATCATGTAGGGGTAGTAGGTTGGTATCTGTGAGGTAGTAGGTTGGTATCTTGTGGGAGGTAGTAGGTTGGGAATCTGTGGGAGGTAGTAGGTTGGTATCTTGTGGGAGGTAGTAGGTTGGTATCTTGTGGGAGGTAGTAGGTTGGTATCCTGTAGGAGGTAGTAGGTTGGTATCATGTAGGAGGTAGTAGGTTGGTATCTTGTGGGAGGTAGTAGGTTGGTATCTTGTAGGAGGGAGGTTTGGTATCTGTGGGTAGTAGTTGGGACGTGGGGGGTAGTAGGTTGGTATCATGTGGGAGGTAGTAGGTTGGTATCATGTGGGAGGTAGTAGGTTGGTATCTTGTGGGAGGTAGTAGGTTGGTATCATGTGGGAGGTAGTAGGTTGGTATCTGTGGGAGGTAGTAGGTTGGTCTTGTGGGGGTGGTAGTTGGTTGGTATCCTGTGGAGTGAGGTTGGGATATTGGGGAGGTAGTAGGTTGGTATCTGTGGGAGGTAGTAGGTTGGTATCATGTGGGAGGTAGTAGGTTGGTATCATGTGGGAGGTAGTAGGTTGGTATCATGTGGGAGGTAGTAGGTTGGTATCATGTGGGAGGTAGTAGGTTGGATCTTTTGGGGAAGTTTGTAGGTTGGTATCTTTTGGGGGTAGTAGGTTTGGTTTTTGGGAGGTTTGTAGGTTGGTATCATTGGGGTTAGGTTGGTATCTGTGGGAGGGAGTAGGTTGGTTTTCTTGTGGGAGGTAGTAGGTTGGTATCTGTGGAGGTAGTAGGTTGGTATCTTTTGGGCGGGGAGTAGGTTGGTATCATGAGGGGGAGGGTTGGTATGTTGAGGTTGTAAATTGGTATCTTGGGAGGTAGTAGGTTTGGGATCAGGTGGGAGGTATAGGTTGGTATCTGTGGGTGGTAATGGTTTGGTAGTTGGTATCTGTGGGATGTAGTAGGTTGGTATCCTGGTGGGAGGTAGTAGTTGTGTCCTGTGGAAGGTAGTTCTGGTATCCCTGTGGGAAGTAGTAACATGATATTCTGTGGGAGGTAGTAGTTGGTATCCTGTTGGAGGTAGTAGTTGGTAACCTGTGGAGGTAGTAGTTGTTATATTGTGGGAGGGTATTAAGGCATGGTATCCAGTTGGAGGTAGAAGGTTGAAATCTTTGGGGAGTTAGTCGGTGGTAGACCTGTGGGAGGTAGTAGGTTTGGTAAAAATCACTGTGGAGTAGAGTAGGTTGGTAACCTTGTAGGCGTAGGTTGATACCTGAGGGAGGTAGTAATTGGTATCATGTGGGTGTAGTAGGGTTGGTAATCCTGTGGTAGGAGTAGGTTTGTATCCGTGGAGGTAGCAGGTTTGTATCATGTCGGAGTAGTAGGTTTGTATCCGTGGGAGATAGTAGATGGTAAACTTGTGGATATAAGGTTGATATCCTGTGGGAGTAGTAGGTTGGTATCCTGTGGAGGTAGTAGTTTGGTAATCCTGTGGGAGGTATAGGTTGGCATCCTTTGGGCGGTAGTAGTTTGGTATCGTCTGTGGGCGGGTAGAATTATCCTGTTGGAGGTAAGTAGTTGATATCCTGTGGAAGGTAGTAGCTTGGTATCCTGTGGGAGGTAGTAGGTAGGTATCCTGAGGAGGTAGTAGGTAGTTTCTTCCTGTGGGGAGGTAGTAGTTGATATCATTGGGAGGTAGTAGGTTGTACTCCTGTGGGGAGGTAGTAGTCTATGATATCCTGTGGAGGTATTAGGTTGGTATCCTGTGGAGGTAGTAGTTTGTATCCAGTGAAGGTATAGATGAATCCCTGTGGAGGTAAGAGTTGGTATCCGGTGGGAGGTAGTAGGTTGGTAGTCCTGTGGGAGGTATAGGTTTGGTATCCTGTGGGAGGTAGTAATTTTTAAATCCTGTGGGAGGTATAGTTGATATCCTGGGGAGTATAGGTTGGTATCCTGTGGGAGAAGTAGGTAGATATCCTGTGGGAGGTGTAAGTTGGTACCTGTGGGAGGTTAGAAGTTTGTATCCTGTGTAGGTAGTATGTTTGATAACATGTTGGAGGTATTAGGTTGGTATCCTGTGGAGGAGTAGGTTGCTATCCTGTTGGAGTAGTAGTTGATAATCCTGAGGTAGGTAGTAATGGTAATCTCATGGGGTAGGTAGTAGTTGCTATCCTTGGAGTTATAGGTTGGTATCCGTGGGAGGTATTAGGTTGTAACCGATGGGAGAAATAGGATGGTATCGATTGTGAGGTAAGTAGGTTGAAATCCTGTGGGAGGTAGTAGGTTGGTATCTGTGGTAGGTAGTAGGTTTGGTAACACCTGTTTGAGGTATAGGGTAGGTTTTCCTTTGGGAGAAGTAGTTGGTATCCTGTGGTAGGTAGTAGGTGTATCCTGTGGGAGGTATAGGTTGATATCCTGTGGTAAGGTAGTAGCTGGTAATCCTGCCTTTCCCTGTGGAGGTAGTAAGGTTTGGTATCCTGTGTGAGGTATAGGATGTTTACCTGTTGGAGGTAGTAGTTGATATCCTTGGGAGGTAGAGGTCGTATCCTTGGAGGTAAAGGTTGAATCCTTGTGAGTATAGGTTGGTATCCTGTGGGAGGTAGTATTTGGTATCCATGGAGTAAGTAGGTTGGTATCCTGTGGAAGGTATAGGTTGGTATCCTTTGGGAGGAAGTAAGTAGGTATCCTGTGGGAGGTAGTAGGGATGGTATCCAGTGGGAGGTAGTAAGGTTGAATCCTGTGGAGGTAGTAGGTTGATATCCTGTGGAGGTAGAGGTTGGTATCCTCTTGGGAGTAAGTAGTTTGATATCCTGTGGGAGGAAGTAGTGATGGTATCCTGTGGAGTGACACAAAAGGTTTGTATCCTGTGGAGGTAGTAGGTATATCCTGTGGAGGTAGTAGGTTGGTAACCCTGTTGGAGTAGTAGGTTGCTATCCCTGTGGGAGGTATTATTTTTGGATACCTGTGGGAGGTAGTAGGTTTGGTAACATTGGGATGTATAGGTCTATCCTGTGGGAGTAGTGTTGTATACATCAATACAACTGCCTTTGTCGGAGCAGCTGTGATACAACCACTTTGCTCCTGCCAGGTGAACCTCGCGATTACCTGATTTTAGATGTAGGTTATAATTAAAAAAATAACAACAAAACTACTTCTACTACTAAAAATAATAATAATAAAAAATAATAATAATGAATAATAAAATAATAATAATAATAATAAAAATACTATACTACTTCTACTAGTACTACTACTAGCTAATACTACTACTACTAAAAATAATAATAATAATAATAATAATAATAATAATAATAATAATAATAATAATAATAGTAAACTTCATTTAAAATATACAACTTGTACAAACCTAGTTTATCATCACTGCCATGTCTAAATGAGAACGCCCCTTGTTATGCAGAACATTTCGAAGCAAATTTGGTTCATTTTGTCCCCCCCTATACGACCCAACCACCAGTCGATAACTCCTAGTACCTATTTGCAGATATGTGAACAGTGACAGCAGATGTCTTGAAGAAACGTACGCCAATGATTTCTTCCGTACTGGGGCTCGAACCACTGACCTTAATGTGTGAGCTTGTGGGCTAGCGTCTTCGCTCTCACATAAGGACCAAGTTATCGATCCCAGACACATTCGGAAATACTGCCGCATGTTTCATTGACCTGTATCTTCTGATCACCTAAGAAGCTTTATAATAAGTAGTACCTTTGTTTTAGACAAATTTTTGGGATCAGCCTGGGAATGTTGATCAAAAGATCCCTGAGTAAATTAGCCAACTATAATAATGCACTGGGTCACTAACCCTCGGATTATTCACCCAGAGGGTTAAATCTTTTTTCTTCTTTTATCCATCCATTCGCGACAATAAAATATTTAATGAAGTTTAACTTAAACTTTTAGTTTTCTTCTAACATGTTTTTACTCATAGAAAACGTGTAAAAGGCGAATATAGACTGCAGAATATAACTATTACCAAAATATAAACATAAAATCACTATTTTGTTTTTCATAGATACAATTACATTAATATATTAGTTACCCAGTTACGTTTTCTCATCTTTTATTAATATGAAAAACAAACATAAAACTTATTAAAGCTTTGCACTCGAATATATACACCAAGAGGTGTATGCCTCTCAGTGTATATATACTGTGAATATTCTTAATGAATAAGAAACATTTACAACACTTAGGTACATTTCTTATGAAAATGTTGTCGCCAGCCAGCAGCTTCCTCAACTCAGTACAAAGATTATGAACAGAAAACAGTGGGAGATGAGGTAACCAGTTTTTTCAACCTTGATATAAGATGTTATTTCTTGGCCTGGATCAAGGGGCAGGTGAATGTACAATTATGTACTGGATCCAGGAGATTGGTGCAGCAGTTGAAGGCACTGTCACAATCTGGTGGGTGCACTAATGGAAGTAGGCTATGCCTAAGAGCTGGGCCAGAGGTTAGCAACAGGCTTGTAAAAGATATCTATGTATCAAGATTTCACCAATACGTCAGTTGGGGGAGAAGTCGTAAGTCAGCTCGACAAACTGATAAACGTGTTGCTTGGAGATCACGTTTATTAAGCACCATCACCACCACGAACTTCACCATCACAAAAACTAACACCATCACTACCACTACAACAACTACTTCAGTGTCACAAACATTAATATCATCACTATCATCACAACAAACTCCACTATCGCAAACAATAACATCATCACTATTACCAAAGTAAACTCCACTATGACAAATATTAACATCATCACTATAACCGGTACAAGCTTCACTGTAACAAACATTAACACCATCACTTTTACCACAACGAACTTCATTATCACAAACTTTAACACCATCATACCATCACAACAAACATCAACATCATCACTACCACAACAACAAACAACTTCAAACCATCACTAGCATCAAAACAAACATCAATACCATCACTAACATCACAAGAAACATCAACACAATCTCTATCACAACAATAAACCTCATTGTCACAAATATTAACATTATCACTACCACCACAACAAAAATCACTATCCGAAACATCAACACCACCATTACCACAACAAGAAACTTCATTAATCAAACTTACTCTAAACATTGACAAAACCAACTAGAATTCAGTTTGGTAACAGCTGCAGATGTGTCTCTTAACATAATGATAAATGGATCACCTATCACAAAACTCACAGAGGGAAAATTCCTAGGAATCCACCTTGATAACAGACTCAAATTTCAAACACATATACAACAAATTTCCAAAAAAATTCTAAGACCGTAGGCATACTATCGAAGATACGGTACTATGTTCCACAGTCAGCCCTCCTGGCCCTATATCACTCACTTATCTACCCCTATCTCACCTATGGAATTCGTGCATGGGGCTCAACAACTAATCACCCAACAAAAGGCTGCAGTCAGAATGATAACAAATTCCCACTACAGGCAGCACACTCCACCAATATTCATAACTCTAAACCTACTCACCATACAAAATATCCATACTTATTACTGCACCTACTACATACATAGAACACTTAACTCTGACATAAACCCTCCCCTCAAACATCTCCTTACCAACCTCAACAGAACACATGATCATAACACAAGGCACAGATCACTCTTTGATGCTCCTCGTGTCCATCTCACGCTATGCAAAAAACTCAATGCACATAAAAGGCCCTAAAATCTGGAATTCATTACCTGTGAATATAAAAAAACACTGTCTGTTTAAAAATTCAAGTCTCTTCTCAAAAATCACTTACCCACAACTAAATAAATACTGAATAATTGTATTCCATAAATAAAGTATCCAATATAATGTCTCATTATGTGTATCTCATAAATGTCAACCTTGACCCCAATCAAACTTTGTTACTATTAACTTCATTAACCTAACATAATACTCCATTCTAGTGATTACACAGCAACACAGTAATGACCATATAACCTGTCCTTTGTAATACTCATTTGTACTAACATTGTTATCTGTTTTACAATAATTTTTGTACCACTGAATATATCATTTCTTAGTTTATCTTAAGTTAATTTAAATCCTCCCATAAATCTCTGCATACAAGGTGCTTTGGCATGTGCATCTTTAAAAATTGTATTCCTTGTACTCTCTGTATCAATTTCAAATTAAATAAATAACTAAATAATAAATACTGATTGTACAACAATGCAAGCAACCATACGACCTGTTTTTGTAATACTCATTTGTGCTTAATTGTTATCTGTTTACAATAATGTTTTACCACTGAACATATCATTTCTTAGTTAATCTTAAGTTAATTTTAAGCCTGCCCATAATGCTATGCATATCAAGTGGCTTTGGCATGCTGCATTTAACTGTATTCTTTTGTACTTCTCTGTATCATGTTCAAATTAATAAATAAAATAGATAAATAAATAAATAAATAATACAATTAGCATTATCACTATCACCACAACAGAGATTTTTTTAGATTTTGCCACCGAAGTGGCTAGTTTATTGTGCACCACATATCCATCCTGTGGACGGTAAGATAAGATAACATAACATAACATAACATAAGATTTCGTTCTGATTTTTAACCCCGGAGGGTTAGTCACCCAGGATAACCCAAGAAAGTCAGTGCGTCATCATTGGGGTCCTCAATCTTGTCCCCCACGATGCGACCCACACCAGTCGACTAACACCCAGGTACCTATTTGCTGCTAGGTGAACAGGACAAAAAGTGTAAGCATTCCGACATCTTAATAAGGAATCGTTCAGGACCCTGTACACCGTGTATGTTAGGCCCATATTGGAGTATGCGGCACCAGTTTGGAACCCACACCTAGCCAAGCACGTAAAGAAACTAGAAAAAGTGCAAAGGTTTGCAACAAGACTAGTCCCAGAGCTAAAAGGTATGTCCTACGAGGAGAGGTTAAGGGAAATCAACCTGACGACACTGGAGGACAGGAGAGATAGGGGAGACATGATAACGACTTACAAAATACTGAGAGGAATTGACAAGGTGGACAAAGACAGAATGTTCCAGAGACTGGACACAACAACAAGGGGACACAGTTGGAAGCTGAAGACACAGATGAATCACAGGGATGTTAGGAAGTATTTCTTCAGCCACAAAGTAGTCAGGAAGTGGAAGTTTCGGAATCCATATAGTGGAGGCAGGATCCATAAATAGCTTTAAGCAGAGGTACAATAAAGCTCATGGTTCAGGGAGAGTGACCTAGTGGCGACCAGTGAAGAGGCGGGGCCAGGAGCTTAGACTCGACCCCTGCAACCTCAACTAGGTGAGTACACACACACACACACACACACACACACACACACACATATATATAAGTTTTCTAAGAACAGCGCAGTGTGGGTCTGTCACCTGCTGCCGACTCTCACCATCTCCGTCTCCCCCTATATGGGGTAAAAGGGTTTTGAGAAGCCAAATATTATGAAATTAGAAGATATAATAGTCTGCCCCAAGCATTTTCTAATCGTTTAGAACAGGTCATGTGACTTGAGAAAATACGTTTTTCAGTGAATGTTATATACCTTGATTCCAATTATTCTGTGTAACCATTTTAATTAATAAAAGAAAGGAAATGAATGTGCTCTTTGTCCGTTTAAATGTCCTGTTCTGGGGAACTCGAATGTTCTCAGGGGTACTTAGAAGTATCTCTTAATATTTTCATAAATATTATCTACCATTCTTCTCAGTATCGACTAATATGCTTTACTTGGGATTCTTCTATACCATTCCCATAATATTTCTATGATCCAGATTTCTACTTCTAATATCCTTTAACCCACTACCTATGTTATCAGGTAATCCTGTCCACCTGTCATTGTATGGTACAATCACAGTTAAACGTGTTATAAACCGTACAACAACTGGCATAGCATGGTGTTTTGGTGTGTAGACAACTGGTCGAGCGTCACCAATTCACCACGAGACAACCTGGCATAATGAGCAATCCTGTGATTTTGTATAGCATTGTTATTTAAGATTGTGTACAATAGACTCTACTAAATCGCTATTAAGCTTGTATAATCCATAATTTGAGTTATATATGGTATTCCTGTCATGTTTCAAGAGAGAAGATTCAATTATGTTTCTTTCTATGACAACTGCTTGGTACAATAATTTGGGCAGCATCCCATCCCGGTGGGTGATTACAGGTCCTAACGTGGTTAAAGATAGCGATCGACTCCTGCCCTGACTGTTTATGTTCGGCTATTTTGGATTCTATAATTTAACCTGTTTGACCTACATATGAGATATAAGACTGAGTACATGGGACCTTGTGTTTTTAATCTTCCTTTGGTTCACTGTCCCAGTGTTATTGAAATCAAGGTTTATATTGTTCTTTTTAATGCCTCACGCAGGCAAACCAGGTTCTCATTGTATGGTAAAACTAGTACATTTTTCCTGGCCATCACTTCCTTAGGTTCAGTCCTGTAGAAAGTCTTTCTTGCTGACATTAGTGCCTTCTCGACAAAATCCCTAGGATATCTCAGTTTTGTGGCTATGTTGAATATTTTTCTGAATTTGACCTCTAAGTAGTCTGGGCTGCAGATCCTCAAGGCTCTCAAGATAATTGTGAGGAACACTTTCCTTTTTACAATTGTATTGAATATATGACAACACACCGGTGGACTTCCTATAAACTGTAAATCTGAATTTCCTGTCGACACGACGGATTAAAACATCTAGGAAAGGAAAAGTGTTGTTTATTTCATGTTCTGTAGTGAACTTAATGGAAGGTACTGGCACACTAAGTCTAGGTAGGAACTCATCACTATTGTGATCTCTAGGCCATGGGCAAAGAACATCATCTACGTATCTGAACCAATTAACTAGCTTTATCTGGGAGAATGTCTTTAAGAAGTCTAGTCTCATAGAATTCCATATATAAGTTGCTGAGTAAGGGTCTCAGGGGATTTCCCATTGCCATGCTTTGTTTTTGAGCATAGTATTTCCTTCAAACAGGAACTTACAATCAGAAACACAAAGTTTTATCAATTTAATTATTATTTTCCTGAGGTAGGGCATGGGGAATTTTTCTACTTCCTCTTCAAGGTACGAAAGCAAGTCAGTAACAGGGACTTTGGCAAACAAAGCTGTGATATCTAAGCTCAATAGGGTAAAGTCATGAATGACATTTAATTTTTGGAGTCTTTCGGTAAGGTCAACGTTTTTTTTTAATATGTGCATCTGAGATCTTACCCACCATGGGAGTTAGAAGTTTACCCAACATCGCATAGCTCCTGATGACCCACTGAGAAGTATGAAAGTACTTTAGCTAAAGATTTCCACCCCCTTGTGGCTTCTTTTGCATATACATACATATATATATATATATATATATATATATATATTATAATAATATATATATATATATATATATATATATATATATATTATATATATATATATATATATATATATATAATATATAATAATATATAACAACACTGAACTAGCCAAGGATTCGAACCCATAGCTGTTGATCCCTGTATATGTATATGTTATCTGAGTATCATAGTACCATCCATATGTTTTACATAGTTGACCCCTTGCTAGTCCCAGTGACTAGCTTGTGTGACGTCATGTGATGCCACATGAGAGCGCTGAGCTTCCGGCCTCGTCCTCACTCTGTGCTTAGGTGTATGACAGGCTCCCCTCTCACACTCTGCTAATATATGTGTTATCATCTAACAACTGTGTTTAATTCCAACTATCACATCTCCACAAACCCTCCAGACAAATAGTGACAGCGATGCGGGTGTAAATTTGATATTTACGCAGATGTATGGAGATAACTTCTGTCAGCCGACGACGGACATTGTCGTCGACCGCGTGCTAGCCTACCAGAGCAAGCGTCCACCAGCCTGTTTGCTTCCTGCTTACTGGTCAGTCTTTGTACCTTAGTGTTTATCTGCTTATTTGCATTACTTCCGAGGGGTTGACCCGGGGACCCTCATCCTCAGAGAAGACAATAAACGTACCTCAGGGAAAACTCAAGGTTCTCCCCAGAGCAGTTTGAATATTTTCTTCTCCTACCACCCCCTGTATTTTATATTCTATGGGAAAATCTATTAATGGGCAGAATACATTTACAGAAAATGCAAACATGAATACAATGGTACAATATATTAAAGATTATTAATTTCCTCCAGCTCCTCCGAAGCTGGATGCGAGCCAAGTATGCAGTAAGCATTTCCCCTCTGGATGGCCATGCTGAGGCGCTGGAACATGAAAGTGGCTGCACTTGGGTTCCTGGTGCTGTCGATGAGTCTGGAACCCAATTCTTTAAGGAAACGTGTGGTATTTTTCCCCATGATCTCAAGGTCTCTGATCCCACTGGGACAAATTGATACTGTTGGCTTATGTCCCTGCACTTGCTGATCTTGTACTCCTCCCTGTGGTCAGCAGCTCCTGCCTGTCACCCGACACCGTGATGGATATAGGTGTCAACCAGTGTGGACACACATGTATAGTCCCATGCTAAGGGCTTGCCATTCTTACAAGGATAGATGGTGATCCCGTTGGGGCGGTTTGCTGGGTTGTGGGTATTGTTGGCTGCTAGTGATCGAGGCTCCCTCTCGGCTGGGCATCCAGCTGCAACAAGGGTTCTCTTTATGATGTCGTTGACCTCATTGGGTCTTGCATGCCAACCCTTCGTTTTGGAACAGTCAAGACCATGTAGACCATATTGGTCGGCTTGCGCTTCGCAGCAAATACACGTATATTCCGTGTGAACTGGGGCAGCAAGGCTCAGGGCCACTGCAGTATGGAGGGTCTTAGGATCGAGGTGCGTTCCCATTGCCGATATGGGAACTGTTTGGAGGAAGTTCCCGGAGTGATGTGTGCTCACAGCCTGGAGACAGCCAATCTCCATGTCTGATGTTACAGCTCTGAGCATGTTGGCGAGCACCTTTTCAGCGATCAGGCAATCCCAGCTTGACTGTGAGCCAGTGCTGCACTAGGGTTTGGTGCTGGAACAGCAAGAGTTTCCCATTCATTGATAGCACTGGCATAGTTAAGGTTCTGTATTCCTGCTGAGTCACTGAGGTTATCAGGAAGAATTTGGAAAGCTGGTAGAGCAATCTGGGAGGATCTGCATACTCCCAGGTGCCCAAGCCTGACCGGAAGAGAGGCTTGCAACCACTGCCCATCTTCAAGGGAAAGATTCAGTACACTCTCTAGCATGGTCTTAAGGAGAGAGTCATATTCTTTGAGTTTTGGACTGCTGAAGGCTGGGGAGCATCTCAGAAAGTAGGTAAGTTTTGGGATTGACAGGCACCTGGTGAGTAGGTAGAAGGCATCATGTGTATCAATGTCTTTCATCCTGCCTTCCATCGTCCGGAGGTCTGAGACTTTTTCAAGGATCAGATCGATGGCATTGCACCCAAGAGGAGCGCCAAGGAGAGTGCTATTGGCTGGATCAATGGCTCGTGCTTCTGGTAAAACAGCACTAATATTCTGGATCATTTGTCGATTGGTAGAAACTATTTCGCATTTGGTGGGGTTTAAAGATAAGCCCAGACTTTCTCCTGTGTCTTTAATTTTTCTGATGTTCTTTAGGAGAGATTCTGTTGTGCCAGCCAGGATACCATCATCCAAGAACCAGATATTGAGGTCACTGGAGAGTGCTTCTGTGACTTCCTTGATGACCAAACAGAATAGAAAGGGGGCGAGAGGGTCCCCCTATTGCACACCCTCACACGAGTCAATTTCATGGTCCCCAAACAATAGTTTGGAAGTCACACTATAACACGATTCTATGAAGGGATAGAGGGAAGGGAAGTTTCTATAAACTGCTTGGAGAGCAGCATCCCTTCTGACTGAGTTGAAGGCGTTTACAAAGTCCAGTTTGATCAAGGCTTTTTCATCGGACATGTTGTTGATATATACTCGTGCTGCGTGGGCAGCTGCTTCACAGCCTTGTTGAACATCAAAACCTAGCTGAGTTGGTTTCAACATTGCAGCAGCCTCTTGAGTCACTCTTCTTACTACAGCCTTGAAGACTAGGAGCCGAATGGTGTTGCCCATTGCAATGGGCCTGACTCCTCAATCCTTTTTCCCGAGGGCACACAATGAGGCATTAAAGAAAAGGGGTCTAATGGCCTCTGGGACACTGCCAGCCAGGCACAGGTTGGAAAATTTGATGAGTTTAGACAGCAGCCTCTCTGAAACATCACAAAGTGCTGGATTGAGTATTTGTTTTAAGTGTTGACGCCTTAAACCGGTGCAACCTCCTGCTGAGCCCTGTGGAAATGACATAGCAGCTTTATACACATCAGCATCCTGTAAGATTTGATGTTCTTCGCCAGCTGCAATGTCATGGAAGTCAATGTTGGTACTGGGAGCCCTGGGTGGATGTTTGTCCTTCAGAGCTTGCGCCGTGCTGACGTCCTTGGGAGCGATGGTATCCTCACTGGTTATAAGCCTCAGAGCTCCAATAGTATTACCCTCTTCTATTTTTTTGCTAATTTGTGCTCTGATTTTTGAGGCGTCGGGTGTCCTGTTGTTGGCATTTGCCCGGCGAGTGTTTGTCGCTCTAGGGATGAGACGGACGAGGTTGTCATCCCTCGGGAATGCATTTATTGCCCTAATAACTTGTGTTGCTAGTGACTTGTCCCCCCTTGGTGGGACAGCTAAACAGGCATTGCCAAAAAAGCAGCAGGTTGTGCCAGGATCTGTTGTTTGAAGGAGCATCGTTGACTTTCTTCAGAAGGTCAGTGAATTTGCTAGCGACTAGAGGGCGAGCTGCTTTGGGGATGTGTGTCAGAGTCCTGGTGGATGTTAATTTGATTGCAGATTTGAAGTCCTCTGTAGAGCTGAAGTCACGGTAGCTGTCAGCGCTGTCTGTTGGGAGGGGCTGTTGGTTGTTCTTATTTGGAGCTCTCCTGGAGCCTAGACATCCATTGTGTGCACGGATGTTGCCAGTTGAGGGCTTGAGTGCACATTCCCTGTAGCACACCCGGCAGATATATGTATTTATATGTTGTGGCATGCAAAGAGTACATAACCTTTATTCGGCGCACCAATACTAAGGATCGGACGATGGGGCCCCGTCGCTCGATCAGTACCCAGGTTCAAGCCAATGAAAAGATGGTTTTTGGCAATCGCAGAGGTGTTGTGGGTACCACCCGCCTGTCTGTCCCTGTCATTCCCATTCTAGAGCTGGTTGAAGCACGGTCTGCTCTCTAGTGGCTTCTATCTTGCCTTGCTTACCATGGAGTGAACTAATATCTATTGGTGTACATACTATATATAGTGTACATACTTCTGTACTTAGTTGGTGAAAGGATAATATAAGTCAAAAGTTTTCTGCTGTGTTTATTTTGTTCCCTTTACACCCAGGATAACAGGTCTTCGGATTCTTGGGTTGTAAAATATATATATATATATATATATATATATATATATATATATATATATATATATATATATATATATATATATATATATATATATATATATATGTCGTGCCGAATATGTAAAACTGGTCAATTAGCAAGAACTCATTTAAAATTTAGTCCTTTCTGAAATTTTCTTTTATACGTTTAAAGATATATTTTTTTCATTAATGTTAATGTAAAAAAATTTAATTTTGCACCAAAAGAATCTTAGAAAACTTACCTAACCTTATTATAACAAGAACAATTTATTTTAGCCTAACCCAACTAAATATATTTTAGATTTGTTTACAGTAATTTAATACTAAACAAACACAGTGAAATATATTTTTTTCGTTAGGTTCAGAATGATTTTGACGAAATTATTGCATACACAAATTTTCACTTGTCCTATATGGCAAGATGAGCGTTGCTATTTAAGCCAAGATCGCAAGTTCTGCCTATTCGGCACGACATATATATATATATATATATATATATATATATATATATATATAATATATATATATATATATATATATATATATATATATGTTGTGCAAGAATGGTATATAATACCGACAAGATGTAATTAAGACACAAGTGCAACATCTGGGTATCTTTATTGTAGACGTTTCGCCATCCAGTGGCTTTATCAATACAAATTCTAGGACATAACTTGAAGGCAGTAGGACTATATACAGAAGATGAGGTAATCAGTCCCTCAACCTAGGAGTAGGTGCGAGAGCACCGTAGTCTTGGAGATTCTGAAGCAGAAGGAAGGAGCCTGGCGCTTATATAGTAACGTCAGGTGTAGCAGACGAGGGCATAGTCACTGGTAGGCGGGATTCCCCAGTGGAAGTAGGTCCTTCCCAAAGAGATGGGTTAGTTGTAGTAGTAGTTGTCGTAGCCGTAGAATCTTGATTCTGAGGACATGAACATAACCTTCACTGCTACGACAACTAGTACTACAACTAACCCATCTCTTTGGGAAGGACCTACTTCCACTGGGGAATCCCGCCTACCAGTGACTATGCCCTCGTCTGCTACACCTGACGTTACTATATAAGCGCCAGGCTCCTTCCTTCTGCTTCAGAATCTCCAAGACTACGGTGCTCTTCGCACCTACTCCTAGGTTGAGGGACTGATTACCTCATCTTCTGTATATAGTCCTACTGTCTTCAAGTTATGTCCTAGAATTTGTATTGATAAAGCCACTGGATGGCGAAACGTCTACAATAAAGATACCCAAATGTTGCACATGTGTCTTAATTTCACATATATATATATATATATATATATATATATATATATATATTAAATATATATATATATATATATATATATATATATATATATATATATATATATATATATATATATATATATATATATATATATATATATATATATAATATATATATATATATATATATATATAGTGAGGGTCTGAGGTTAGATATAAAGCTGGGCAGGTAATGTTCCCTGCTGTAATATCACTTGTCTTAGTGGAGCCATCGAATGCTTTAACATTAAGTTAGGTCAGTTGGCCGACGGCATCGTTCGTCTATAAAATTTTTATGAAATAGCAGAGTATCATGTGTGGTGAGAGTAAGTTTAACCAGGGTTTCTGAAATTAAGAAAGAACCTGAATTCCTTGTGTTCGTGATAATTACAGTAGATTCCAAGCAGAGTCTGATTCTTTGATAACTAGTTGTTTAGCATCTAAAAAGTTCCTGACACGATTTCCGAATAGTACAAGTCCTTCTCATGTTATTCCTTTAACAGGCGTTTCTGTGTTCGTTGATCATCGTGTTCAGGTCCCGGTAGTTTCAGCCACGTAAAATGTTTTCACAATATCCTGTATTTTCTTTCAGCTAGATCCGTTATAGTATATGGAGGGCAGGTTGGCATCCCTGATAGTGTTGGCTTTGGCTACAGATTTAGAAAGGTTATTGTTTGTGTTTTAGACAAGTAGAACAATGTATCAACTAGGATAGGAATCTAGTCTGGTGTTGAGTAGTATTTTCTCAGCTTTTTACTTTTGAACCTGCCTTGTCTCGTTCAACAATTTTATTCATTTACATTAAACAAGTTTTAATTTTTAAGTAATGAATGTGTGTAAATTGCCTAACTCCCAAAAGATAATTTCACGTACGTGTTAGCCGACTAGTTGTAGACTCCGGTATATGTTGCGCGTATTTCCATTGCTGTGCGATCCGAGAAAGGTATCCCCTTATTCCATAAGCCTAGCCTCCTCTACTTCAGTGCGTGCTAAAGGACTGACGGAGGATGGTCATAAAACTAAAATGCATTCTCCTATCTGTGGGTTATTTGTGTAGTATTTATACATGTATTTTTTCTGTATATAGTCGTGTGTGTATTTATGTATGGGTCTTTATGCATGTGCATATATTTACATGTACGTACACTTGAATATTTCGGTGTGTGTATGTGTGTGGGAATTGTATTGTATGTATATATATATACGTATGCATGTATGTACCTCAGTTACACCACCATCATCTCCATCAGTACCGCACTTTTATTCTTCCTAGCAGCTACCCCTCCATGACCCCCTCCCCCCCCCCCCACCTCATTTTTTTAGCCTTTTTTTCTTTTTAACTTTTTTCTCTATTTCGGAAGAACAAGAGACAAGTGACCTAATTTCTCCTCCCGGCCCCTTTCTGCTGCAGCGCCCACTTCTGACTTTGCATTGTTATCGGACCATTCTTCGGACCTTTCTAACATTCCGGTACCTTCTACAGGTAACATTTCGTTGTTTGTCCCTGGTACAGGGGTTCCACCTAACTCCTTTGATAAATTCGACTTTCGCACGTCTTTGACCATGCTTCCGGCTTCTCCCTTTACGGTGCGACGATTTTCAGATCGCCTGCACATCTCCGGACGGACCACCTCCGGTCCCCACACCTAAACGACCACAACCATTAACAGATGACACTGCTTTGCTTTTCCCAGAAAAAACTGGCAAGACCCTCACTTCCTTTACACATTATGTTTCAAATTACTCAGGAGCCTAAGTTTTTCACTCTGCAACCGACACCTCCCACTGACTATCTTTCTGATCATAGTATCAGCAAGGCACACCTGCGCCATGTTGGTCAAAATATTTCATTTCATACTCTTAAGAATGGTGCACACATCGTCACGGTGCAAAATGCTGGTCAGGCTCACAATCTTTCCCTTCTTATCTCCATAGACGATATTCCTATCATGATTCGAAAACACATTTCTCTCAATTCTTACTTTGGCACCGTAGTTCTGCTTCATACCAATGTTCAACGTGATTTCTGGGCATGTGATGCTGACATTCTGGAGCAACTTGAGATCCAAAATCTCCCAATTCTCAAAGTGGACACTTATGTACTACCTGCTCTCGAGTGGAGACGCTTTCCCTGCAATGTAGCTCGCTTAGCGTTTGACTACCAAGAATTTCCGTCATCAATTTATGGAAATATAAACACAAATGCAGTATAATGTGATCCTTTATTGACAACGTTTCACCCACACAGTGGGCTTTTTCAAGTCACACACGGATCTACCTGTGGTTGGAAGGTACGAGAGTATTTATAGTCATGTTGAGGTCAGGTGGAGAATGCTGCAGCTGATGATCTACCGGGTGGGGTTATAGAGTCTTGGGTAGCTTGGCAGGGGTATTGGACAAGTTTTGAGTAGACCTTCTGCAGTGTTCTATGTTCTTATGTGGGATAGCGATGAAGAAGTTTCTTGGCGAGTGGTTCAGCTATGTTATAGAAGCCATTGTTCTGGTTGAAATTGTTGGTTGTAGAGATGAGCGATGATTCCAGGATTCTTCTGTATTGAGTGTTGTCTTCTGTGGCTATAAGTCTTGAGTTTTTGTAGTTAACTAAATGGTTGTGTGAATTGCGATGTTGTACACAGGCATTCCTTGTATCGTCAGTCCTGCTTGCATATTGGTGTTCTGAAATACGTGTTTGGAGGTCTCTTGATGTTTCGCCCACATATAATTTGTTGCAGTCATTACAAGGGATTATGTATACCCCTGCAGAGGATGGAGGCTTGTCCTGTCTACTACTGGTGATGTCCTTGATGGTCGTGGTTGTGGAGGTAGATACTTGGAATGATGTTTTGGCAAAGATGTTGGAAACATGTTTGGCAATGGAGTTGGTTGGGAGGACTATGTATCTCTTCTCGGCAGTGTCTATATTGCCATGTTTATATTGCCATTCTCTGGGTGTGTTGAAGATGTTTAATGCCCGCCGTCTGCAGTCTCTGATGAAGTGACGAGGATAGTGGAGTTTAGAAAATACTTGTTCAATTATAGTGCATTCTTCCTCAAGAAACTCATTGCTGCAGATTCTGAGTGCACGTAGGAAGAAGCCTATAATTACACCACGTTTGGTTTTGGTGTCGTGGTGAGAGTAGAAGTGGAGAAGATCGTTTTGGTTGGTGGGTTTTCGATAGACTTTTCTTCAAAGGACTCGCCGCATTCTGAGGGGCTCAGAACAAGGGAAGAAACTTCTGCACACCATGCCCAGCAACCCCAGACCTGCCAGAATGTACGGCCTGCCAAAGACTCACAAGCCTGGTATCCCACTGAGGCCCATATCCTCTGGAATAGGCAGTGCTCCCCACCAGCTCTCAGGAATTCTCGCAAAACACCTCTCTAAACTCTTGGGCACTATCAGTCCAGCACATCTCAAACACTCGGGTGATCTTCTCAATCGCATTCGCAACATCAACATCAGGAACAAGAAACTTTCCAGCCTTGACGTGACTTCCCTATTCACCAAAGTACCTACTACACAAGCCATCGATCTTTTGCGCAGGAAAATTGATGATTCACTTGATCTTCCCATTCCAGCCAGCGATTTCATCGACCTTGTTGAACTATGTGTTGGCTTTACGTGTTTCTCTTTCGAAAATCACCTCTTTCAGCAGACTTTTGGACTACCCATGGGTTCGCCACTCAGTGCAGTCCTGGCGAACCTATACATGGAACATCTAGAAGCCGAACGTTTCTCCACCATTATTCCTTCGTCTGTCACCTGGCTCCGTTATGTTGACGACATTCTCCTCATAACTCCTAAACGCTTCAACGTTCAAGCTCTCCAAGACAAGCTCAACCAGGTCGAGCCTTCAATCCAGTTCACACTTGAAGAAGAAGTCGACAACACTCTTCCTTTCCTTGATGTTCTGTTCTGCAAAGCTGACAACGAACTTCGTTTTAAAGTCTATCGAAAACCCACCAACCAAAACGATCTTCTCCACTTCTACTCTCACCACGACACCAAAACCAAACGTGGTGTAATTATAGGCTTCTTCCTACGTGCACTCAGAATCTGCAGCAATGAGTTCCTTGAGGAAGAATGCACTATAATTGAACAAGTATTTTCTAAACTCCACTATCCTCGTCACTTCATCAGAGACTGCAGACGGCGGGCATTAAACATCTTCAACACACCCAGAGAATGGCAATATAAACATGGCAATATAGACACTGCCGAGAAGAGATACATAGTCCTCCCAACCAACTCCATTGCCAAACATGTTTCCAACATCTTTGCCAAAACATCATTCCAAGTATCTACCTCCACAACCACGACCATCAAGGACATCACCAGTAGTAGACAGGACAAGCCTCCATCCTCTGCAGGGGTATACATAATCCCTTGTAATGACTGCAACAAATTATATGTGGGCGAAACATCAAGAGACCTCCAAACACGTATTTCAGAACACCAATATGCAAGCAGGACTGACGATACAAGGAATGCCTGTGTACAACATCGCAATTCACACAACCATTTAGTTAACTACAAAAACTCAAGACTTATAGCCACAGAAGACAACACTCAATACAGAAGAATCCTGGAATCATCGCTCATCTCTACAACCAACAATTTCAACCAGAACAATGGCTTCTATAACATAGCTGAACCACTCGCCAAGAAACTTCTTCATCGCTATCCCACATAAGAACATAGAACACTGCAGAAGGTCTACTCAAAACTTGTCCAATACCCCTGCCAAGCTACCCAAGACTCTATAACCCCACCCGGTAGATCATCAGCTGCAGCATTCTCCACCTGACCTCAACATGACTATAAATACTCTCGTACCTTCCAACCACAGGTAGATCCGTGTGTGACTTGAAAAAGCCCACTGTGTGGGTGAAACGTTGTCAATAAAGGATCACATTATACTGCATTTGTGTTTATATTTCCATTGTGTCGGTATTTTATACCATTTATTTCCGTCATCAATTTATATTGAGGGACACAGTTTACAAGTCCGACAGTGTAGAAATTGCTGGCGCTGCGGCCACCAAGCGAAATATCGCAGGTCCATGGCAGAATGTCTAGTCTGTGGTGCTGCCGACCATACCAATACATCCTGCAGCCTACTTCCCTCTTGTCTTAATTATAATGAGACCCACCCGGCTTATTCATGCTGTTGCAAGTTTATTTTAAAGATCGAGAAGTCCGAAGTCTCAAAGACATTGTTTCAATTTCGCCACGGCAGTCTTTCATCTCCTCCTCCAAGGAAAACTTCCTCGATTTTCTTATTCTAGGGTTACTAAGCGGCGTCCAACCTCGGTGGTACCTACTTCCACAGTCTACTCTGTGGCCACAACCGCTACAGTCACCTCTTTTTCTAACTCTTTTTCACCTAAAACTGTCCTTGAGGCTTCATCTTCTTGCTTGCATGTATCTATGGCTCAAGACCTCCCACAACTACACCTTCCCTTCGCCACTCTACTTCTCCAAAGTCTAAAACATCCCCAAAGTTCAAATCTCATTTGACGCTTTCTTCATTTATCCTTCCCAAGAAAAGCTACTGTCTCTGTTATGGGTGTGGAGGCTCATCCTCCCCCTCATACAGTTTCTTCCTCTCCTGTCCCCTCCCAAGTTAACTCTAATCTTTCATACCCCCTTCTTTAGTAACTTTCATCGTCTCTCCATTCTTTACACACCCTCGCCCCTCCATTTTGATGCCGTACTACCTGCAACTTCCTTGTCTTCTGAAACGCTTGAAGCTATCTCCGAATATATTGAGGAGACAAAACCAATGATGGACACCGATCCACCTCTCGTCACTCCTCCTCACTTTTATAAGCCATCAACACAACTGCTTTCTTCTCAGTGTTCCAATCATTCGCTACTTACTCGTTTTCCGCTACCTTCACGTTGTAGACTTTATTAACCTTCCTAGTCCGTAGACACCTACTGCTTCATGTTACCAGTATACTTTTCTTCGCAAATCATTTACATCAACCCTTTTAGTACTCTTACGTCTCTTTAATCTTATTTGGTCGCAAGGGGTTCTTCTTCAACTGTGGAAAACTGTTGTTGTTTTGCCTTTTTGTAAACCAGGTACTTCGGGCCATGATGCTTCACACTATCGTCCCATTGCTCTTACCAGTGCAGTTTGCAAGGTGATGGAACGTCTAGTAAACAGACGCTTGGTGTGGTATTTAGAGACACAATAGTCTCCTTTACTCTGCTTAGATACCTATATTCGTAATGCCTTTGCTAGTAACCACTCAGCTACCGAAATCTTTTTTGATCTTGAAAAGGCACATGACATTACTTGGAGATATAACATCTTGGCCCAAATTCATTCCTTAGGCCTCCGAGGCAATCTGCCACTTTCCCCTAAAAACTTCTTATCCGAAAGACACTTCAGTGTTCGGGTTAACAATTTGCTTGTCCCGGACTTTGTCCAAGGTGTCCCTCAGGGATATGTACTTAGTACCACTCTTTTTCTACTAGCTATAAATGATCTGTCCTCTCTTCTCCCATCTAATATTTGGTTGTTAGTTTATGACAATGACTTTGCTATAGCTTGTGCAGGCGCTGACTGTCGCCTAGTAGCAGCTTCACTCCGGAATGTTATCAACTGTGTTTCCCATTGGACCACTACGCATGAGTTTAAAATTTCTGGTGCTAAAAAGCACCAAATTACTTTCACCAGACGTTCTGTTGTCTCTGATAATCCATTGTACATGTATGGCTCCCGTATTCCTGAAAGTGATAGGGTCAGATTTCTCGGCCTCCTGTTTTGTCCTCTCCCGTAACTCTCTCTAAACTTGACCCCATCCATCATCAGGGATTACGTTTATGTCTTGGTGTCATTCCTGCCCTGTCGAGAGCCTATATGCAGAGGCGAATGTTCCATCCTTGAACGACGGACGTCATGCCCATTGCCTCCGTTATTTTGTCCACTCTCATGACCTTCACGATCCTTCTACTTACAGGATAGTAACGGATGTTAGTAGAAGTCCATTATTTGTTCACCATCCCTATTTACTCCGTCCCTTTTCTCTTCCTCTTCAGTCGCTCTTGACTTCTCTTCAGTTACCCCCTTTATATTTTCATACAGCATCTAACTTTTCTCTTCACTCTTGGGAGGTTCTGACAGTTCTGTTTGTTCTTTCCCACTCCCTTTTCTCAACCACTTCTGGTCTCATTCTCATGTCATTGCAGTGTACACTGATGGTTCTAAATCCTTTGATGGTGTCGGGTTTACAGCAGTGTTCCCGGACAACGTTGTGCGAGGACATTTATTGGACTCGTCTAACATTTTTACAGCAGAATTGTCTGCCATTCTCATTGCAGTTATTCGTATTGCATCTGTACCTACCTCAACGTTTGTACTATCTCAGACTCCTGTGGTGCTTTGCAAGCTATTAACAGTTTTGATTCGCCTCATCCCCTAGTTCTTCGATACGACTTTGGTGTTTGATGTTCAGGGAAACAAGCAGGAAGACTTGCTGCGTGATCAGCGGAACATGACCTCCCAGTTTCATATAGAGGTACTTCATTCTTAGACTACGCTGTAATCTCTAACTGCCTTCGCGACCGTTGGCAGTACAGTTGGTCCGTGTTCAGGTTAATAATTATGACTCATAACAAATTATATTGTATCAAGCCAAGTTTATTTTTCTGGCCTTCTTCTTATCACCGATGCCGAGGTTGGGAGACTACGCTCTCTCGTCTTCGCATCTGGCACGCCCATCTCACTCATAGGTATCTCATGGAGAGGCGCCCTGTTCCACTCTGTGAGAATTGTCAGGTTCCAGTTTTAGTTTGCCATATTCTAATGGATTGTCCTGTCTTTCAACTAGAACGCAAAATTTACCTCCGACATCGTCACCACTCTAACATCCTTTATCTTCCCTCCTCGCTGACAGTCCCACCTTTGACTCAGACTTCCTCTTTGACTTTTTGACAGCAAGCGATTTATTACACAAACTTTGATAATACTTTATCTACCTCTGTTATCCTCTCAACCCTTACTACTCTCTGCTCCTGCAACACCCCCAGTCCTGCAGCTCTGTATGACCCTCATGGGTTTAACTCTTGGTTTTGATTATAATAATAAAAATAATAATGTACAGCGATCTAGTGGAAATCAGTTTCGGTACTGGTCTGTATAAAACTGAGCAGAGAGCGCCTGCGCATTCGGATGTTCTATAAACCTTCACCAAGTAATAGCTGACCAAGGTTTAAATGTTAAACCGACTGAATAAGGGAGTTGTGAAGCTATAAACGAAAACCTTAGATTATTATGAGGAAACAGTGGCTGACAGAGGGACGGTTCTGGCGTCACGCCGTGCAGTAGCTGACAGAGGGACGGCTCTGGTGTCACGCCGTGCACTAGCTGACAGAGGAACGGCTCTGGCGTCACTCCGTGCAGTAGCTGACAGAGGGACGGCTCTGGCGTCAAGCCGTGCAGTAACTGACAGAGGGACGGTTCTGTCGTCAAGCCGTGCAGTAGCTGACAGAGGGACGGCTCTGGCGTCAAGCCGTGCAGTAGCTGACCGAGGGACGGCTCTGGCGTCAAGCCGTGCAGTAGCTGACAGAGGGACGGCTCTGGCGTCACGCCGTGCAGTAGCTAACAGAGGGACGGCTCTGGCGTCGAGCCGTGCAGTAGCTGACAGAGGGACGGCTCTGGCGTCAAGCCGTGCAGTAGCTGACAGAGGGACGGCTCTGGCATCAAGCCGTGCAGTAGCTGACAGAGGGACGGTTCTGGCGTCAAGCCGTGCAGTAGCTGACAGAGGGACGGCTCTGGCGTCAAGCCGTGCAGTAGCTGACAGAGGGACGGCTCTGGCATCAAGCCGTGCAGTAGCTGACAGAGGGACGGCTCTGGCATCAAGCCGTGCAGTAGCTGACAGAGGGACGGTTCTGGCGTCGAGCCGTGCAGTAGCTGACAAGGGACGGCTCTGGCGTCAAGCCGTGCAGTAGCTGACAGAGGGACGGCTCTGGCATCAAGCCGTGCAGTAGCTGACAGAGGGACGGCTCTGGCATCAAGCCGTGCAGTAGCTGACAGAGGGACGGCTCTGGCGTCAAGCCGTGCAGTAGCTGACAGAGGGACGGCTCTGGCATCAAGCCGTGCAGTAGCTGACAGAGGGACGGTTCTGGCGTCGAGCCGTGCAGTAGCTGACAGAGGGACGGCTCTGGCGTCAAGCCGTGCAGTAGCTGACAGAGAGACGGCTCTGGCATCAAGCCGTGCAGTAGCTGACAGAGGGACGGCTCTGGCATCAAGCCGTGCAGTAGCTGACAGAGGGACGGCTCTGGCATCAAGCCGTGCAGTAGCTGACAGAGGGACGGCTCTGGCGTCAAGCCGTGCAGTAGCTGACAGAGGGACGGCTCTGGCGTCAAGCCGTGCAGTAGCTGACAGAGGGACGGCTCTGGCGTCAAGCCGTGCAGTAGCTGACAGAGGGACGGCTCTGGCGTCAAGCCGTGCAGTAGCTGACAGAGGACGGCTCTGGCGTCAAGCCGTGCAGTAGCTGACAGAGGGACGGCTCTGGCGTCAAGCCGTGCAGTAGCTGACAGAGGGACGGCTCTGGCGTCAAGCCGTGCAGTAGCTGACAGAGGGACGGCTCTGGCGTCAAGCCGTGCAGTAGCTGACAGAGGGACGGCTCTGGCGTCAAGCCGTGCAGTAGCTGACAGAGGGACGGCTCTGGCTCAAGCCGTGCAGTAGCTGACAGAGGGACGGCTCTGGCGTCAAGCCGTGCAGTAGCTGACAGAGGGACGGCTCTGGCCTCAAGCCGTGCAGTAGCTGACAGAGGGACGGCTCTGGCGTCAAGCCGTGCAGTAGCTGACAGAGGGACGGCTCTGGCGTCAAGCCGTGCAGTAGCTGACAGAGGGACGGCTCTGGCGTCAAGCCGTGCAGTAGCTGACAGAGGGACGGCTCTGGCGTCAAGCCGTGCAGTAGCTGACAGAGGGACGGCTCTGGCGTCAAGCCGTGCAGTAGCTGACAGAGGGACGGCTCTGGCATCAAGCCGTGCAGTAGCTGACAGAGGGACGGCTCTGGCATCAAGCCGTGCAGTAGCTGACAGAGGGACGGCTCTGGCGTCAAGCCGTGCAGTAGCTGACAGAGGGACGGCTCTGGCGTCAAGCCGTGCAGTAGCTGACAGAGGGACGGCTCTGGGTCAAGCCGTGCAGTAGCTGACAGAGGGACGGCTCTGGCATCAAGCCGTGCAGTAGCTGACAGAGGGACGGCTCTGGCATCAAGCCGTGCAGTAGCTGACAGAGGGACGGCTCTGGCGTCAAGCCGTGCAGTAGCTGACAGAGGGACGGCTCTGGCGTCAAGCCGTGCAGTAGCTGACAGAGGGACGGCTCTGGCGTCATGCCGTGCAGTAGCTGACAGAGGGACGGCTCTGGCGTCAAGCCGTGCAGTAGCTGACAGAGGGACGGCTCTGGCGTCAAGCCGTGCAGTAGCTGACAGAGGGACGGCTCTGGCATCAAGCCGTGCAGTAGCTGACAGAGGGACGGCTCTGGCGTCAAGCCGTGCAGTAGCTGACAGAGGGACGGCTCTGGCATCAAGCCGTGCAGTAGCTGACAGAGGGACGGCTCTGGCGTCAAGCCGTGCAGTAGCTGACAGAGGGACGGCTCTGGCGTCAAGCCGTGCAGTAGCTGACAGAGGGACGGCTCTGGCGTCAAGCCGTGCAGTAGCTGACAGAGGGACGGCTCTGGCGTCAAGCCGTGCAGTAGCTGACAGAGGGACGGCTCTGGCGTCAAGCCGTGCAGTAGCTGACAGAGGGACGGCTCTGGCATCAAGCCGTGCAGTAGCTGACAGAGGGACGGCTCTGGCGTCAAGCCGTGCAGTAGCTGACAGAGGGACGGCTCTGGCATCAAGCCGTGCAGTAGCTGACAGAGGGACGGCTCTGGCATCAAGCCGTGCAGTAGCTGACAGAGGGACGGCTCTGGCATCAAGCCGTGCAGTAGCTGACAGAGGGACGGCTCTGGCATCAAGCCGTGCAGTAGCTGACAGAGGGACGGCTCTGGCATCAAGCCGTGCAGTAGCTGACAGAGGGACGGCTCTGGCGTCAAGCCGTGCAGTAGCTGACAGAGGGACGGCTCTGGCATCAAGCCGTGCAGTAGCTGACAGAGGGACGGCTCTGGCGTCAAGCCGTGCAGTAGCTGACAGAGGGACGGCTCTGGCGTCAAGCCGTGCAGTAGCTGACAGAGGGACGGCTCTGGCGTCAAGCCGTGCAGTAGCTGACAGAGGGACGGCTCTGGCGTCAAGCCGTGCAGTAGCTGACAGAGGGACGGCTCTGGCGTCAAGCCGTGCAGTAGCTGACAGAGGGACGGCTCTGGCATCAAGCCGTGCAGTAGCTGACAGAGGGACGGCTCTGGCGTCAAGCCGTGCAGTAGCTGACAGAGGGACGGCTCTGGCATCAAGCCGTGCAGTAGCTGACAGAGGGACGGCTCTGGCATCAAGCCGTGCAGTAGCTGACAGAGGGACGGCTCTGGCGTCAAGCCGTGCAGTAGCTGACAGAGGGACGGCTCTGGCGTCAAGCCGTGCAGTAGCTGACAGAGGGGCTCGCGTCAAGCGGCAGAGCTGCGAGGAGTCTGGCGTCAAGCCGTGCAGTAGCTGACAGAGGGACGGCTCTGGCGTCAGCGTCGTATGCGAAGCCGTCAGGCAGTAGCTGACAGAGGGACGGCTCTGGCGTCAAGCCGTGCAGTAGCTGACAGAGGGACGGCTCTGGCATCAAGCCGTGCAGCATTTACGAGTTCAATCAACTCAGAAAATTTAAACGATATGAAAAGGCGGGTTTTCAATATTTTTTAATTTTCTGTTTGCATTTGCATTAGTTTGATCAATGTGGCAAATTTGCACCGACATAGCTTAAAATTAATACAAAATTATTATTATTATTAAAGATTAGCCGGTATTCTCCCGGCCCGGGCCTTTTCCAAGTGGTGGCCCGGCCTTGGCTCCCTCTTTAGGGAGTGTCTGAGACCTAAGTCTCCCATGGGAGGAGGCACAATATCTCCTCATCTTTGGGACCAACTGTCCCCAGGCCTAGCCACAAGCTAGGCCTCTCTGGTCTGCCATCCCCACCCCAAGGGGGCAAATGGGAATGACAGTCTTATGAGCTAAAGGCTCGGGCTCAGGCACCTACCCTACCCTAGAAGGGTTAGGCATGGTGTCGATGAATTAATACGAAAATTTAGGGTTTAAAGCTGGTCAGAAGAATCTCTCATTTATAATTACATGGGAAACAATATTCTCAGTAAAATTGGTAAACTGAAATTTACCCAGGACATAGTGAGTGACAAACTGAGTTTTAATGAAGGCCATTAATGGTAAACATTTGAAGCCAATCAGAAAATTCACTTTTCACTAATTGATCTGATTCCAACGATACCGAGATTTTTTTTAACTGTTACAACAAAATTTCAAAGTTACCCCAGTTGGGACTAAACTTATGAGTTATCTTCTGTATCATCCAGAGTCATTCATCAGTTATGGCACTGATACTAACAATCCCGTTGTTTTTTTAATATTTTTTTCTACATAAAATGTTGCCTGCACACGAACGAAACTTAATAAGTATTATCCTGGACCTAAGATGCACCAGCAAATATTTTTTGAAGTTATTTAGAAGAGGTAAACTGAAATTTATTTAAAAATTGACACTATTTTAGACATAAAACTGACCAGTCTTAACCAACATTGTTGAATTTCACTTTCTGCTGTTAACATATTTTCTGACACCTTTTTGAACCTTTGGAAGTCCTCCACCGAGGATTTTGAAAGCTATCTGAATCACCTCAGGATGTTGTGAATGTGCTCAACAACTTTGGTCATAGGGCAAGTGAACATGCCAGTTGCCTCAAGAATTTATTCCTAGTTACCATTCACAAGTGTTAAAATTTAAAGCCTACTGGATGAGGCATTCTCGAGTTATGAGCAAAATAAAAATCGAGAAGTTGAAGGAAATTAAAACAAAAAAATGTCAGGAACGTCATAAGAACACAGTTGTGGTGATACTTGATAAACCCAGAAAATGTCTTTTCTGGTTTAACCTGAGTTACTGTCCTGGTTGATAACCTGAATAAAACATGTTTCTTGTTCAGTATCTTAATGTACGTTGTAAACTTTTTCATTATGCTTGTTCTTAAACAAAATATTTTTCTTGGAAAAATATTTTCATACAGAGACAAAAAAAATATATTGAATGTATTTAGTATTATAAAATAAGCTTATTGCTTGTTCAGATGCTGTCGACTACATGAGGGAAAAGAATACGTTAATCCTTAAAATAAGAATTAAAGTAAGCAAACACTTCTCAGTGTATACTTGTTGAGAGGCGCTTTTCTGTGTCTACACTTAGAGAAACGTACACCTCTCAGTGTACATGTCCTGGATACTGATTATATCCTCTCTCAAATGACATATATTTTTAGTGTAAATCCCTTTAATATGCATTTATCCTATTTAGAGTCTACATGATTACACCATACAGTAACAATATCGGTAAATAATGATAGCGAATAACGTTAATTCAGACAAGTATACTCACAGAATATATACACCGGAAAGTGTATTTTCTATTTTGGGGGTTAAAGTATTCATGTCTGGTGGTGAAAATATTACCATGCAGCTGACTGACACGAGTGTAGTCGATAGGCATTAATCAGCATTAGCCAGTCAACCAACCAAAGCCACTATAATGAAAGTCACAATTGATTTATTACCTGGTTTGGTTTATTACAAAAGTTTATCTTTAAAAAGTTATACAGTATTGCACTTTACACCCAAAGGCTAAAACCCTAACGATTAAATCACTCAAGAGTCAAATCACCAGGAGACTAATTCACCAAGGGAACTGAATCCAGAGAACATAAAGATAGCTATTAACAAGCGACATAAACAAACTTGAACACAGCACGTCGTCATGGTATCAAGAAGTTCCTCTGATTATTATTTATTTGATTGTAAACACTCTGTAGATGGCATGAGGTTTCTGACAAACTTTGACTCTAGGCTCAGGATAGAATTAACGTGAATTTAAATGAATATTTAATATTACAGTGGATACAAGACAACTATGGCACAAGAGAAGAACGTCGACCGTCAACGCTTTCCTCCATACGTCTGTAGTCTGGGACATTCATTTCTTGGACATCTAAATGTTGTTCATTGTTGGTGATCTGTAAGTAAAGAACGGTTTGTAAATACAAGGGATTAACAGGTATAGGTCAGTGATATACATAATCAGAAAGAGGAGAAGAATCCCTGTAACAAGTGACATTTTCTAGAAGAAAGCAGTTGAAAATGAATGGTTGTCCAGGGGATATTGCTTCCTGGACAAACACTGTAAGGATATTGCAATACTGTTTATTAATAACAGGGATTACTTCTACAGTAGAGATGACATTTATGTGGGGAGGAGCAGGAACATTAGCTAGTTCAGTGGAGGACGCTCTTGCTACTTAAAGCTAGAAATAATTGGATATATGGGTGTTTGCTAGAAAATAATGGTAAATGGTACTATAAAACTGTGCAATGTAATTTGTCAGGGTTGTAATTTTGAGGATTTTTCTTTTGGCAATTGTCGGCACAATGAATTGGGATTATTGGTTAATATCGGTCGTGGCGATGTAATGTTAAGTGGTAATGGAAGCAGCAGAGATAGCAGGAGGAGGGGGAGAAGGGAGTGGGCTTCTTAGCATTTATTGCAGAAAAAAGTCAAAGCTCTGGAAACAAGACAAACTAGTTGAGATGTGTTGCATGTGGCGATATTTAGGGAATAACGAAGATGCGGAGTGGGAGTAATAGTGGGTTTTAATGTTATTGAGAAATAACCTGGAAAAGAGTGGAGGCATTAAGCATAATTTTGGCAATAACTGAAGAATCGGGACGTGCCTGTCGAGTGCCAAATTCAGGGGTTTAAAGTGTTCCACGTTGATAGAAATAACCTGGAAAAGAGGTGGGACGGCATTATATGTCCGATAAAATTTAACTGCTGCATAAACATGGGAATAAAAATTAAAGGAACACAGAGTCTGTCTGGACATGAAAACAGAGACTTCTTCGGGATGACACTGTTAAGGCTTTTAAGCACAATAACAAAGTATATCTAGGGGATTTTACTTTTAGCCAAACTGACTCGAGTTCCTTCACTGGGAATAGAGAATTAAACGACTTCGTAGAAGTAATTCAGGAGTTTTTTTTAACAGTTTATGACGGAACTAAACGAGGAGAAATAATTTGCTCGACTTGTTTGTAGCATAAAAAGGGCTTAGCGAGAGCTGCTACAAATCAAAAACATTTAACATTGAACGAAGGTATTACCAGACTTCCGGGATAATACAGTAAGGGTCTCAGGTTTTCCATCTGCAGATGGCAGTGGACTTGAGAGAACATCTGTTATGTTTAGACTGGGGGAACGAAGAGAACTGTCAGTATTACAGTTTTCTAAATACTGTACGAAGTACCAAAAGAACATATATTCCCCAAAAGAGAAATAAAGGGTTTTTCTTCTATGATAGAAAAGAAATGATCCGAAATGGATGAACAAGAGACTAAAACATCTTTTAGGGGAGAAGAAAGGAATTTATAGGGGTATCAGTAGAGAAAAGATTCACATCATGAATCAGTATATTCATATTAAAAGGGACGGTAAAAAAGAGATAGGGAAGGCTAAACGTGACTAAGAAACTAAAGTTGCAAAAAATCAAAGAATATTTCGAAAGATTTTTCCAGGAATATAGAACGAAGATTAGCGAAAAGCCGAGGGTCCATATAAAATTGACACTGGACAGCGTACCCACAATGAAAATGAAATGGGTTCGATTTATACAATTACTGCCTTTTGGTTTTCATACAAGAAGAAACAAACGAATTCCTAGTGATTAATTGCTATGGTGAACCACAGGAAAACAGATTATGTCAAATTACAGTTACTAGGAATATGATTATATTAAACAAGCTGACAGATTCATGCAAAATAAAGAGGCCGATTATGCCTAACAAATTTACTGACTTTCTTTAATAAATCTTTCAAGGTAATGGACCCGGATAAGGAGTACTATGCTGTTTACTTGTGTTTCAATAAAGTTTTTAATAAAGTCCCAAACACAAGATTGTTTGAAAAGTAGAAGGTTATGATGTAAAGAGAAACGTTTTCTCTCATAGATACTAGGTGCATAGCTGACAGATAGGCAGCAAAAAGTCTGCATAAATGGGGTAAAATTAGAATGGGGACCGATCGCAAGTGGTGTTCTACAAGAAACAAATTTAGGTCCCTTGTTATTCAAAATTTACATAAACGATCTTAACAAGGTTTCGCATTTTACGAAATGTACATCAATACATTGGCGACATGCTACAGACTGGATATAAATTCACTGGTGAACATACAGAGATACAGAGAAGGATAGAAAAAATAGATGAATAAAACACGTGTGTAATAGTTTGATATCTTTCAAGACGAGAAGTTTCGCCTACTCAGCAGGCTTCTTTAGTTAAAATACAGAGACAGCAGAAGTAGTGGTGTAGATATGAGGTAATCAGTCCTTCAGCCTTGAAGGAGAAGTAAGTTTCAGGTGGTCAGTCCCTCAGCCTTGGTATGCCTTCTGCTTCATAGCCGATGAATCTATAACTTAGAAGGAAGTTATGGATTCGTCAAGAGAAAGATAATGATTACCTCTTCTTCAACTGTCTCCAAAAAATAAGCTCTGTATTGAATTGATAAACCAACTGATTGTTGAAACATCTTCGAAATAAAGATACCCAGGTTAGTACTGTTAGTACTGTGTACTATTAAGGTTATGATCCTTGATGTTAATAAACAAATGGATTGTTATTTTAATGACACTAACAAACTATTAAGATTCAGCTGTAAGTAGCAAAATATAACTGACAAAACTCTACTTACCGTAGAAGCGTAAGCTATTATCACAAAGACAACGTAGGTAGTGAAGACGAAGAAGGCGAGAGAGCTTCCCCAAGTCACAGGATGTCTCAGTAAGCCATTGAAGATTTCGAAGAAGATTATCATCATGAGGACAGTGACCATTGTTGTCACTCTCACCCACAACCATCCCCGGACGATTTCTTGCAAATTCTGTCGACAAATGCAATAACACAGATAAAACAACCCTTAAATAACAAAAAAGGCACAATACCGTGACTGGAACAATACACAAATAACCCGCACATAGAAGAGAGGGGCTTACGACGACGTTTCGGTCCAACTTGGACCATTTACAAAGTCAGTGTGACTTTGTAAATGGTTCAAGTCGGACGTAAGCTCCTCTCTTCTATGTGCGGGTTATTTGTGTAAGGCAACCCTTGTTTGGACGACATTTTTAATATTTATTGTGAAAAATTTCTTAGTTATAATTGCTATGAAACTTTTGTATCTTGCAAATCTGTTTTAACAGTTGATGATAAAAGAAGGTATACACTGAGAGGTGTGTATCTCTAAGTGCATAATACACCGAGAAGTGTGACAAAGAGTTATATCTCGTTAAAACAAGACAATCAGAGGCAGGAAAAAGTTTACCGAAATCTCTTCAAAATCACAAGGAATCCTTTCCAATGCCAAAACAGAAAAAAAAAGTATGGATTTTCTTACCTTTGAACACAAGCTCCAGGCACTGTAGAAAATATTTTCCACAATGCCTTATATCAGTTCATATGTAATGTTGTATCTTAATCTACAATACTTCGCAAAGTGAACTACTATTGATAGATTCAGTTCACATTAAGAACTTGAGAGAATATTTGAAACTCAACGACAGAGCAACTGGCTCATAACCGAATGAAACCAAGTTCTATTGAGAGGCTGGCAGCCAGGCAGGGACGCAAGGCAAAACGTACTGAGATGTCACCTTACATCAAGGTCTGCTCACCTAAGTGTAAGCAAACACTTAGGTAGTATTACAGTAGACAGAGCTGGACTTTGAAATTAGCTGAGGATAACAGCTCTTACCCTCTGAATGAGTTGAAGGATAGTAAGTTTTTGCCTGTAAATAATATGAAATATTATTACAACTCTCAGACTGTAAATAAGCTCAGGTAGAATGACACAACCTGTGAATGAGTTTTTTGCTGAGCCTGCGAATAAGCTTTTTGCTAGTAAATGAGTTTAGAGAGAATGACACCTCTTAGCATGTAAGGTAAGTGTGATGAGGTAACCTAACAGCACTTAGCGTGTTCATTTACCTGTGTAATAAACAATTACTTACCTTGCGGATACCATGAACAAGTAAGCTGGTTAGGACGAAATTCACCACTATGAAGGGAAGCACCACCTCCATAACAGTCAAACTCTCTGTAACCAAGAGTAAATATATATATAATATATATATAATATATATATATATATAATATATATATATATATTATATATATATATATATATATATATATATATATATATATATATATATATATTATATATTATTATTATTTTATTAATAACACATCGGCCGATCCCACCAAGGCAGGGTGGCCCGAAAAAGAAAAACTTTCATCATCATTCACTCCATCACTGTCTTGCCAGAGAGGTGCTTTACACTACAGTTATAAAACTGCAACATTAACACCACTCCTTTAGAGTGCAGACACTGTACTTCCCATCTCCAGGACTCAAGTCCGGCCTGCCGGTTTCCCTGAATCCCTTCATGTTACTTTGCTCACACTACAACAGCACGTCAAGTATTAAAAACCATTTGTCTCCATTCACTCCTATCAAATAGGCTCACGCATGCTTGCTAGAAGTCCAAGCCCCTCGCACACAAAACCTCCTTTACCACTTCCCTCCAACCCTTCCTAGGCCGACACCTACCCGCCTTCCCTCCACTATAGAAGTCATTCTGTTTTGTTCCATTCTCTCTACATGTCCGAACCACCTCAACAACCCCTCCTCAGCCCTCTGGATAATAGTTTTGGTAATCCCACGCCTTCTCCTAATTTCCAAACTACGAATTGTCTGCATTATATTCACACCATACATGGCCCTCAGACATGACATCTCCACTGCCTCCAGCCTCTTCCTCGTTGCAACATTCATCACCCATGCTTCACACCCATACAAGTGTGTTGGTACAACTATACTCTCACATATTCCCATCTTTGTTTCCACAGACAAAGTTCTTTGTCTCCACAGACTCCTAAGTGTACCACTCCCTCTTTTCCCTTCATCAATTCTATGATTCGCCTCATCCTTCATAGACCCATCTGCTGACACGTCCACTCCTAAATATCTGAATACATTCACCTCCTCCATACTCTCTCCCTCCAATCTGATATCTAATCTTTCGTCACCTAATCTTTTTGTTGTTCTCATCACCTTACTCTTTCCTATATTCACTTTCAATTTTCTTCTTTTACATACCTTACCAAATTCATCCATCAACCTCTGCAACTTCTCTTCAGAATCTCCCAAAAGCACAGTGTCATCACAAAAACCTCTCTAGCTTTATCTAAATACTGCTCACCTCTTTGTTTCACTGTAAATACTTAGTCTACACACCCCCTACCTTTCCTAAAGCCTCCTTGTTCATCTGCTATCCTATTCTCCGCCTTACTCTTAATTCTTTCATTAATAAATCTACAATACACTTTACCAGGTATACTCAACAGACTTATTCCCCTACAATTTTTGCACTCTCTTTTGTCCCCTTTGCCTTTATACAAAGGAACTATGCATGCTCTCTGCCAATCCCAAGGTACCTTACCCTCTTCCATACATTTATTAAATAATAGCACCAACCACTCCAAAACTATATCCCCCCCCCTGCTTTTAACATTTCTATCTTTATCCCGTCAATCCCAGCTGCTTTACACCCTTTCGTTCTACCCACTGCCTCACGAACTTCGCCCACACTCACAACTGTCTCTTCCTCACTCCTACGAGATGTTATTCTCCTTGCCCTATACATGAAATCACAGCTTCCCTATCTTCATCAACATTTAACAATTCCTCAAAATATTCCCTCCAATTCCTGATACCTCTAACTCTCCATTTAATAATTCTCCTCTCTTATTTTTAATTGTCAAATCCATTTGTTCCCTAGGCTTCCTCAACTTATTAATCTCACTCCAAAATTTTTTCTTATTTTCAATAAAATTTGTTGATAACATCTCACCCACTCTCTCATTTGCTCTCTTTTTACATTGCTTCACCACTCTCTTAACCTCTCTTTTTCTTTCCATATACTCTACTCTCCTTCCATCACTTCTACTTTGTAAAAACCTCTCATATGCTAACTTTTTCTCCCATACTACTCTCTTTACATCAATATTCCACCAATCGCTCTTCTTCCCTCCCGCACCCACCTTCCTGTAACCACAAACTTCTGCTGAACACTCTAACACTACACTTTTAAACCTACCCCATACATCTTCGACTCCATTGCCTATACTCTCACTAGCCCATCTATCCTCCAATAGTTGTTTATATCTTACCCTAACTGCCTCCTCTTTTAGTTTATACACCTTCACCTCTCTCTTACTTGCTGCTTCTATTTTCCTTGTATCCCATCTACCTTTTACTCTCACTATAGCTACAACTAAAAAGTTATCTTATATATCTGTGGCCCCTCTTTAAGCATGTACATCCTGAAGACTACTCAACATATTTCACCTACCAATACATAGTCCAGCAAACTGCTGTCATTTCGCCCTACATCATATCTTGTATACTTATTTATCCTTTTTTTCTTAAAACACGTATTACTTATAACTAAACCCCTTTCTAAACAAAGTTCAATCAAAGGGCTCCCATTATCATTTACACTTGGCACCCCAAACTTACCTACCACACCCCCTCTAAGTGTTTCTCCTACTTTAGCATTTAGGTCCCCTACCACAACTACTCTCTCAATTGGTTCAAAGGTTCCTATGCATTCGCTTAACATCTCCCAAAATCTCTCTCTCTCCTCTACACTCCTCTTTTCTCCAGGTGCATACACGCTTATTATGACCCACTTTTCACATCCGACCCTTAATTTAAGCCACATAATCCTTGAATTTACACATTTATATTCCCTCTTCTCCTTCCATAACTGGTCCATCAACATTATTGGTACCCCTTCCTAAGTTCTAACTCTTTCAGATACTCCTGACTTAATCAAATTTATTTCTCCCCACTGAAACTCCCCCACCCCCTTCAGCTTTGTTTCACTTAGGGCCAGGACATCCAATTTCTTTTCATTCATAACATAAGCTATAATCTCTTTCGTATCATCCGCACTACATCCACGCACATTCAAGCATCACAGTTTTATAAAGTTTTTCTTCTTCTTATTTTTAGTAAATGTGTACAAGAGAAGGGGTTACTAGCCCATTGCTCCCGGCACTTTAGTCGCCTCATACGACGCGCATGGCTTATGGAGGAAAGATTCTTTTCCACTTCCCCATGGACAATAGAGAGAAAAAAAAACAAGAACAAGAGCTATCAAGAAAAAGAAGATAAACTCTAGATGTGTGTGTATATAATACATACATGTGCTTGCCTGTGTAGTGTCACATAAGTGTAAGTAGGAGTAGCAAGATATACCTGTTATGCAGAGTGCTTATGAGACAGAAAAAAGACACCATATATATATATATATATATATATATATATATGGTTAGAGGTAGTAGGTTGGTAGACAGCAACCACCCAGGGAAGTACTACCGTCCTGCCAGATGACTGTGAAACAAAAACCTGTAACTGTTTTGCATGATGGTAGGATTGCTGGTTTCTTTTTCTGTCTCATAAACACGCTAAGATAACAGGGATATCTTGCTACTCCTACTTACACTTTGGTCACACTTCACAGACACGCACATGCATATATATATATACATACATCTAGGTTTTTCTCCTTTTTCTAAATAGCTCTTGTTCTTTTTTATTTCTTCTATTGTCCATGGGGAAGTGGAAAAGAATCTTTCCTCCGTAAGCCATGCGTGTCGTATGAGGCGACTAAAATGCCGGGAGCAATGGGCTAGTAACCCCTTCTCCTGTATACAATTACTAAAAAGAGAAGAAGAAAAACTTTATAAAACTGGGTTGCTTAAATGTGCGTGGATGTAGTGCGGATGACAAGAAACAGATGATTGCTGATGTTATGAATGAAAAGAAGTTGGATGTCCTGGCCCTAAGCGAAACAAAGCTGAAGGGGTAGGAGAGTTTCAGTGGGGGAAATAAATGGGAATTAAATCTGGAGTATCTGAGAGAGTTAGAGCAAAGGAAGGGGTAGCAGTAATGTTAAATGATCAGTTATGGAAGGAGAAAAGAGAATATGAATGTGTAAATTCAAGAATTATGTGGATTAAAGTAAAGGTTGGATGCGAGAAGTGGGTCATAATAAGCGTGTATGCACCTGGAGAAGAGAGGAATGCAGAGGAGAGAGAGAGATTTTGGAGATGTTAAGTGAATGTATAGGAGCCTTTGAACCAAGTGAGAGAGTAATTGTGGTAGGGGAATTGAATGCTAAAGTAGGAGAAACTTTTAGAGAGGGTGTGGTAGGTAAGTTTGGGGTGCCAGGTGTAAATGATAATGGGAGCCCTTTGATTGAACTTTGTATAGAAAGGGGTTTAGTTATAGGTAATACATATTTTAAGAAAAAGAGGATAAATAAGTATACACGATATGATGTAGGGCGAAATGACAGTAGTTTGTTGGATTATGTATTGGTAGATAAAAGACTGTTGAGTAGACTTCAGGATGTACATGTTTATAGAGGGGCCACAGATATATCAGATCACTTTCTAGTTGTAGCTACACTGAGAGTAAAAGGTAGATGGGATACAAGGAGAATAGAAGCATCAGGGAAGAGAGAGGTGAAGGTTTATAAACTAAAAGAGGAGGCAGTTAGGGTAAGATATAAACAGCTATTGGAGGATAGATGGGCTAATGAGGCATAGGCAATGGGGTCGAAGAGGTATGGGGTAGGTTTAAAAATGTAGTGTTAGAGTGTTCAGCAGAAGTTTGTGGTTACAGGAAAGTGGGTGCAGGAGGGAAGAGGAGCGATTGTGGAATGATGATGTAAAGAGAGTAGTAAGGGAGAAAAAGTTAGCATATGAGAAGTTTTTACAAAGTAGAAGTGATGCAAGGAGGGAAGAGTATATGGAGAAAAAAGAGAGAAGTTAGAGAGTGGTGAAGCAATGTAAAAAGAGAGCAAATGAGAGGTGGGTGAGATGTTATCAACAAATTTTGTTGAAAATAAGAAAAAGTTTTGGAGTGAGATTAACAAGTTAAGAAAGCCTAGAGAACAAATGGATTTGTCAGTTAAAAATAGGAGAGGAGAGTTATTAAATGGAGAGTTAGAGGTATTGGGAAGATGGAAGGAATATTTTGAGGAATTGTTAAATGTTGATGAAGATAGGGAAGCTGTGATTTCGTGTATAGGGCAAGGAGGAATAACATCTTGTAGGAGTGAGGAAGAGCCAGTTGTGAGTGTGGGGGAAGTTCGTGAGGCAGTAGGTAAAATGAAAGGGGGGTAAGGCAGCCGGGATTGATGGGATAAAGATAGAAATGTTAAAAGCAGGTGGGGATATAGTTTTGGAGGGGTTGGTGCAATTATTTAATAAATGTATGGAAGAGGGTAAGGTACCTAGGGATTGGCAGAGAGCATGCATAGTTCCTTTGTATAAAGGCAAAGGGGATAAAAGAGAGTGCAAAATTATAGGGGGATAAGTCTGTTGAGTGTACCTGGTAAAGTGTATGGTAGAGTTATAATTGAAAGAATTAAGAGTAAGACGGAGAATAGGATAGCAGATGAACAAGGAGGCTTTAGGAAAGGTAGGGGGTGTGTGGACCAGGTGTTTACAGTGAAACATATAAGTGAACAGCATTTAGATAAGGCTAAAGAGGTCTTTGTGGCATTTATGGATTTGGAAAAGGCGTATGACAGGGTGGATAGGGGGGCAATGTGGAGATGTTGCAAGTGTATGGTGTAGGAGGTAGGTTACTGAAGCAGTGAGAGTTTTTACGAGGATAGTGAGGCTCAAGTTAGAGTATGTAGGAAAGAGGGAAATTTTTCCAGTAAAAGTAGGCCTTAGACAAAGGGTGTGTGATGTCACCGTGGTTGTTTATATATTTATAGATGGGGTTGTAAGAGAAGTAAATGCGAGGGTCTTTGGGAAGAGGCGTGGAGTTAAAAGATAAAGAATCACACACAAAGTGGGAGTTGTCACAGCTGCTCTTTGCTGATGACACTGTGCTCTTGGGAGATTCTGAAGAGAAGTTGCAGAGATTGGTGGATGAATTTGGTTTGGGTGTGCAAAAGAAGAAAATTAAAGGTGAATACAGGAAAGAGTAAGGTTATGAGGATAACAAAAAGTTGTGATGAAAGATTGAAATCAGTTGGGGGAGGAGTATGGAGGAGGGGGAAACGATTCAGATTTTGGGGAGGGACGTGTCAGCGGATGGGTCTATGAAAAGAGAGGTGAATCATAGAATTGATGAGGGAAAAAGAAGGGTGGTGCCTTAGGAGTCTGTGGAGCAAAGAATTTTGTCTTGGAGGAAAAGAGGGGAATGTATGAGGTTTTTTTTACCAACGCTCTTAATGGGTGTTGAAGGTGGGTGATGAATGTTGCGCGGGAAAAGGCTGGAGGCAGGGAGAGTCGTCTGAGGGCAATGTTGGTTGGGAATATAAAGCAGAGAATTTGTAGTTTGGAAGTTAGGGGAGGGTGCGGGGTTACAAAAAATGTTGTCCAGAGGGCCGAGGAAGGGTTTTGGGTGGTTCGGTTGAGAGAATGGAGCGAAAGAATGCTTCAAGGTGTATCAGTTTAGTGGGAAAGGAGGCGGGGTGGGGTCGGCCCCGGAAGGGTTGGGGGAGGGGGTAAAGGAGGTTTTTTGTGCGAGGGGCTTGGATTCCAGCAGGCGCGTGGGGGGTGTTTTTGGAGTGAAGGAAAACAAAAGGTTTTTAAAACTTACGTGCGTTGGAGTGTGAGCAAAGTAACTTTTGAAGGGGTTCAGGGAAAAAGGCAGGCCGGCTTGAGTCCCGGAGATGGGAATCAGGCCCGCCCCTGAAGGAGGGGGTGTTAAGTTGAGTTTAAAAACTGTGTGTAAAAAACACCCTTCTGGCAAGACAGTGATGGAGTGAATGTGGTGAAAAATTTTTCTTTTTCGGGCCACCTGCCCTTTGGGGGGAATCGGCCGGGTGATAATAATAAATAATAAATATATATATATATATATATTATTATTATATTATTATTTTTTATATATATTTTATATTTAATATTATAATGTTGTAGGTAGTAGGGTTTGGGAGACAGCAACACCAGGGGGGTACTACCCTCCTGCCAAAGGGGTGTAAACGAAAGCCCCGTAAATTTTTTTACATGATGGTTTGGATTGCTGGTGTCTTTTGTCTTTCTCATAAATATGCAAGATTACAGGAAAGTCTTGCTACTTCTACTTACACTTAGGTCACACTACATATGTGTACAAGCATATATATACACATCCCTCTGGGTTTTCTTCTATTTTCTTTCTAATTCTTGTTCTTGTTTATTTCCTCTTACCTCCATGGGGAAGTGGAACAGAATTCTTCCTCTGCAAGCCATGCGTGTCGTAAGAGGCGACTAAAATGCCGGGAGCAAGGGGCTAGTAACCCCTTCTCCTGTATATATTACTAAATTTAAAAGGAGAAACTTTAGTTTTTTCTTTTGGGCCACCCGCCTCGGTGGGATACGGCTGGTATGTTGAAAGAAGAAGAATATATATAATGTATATACGGTTAACAATTAGCAAGCGGGAGAAATTATTTGCCTATCAAGAGTAAGCAACTAATCACCTTAAAACTATTGGTTCCACTATTTTTAGTGTTATATTTTTCTGTATTCGACTGAAAAAGCCTGCTACGCAGGTGATATGTTTCTACAATAAAAAAGAAGCAAGGTGTTTCACATGTGTATTATTCCTCAACATATATTAAGCAGTATTTGAATATTGTAAACATTATTATTATTATATTATTAATTATTATTATTTTTTATTATTATTATTATTATTATTATTATTATTATTATTATACTGCTGGAAACTTACTTTCTACAATCTCTATAAAGATAAGAATGCCAGTCGCCACAGCCAGAAGTACCTGTAAGATACAATGGTGAAAGTGAACACAGAGGGATGAATATGAATGCACTGGGATGAAAGTGAACTCATGGAAGTGAAAATGAACATACTTGAATAAAAGTAAACACAAGCATTAAATTCATCTCAGACGTGAAAGTGAACACTCAAGTATGACAATGAACCCTCAAGTATGACAATGAACCCTCAAGTATAAAAGTGAACACACGAGTATGAAAGTAAACACACAAGTATGAAAGTGAACACTCAAGTATGAAAGTGAACACTCAAGTATGACAATGAACCCTCAAGTATAAAAGTGAACACACGAGTATGAAGTAAAACACCAGTATGAAAATGAACACTCAGTAGAAAGTAAACACACAAGTATGAAAGTGAAAATCAAGTATGAAGGTGAACCACTCAAGTATGACAATGAACCCTCAAGTATAAAAGTGAACACACGAGTATGAAAGTGAACACTCAAGTATGACAATGAACCCTCAAGTATGACAATGAACCCTCAAGTATAAAAGTGAACACACGAGTATGAAAGTAAACACACAAGTATGAAAGTGAACACACAAGTATGAAAGTGAAACACACAAGTATGAAAGTGAACACACAAGTATGAAAGTGAACACACAAGTATGAAAGTAAACACACAAGTATGAAAGTGAACACACAAGTATGAAAGTGAACATACAAGTATGAAAGTGAACACACAAGTATGAAAGTGAACACACAAGTATGAAAGTGAACACACAAGTATGAAAGTGAACACACAAATATGAAAGTGAACACACAAGTATGAAACTGAACATACAAGTTTTGAAAGTGAACACAACAAGTATGAAGTGACACCAAGTATGAAAGTGAACATACAAGAATGAAGTGACACACAAGTATGAAGTGAACACTACAAGTATGAAGTGAAACAAAGTATGAAAGTGACACACTGTATGAAAGTGGACAAAGTATGAAAGTGAATACAAGTAGAAAGTGAACATACAGTTGAAGTGAACACACAAGTATGAAGTGACACCAAGTTATGAAAGTGAAATACAAGATGATAGTGAACACACAAGTATGAAAGGGGAACAAACAAGTTATGAAAGTTGAACATACAAGATGAAGTTTAACACACAAGTATGAAAGTGAACACACAAGTATGAAAGTGAACACACTAGTATGAAAGTGACATACAAAATATGTTTGAACACACAAGTATGAAAGTGAACACCAAGTATGACTGACACACAGTATGAAGTGAACTACAAGTAAAGAAACTAACAACAAGTATTTAAAGTTTAACATACAAGTATGAAAGTGAACACACAGTAATGAAGTGAACATACAAGTTTTGAAAGTGTAACACAACATGAAGTGAACATACAAGTATGAAAGGAACAACAAGTATGAAGTGAACAAAGTATGAAAGTGAACACACCAAGAATTGAAAGTGAACCCTAAAGTATGAAAGTGACACACAAGTATGAAAGTGAACATACAAGTATGAAAGTGAACACACAAGTATGAAAGTGAACATACAAGTATGAAAGTGAACACACAAGTATGAAAGTGAACATACATTATGAAAGTGAACACAAAAATGAAAGTGAACAAAGTATGAAAGTGACACACAAGAATGAAAGTGAACCACACAAGTATGTAAAGTGAAAATACAGTATTTAAAGTGAACACACAAGTATGAAAGTGACATACAAGTATGAAAGTGAACAACAAGTTGAAAGTGAACATACAAGTATGAAAGTGAACACATAAGAATGAAAGTGAACAAAGTATGAAAGTGAACACACAAGAATGAAAGTGAACACACAAGTATGAAAGTGAACACACAAGTATGAAAGTGAACACACAAGAATGAAAGTGAACACACAAGAATGAAAGTGAACACACAAGTATGAAAGTGAACACACAAGTATGAAAGTGAACACACAAGTATGAAAGTGAACACACAAGTATGAAAGTAAACTCAAGTATGAAAGTGAACACACAAGTATGAAAGTGAACACACAAGTATGAAAGTAAACTCAAGTATGAAAGTGAACACACAAGTTTGAAAGTGAACACACAAGTATGAATGTGAACACACAATTATGAAAGTAAACTCAAGTATGAAAGTGAACACACAAGTTTGAAAGTGAACACACAAGTATGAAAGTGAACACACAAGTATGAATGTGAACACACAATTATGAAAGTAAACTCAAGTATGAAAGTGAACACACAAGTATGAAAGTGAACACACAAGTATGAAAGTAAACTCAAGTATGAAAGTGAACACACAAGTTTGAAAGTGAACAAACAATTATGAAAGTAAACTCAAGTATGAAAGTGAACACACAAGTATGAAAGTGAACACACAAGTATGAATGTGAACACACAATTATGAAAGTAAACTCAAGTATGAAAGTGAACACACAAGTATGAAAGTAAACACACAAGTATGAAAGTGAACACACAAGTATGAAAGCGAACACACAAGTATGAATGTGAACACACAATTATGAAAGTAAACTCAAGTATGAAAGTGAACACACAAGTATGAAAGTGAACACACAAGTATGAAAGTGAACACACAAGTATGAAAGTGAACACACAAGTATGAAAGTGAACATACAAGTATGAAAGTGAATATACAAGTATGAAAATAAACTCAAGTATGAAAGTGAACACACAAGTATTGATGTCAACACACAAGTATGAAAGTGAACAAATAAATATGAAAGTGAACATACAAGTATGAAAGTAAACTCAAGTATGAAAGTGAACACACAAATATGAAAGTGAATACACAAGTATGAAATACTTGTGCATTCACAATCCAGGATTGTTTGGTCCCATGCCGTGGGTAAAGTGAGTTTTCGACCTCATGAGGCAGGTCAAAACAGCATAGGTTCGAGTCCTTGGCTAGTTGCATTGTTAATGATATATATATATATATATATATATATATATATATATATATTATATATATATATATATATATATATATATATATATATATATATATATATATATATATATGTATATATATATATATGTATATATATATATGTATATATATATATATATATATATATATATATATATATATATATATATATATATATATATATATATATATATATATATATGAAAAACAACTCGTTAAAAAGAACTCGTTAATCATGATTTACCATTGTCAGTTCCTACTATCATTAAACTTTTTAAACTTTGCATTGTTGATGCAAAATTTGTATTTAATGATAAGTTTTACACTCAGAAGTTTGGTATGGCAATGGGAAATCCTCTTTCATGTTCTTAGTAACCTATACATGGAATTTTTTGAAACAAGGTTGCTTAACACAATCCTCCCTAATAGAATTAAATGGTTCAGATATGTTGATGATATTTTGTGTCTTATGCCCAAGAATGTAGATATACACCATTTCCTTGGTGGATTAAATGCCTTAGCCCATCCTATAAACTTTACTGTTGAGTTTGAAGAAAACAACTCATTGCCTCTTCTAGATGTTTTAATTATTAAGGATAATAATGAATTCAAATTTAAAATTTACAGAAAACCTACAAATAACTGTTCCTATGTCCACTATTATTCTTCACATCAAGAAAGAGTTAAACTGTCTGTTTTCTCATCAATGTTTTTGAGAGCTTCACGTATTTGTAGTCCAGAGTTCATAGATGAAGAAATATCCAAAATTTATGAAATAGCTAATGATTTGAAATACCCAAGAAATGTAATTGATAAATCTTTTAAAATTACTAGAAATACTTTTTACAATCCAAAAAGGGACAACCAACCTTATTCAACTAAAAATATGTTGGTTCTCCCTTACCATGAAAACTTGGTTGATATGCCTTCTCTTCTTATGACTTTTAATATCAAAGTTGTATTTAAAAATCTTGATACAGTAAAAAAAAATTTTGATAAAGAATTCCCCCCAAAATGCTGACGGATGTGTCTATAAGATTCCTTGTAAAATTTGCCATAAAGTTTATTATGGTCAAACTGGTAAAAGTCTCGAACTAAGATTAAAACAAAATAAATACAGCATTAGAACTCGATAAGATTCCAATGCTCTATTTATTCATGTGACAGATTTTAACCATCCAACTGATTTTCAAATAGTTGAGAAAGTTACATCAAGCAAGTCCATGGTCGACAGGAATATAATTGAATCTTGTTTCATAAAAAGCACTTTTGACAATAATATGAATATTTCCTTTGGTTTATATAAATTAGATCCATTTATAATTAATAGAATTTGGGAAGAATTTAATAATACATTGGACAAATAATAAATTTTAAAATTTTTAATTCTTGGGTAGAATAGTTTGTTTGTGGGTTGTGTGAAGGACCTGTTTAGTTGGGCCAGCGGGCCTTCTGCAGTGTTCCCTTTCTTATGAGTCGCGCGTCAGGTGTTGCTTTGTTGGGGGATGTGATAGTGAGGTGTGGGCTAGACCCTTTATATACCTTCCTTTGATGCATTACTTTTATTGTTCATTGATAATGTGAGTAGTCACGAAAGCGCTTGGAATTTCTCTATTCTTTCACAGTGGTTGTTTTGCATATTCTGAAATCACCTGTTTACTGTGATCTTATTGCAGATTATATATATAATATATATATATATATATATATATATATATATATATATATATATATATATATATATATATATTATATATATTATATATATATATATATATATATATATATAATATATATATATATAATATAATATATTTTATATATAATATATATATATTATAATATATATATATATATATATATATAATATATATATATATACATATATATATATATATATATATATATATATATATATATATATATATAATATATATATATATATACTATATACTATATACTATATATGGCATTATAGAAGAGACTGACCAGTTCGAGGGAAGCATTGATGAAGGCCAGAGTCCGCAATGAACAGCAGCACTTGTAACGGGACATCAGCTGCTTCACCTTATCCATGGTGCAGGTGTAACGCAGCTGCTGCACCAGAAAAAGGCTAAAACCTGTGTACAAATAGGTTTATTATTAATGTAATTTATGACCCTCATTAAGCAACGTTTGCGCTAATACTAGTACACTCGGTGTTACCAAGATCAATATTATAACACAGACAGCACTGGAAGTTATTAACGGAATGAAACTTCAATATTAATTGACGAAATAAGAAACCTTCCCTGACGTACCCGGTCTTAATGATGTCTGTTACAAAGACTAAACTTTCTCATTTAAAATATTAACCGGAAGAAATTTGATTACTAGAGTAACTGAACACAAAATATCTGGGAAATATGTTCAATATATTTCAGCATTTTTTTTAAGTATGTGAAAAACTATAATTATAATATTAACTTGGGAAATTTTGGTGTCATTTATGGAACAAAATTTGTGACCTTAAATTCAATGTGTAAAACTTAATAATTCATCGGAGGGTTTTCAGCTTTATTATCAAATCATAAATATTAAAATGAAAATTAAATGAAATACCAGAATTATTAGAGTATGTGAGATTACTATCTGACTGTTGCTGCGGGAGCGAAGTTAATTAGCAGAGATTGAAAATTATTGGAACCAGCAAGCAGGAAGGAAACTCTGGTGCCAGTGACATTATTGAATTCAAACGAGTAGCGGAGTGGAAACCACTTTATGGTCAGGAACATGTTTCACGAGTGTGTGTGTGTGTCAACATCTGAAGGTCTTCCTGCTCTGCTAACAAAATACCTGAGGCCAGATCTTTAAGTACCACAGAGGTATCCTGGGAACAAATTATTCCTAGCGCTTATATACTAATAGTATATAAGCGCCAGCCTCCTTGCCTTTCCATCTTGTACAACTTGTCAGACACTTCAACATAATGGAATCTTGGTTCAGAGGACATCTACGTGACTTTCTTCACGGTTACTACAACTACTACTACAACTTACCCATCCCTTTGGGTATGACCTACTTCCACTGGGAATCCCGCCTACCAGAGACTATGCCTTCGTCTGTTACCCGTCCCCTTTCCACCTGATGATTAGTATATAAGCACCAGCCTCCTTGCCTTTGCTCCAGAATCTACATGACTACGGTGCTCTTCACATCAACTCCAAGGTTGAGGGACTGATAACTTCATATTTTGTATATAGTTCTACTGTCTTCAAATTATGTCCTAGACTCTAAGTAACAATCTCCATATTTCAAATATTGTTTTTTATTCCACTTTCGTGCATGGAACCACTGATCCTCTAGGTCCATCGTCCATTATAACCGGATAATCAATGCTCGTGGAGCTTTGTGAAGGGTAAAATAAAAAAATATATAAACTGTATGATGCAATAGCCATCTTCTATCAAAGAAGCTCCCATAAGTTTCCAGGTCACTCAAGGCATCACAAAACTTCACAGTTAGACGATCATTGGTAACCTTCACTGATCATGACGTCACCACTTGCGTGGGTGGGTTGTGAGACTGAGGTAATTATGGGCGTACCAGGACGGCGTCACAATTCACATGGGCGGGTTGGACGGGTAACTGAGGCAGTTGTGGGCGTACCTGGGAGCGTCAGCGCCCAGGTCCACTTTCCTGCGGTAACCTGGAACCTAACCTGCCATATAAGTGGGGCCCTACTGTACTGGATTTGGTCTGTTGTATGAGGAGCCTACCAGACACACACACTAGTAATAGACATACTCCTGATGCAGCAGACTTGGTTTGGTTGTATGGACTGGTTAGACCTGGAAACTGAGACAGCTGTGGGTGTCCCTGGGGACGCCACCAGCGGCTAGGTCATATAGTTAACTTAAGTATATCCGCAGGGTTTTCCTACCCTATTCTGTAAGAATGTTGCATTGTGAGAATACCGGCAGCGTCCTGCAATATTATTCCTCAATACTTACATGGGGGGACACCCTCAGTGTGCTGTTATTGTATTACATGTGGTAGCTACATGGCGTGAGGAATAGCTAACTTTATTTCTGTCCTATTTGCACCATACATGATAGATTGTGTTCGTACGTATATACGTTGACATTATATGCAGAAAGAGTAGAGGGGGAGATATATTTTGCTGGGACTGGAGAGTGAGAAGACGAGGTTGTCGTCGAAAACAACTGCATGTCAGTGTGCAGACCCCATTTACTTGTCACTCACCTTGACTCACACTAGTCACAACGCCTTCACCACTGATCTGCCAGTGGTACATCCTGTTGTCCTGTTTCACCTCACCATTGGCACTGTTGTTGTCTTTTATCACCTCACTAGTGGCACTGTTGTTGTCTTGTATCACCTCACCAGTGGCACTGTTGTGGTCTTGTATCGCCTCACCAGTGGCACTGTTGTGGCACTACTACTTCCCTTCCTCACAGAGGCTCAGGAAGGAAACCCTTGAGGCTCAACTGAAGTATTCCAGCTCAGGCAGTCATAATTCTTTACCTCCTGAAGAGTCCTATCCAATGTGATGAAAACTGTTCCCATGATCTAACAAAGAGTTTGATGTTGATATCCAAGCTTGTTGTTCTCAATGTGAAGAAAAATTCCGAGAGTGAAATATGTAGACTGTTAGGTTACTTTAGGATGTAAATACGTCTGATACAAAATCTCATATTACCTGTACGACACAGGTAGCAGACAAGGGTCCCGGCGATGCTGGCGCTGGAGAATTTATAACAGTATTTGAACTTCAACCTTAATCAGAACCGGTTGTTACGAAACTGCCAGCACACCCTTAATGCAGATTATATACACAGAGATGCGTGCGTCTTAGTGCATGTACACCCAGAGTTTACTTTAATACCGTTTTTAGACATTAAAGTACAGTATTCTTGCGTGGAGGTGAACGGATGAGATCCTGCCTTTACACTTAAAAATGTGAAATTTATAAAATGCAGATAAAAATATAAAAACAAAATTTACTCATTAAGGAGCTAGACAAAAGACTCATCAGAGTAACTCGGGCAGCTTGTTTTGTTTCAGTGTCTCAGCACTGCGGTTCAGAGGGGTAATGCCTGCTGTATCATGGGTACGAGCCTCACCTCTGAGGAGCTGGATGAGATTTTCGCATTGTACTCTGTGATAAACACGTAGCAACATGTACTTGAAATGTAGCTCTCAAACCTCATGTGTACTGTATATATATTGATTTGATTTGATTAGATCTGATTATTAAATTATACGACTACATACAGTATAGTGATCACTGTTTTATATTATTAACTAAATGTTACAAAATTGTAAAACTATAATGATTCAAAATAGAAATGTTCCAATTCATTGTTTAAAATAACTCAATTGTACTTGATATTGTAAATTGTCTACTGTAACTGTTACCATTAAATCTATTATAGCTTAGATAGTCTTAAGTTAATTTTAAGCTGCCCATAATGTTCTGCATACAAGTGACTTTCAACATGTACCCAACTGCTATAATACCTTGTATAACTATGTATCATGTCCTAATAAAATATTATTATTATTATTATTATTATTATTATTATTATTGTTATTATTATTATTATTATTATTATTATTATTATTATATTATTATTATTGTTATTATTATTATTGTTATTATTATTATTGTTATTATTATTATTGTTATTATTATTATTATTATTATTATTATTGTTATTATTATTATTGTTATTATTATTATTATTATTATTATTATTATTATTATTATTATTATTATTATTGTTATTATTATTATTGTTATTATTATTATTATTGTTATTATTATTATTGTTATTATTATTATTGTTATTTTTATTATTATTATTATTATTATTATTATTATTATTATATTATTATTATTATTATTATTTGTAACATCAATGTATCCTTTTAGGTCTTGTGTGAATTTGTAAAGTTTTAAGATTTTGTGTTAAAACTTATTTTGTGTACAATTGTATCATGATTTCGTGAGTCACTTTTTTTGACTCTTTTGTTATGAAAAATATTGCATATATGTTCCATCAGATTTTAATTTAAATTACTAGTCACGAAACTAAGTGGAATTAGTTGTTAGGAAGGGCTTAAGGAATTGAACCTGATGACATAATAATATGCAAAATGCTCAGAGGACTTGTCACAAAGATGCTAGGATTCAGGAAGTATTTCTTCAGCCTTGTGGAGACAGACTGCATACAGAGTTTTAAGGATAGGTACAACAGCTACGAGGCTGATACAATGTAAATCCTGCAAGATGGAAGTTAAAGGGCCGGGCCAGGAGCTGAGACTTAACCCTTTCAAGAACAAACAGGTGAGTACACAAATCTACATTCCATCAAATTCACACAAACACGCACCACAATGTATCCCGACTAACCGGTTTGGCGACTATAAAAACACAAGGTTATTAAAGTTACGCCTTGCATCTTACCATAGACTTCAGTCTTGCAGCATGCATGCACCTCACACCATAGCCTCTTGATCACTACACATGGAGTTAAGTAACCAGGAACATAAAATAAACAAAAATAAATCACACTTGTGGACTCACTCACCTTTGTACTGAGTCTCCCCACTGGCAAACAGGTTTTCTTTTACACTACGAAAGTGTCTCTTAGAGCCGTGGTTGTCGATATTATTAAGGTCCCATCAGGTACTGTAGTAACTCTGTGATGTTGACCACAAGTCTTGAATATAGTTAGTACGACGCACAAGTCAAGAACACACTGTGTGCATGTATCCTCCCCACCTCCACCACTGCTGAGGATAACAAATATAGGATAATAGTATACCTTGCATCCAGCTCTACAAGATGTCGCTAGATTATTTAATTCTTACATTCAATATTTGTCGTTCTCCACATTATTATATATATTCCAACGTTAAAAATAATGCTGCATGTTGCTGTCTATTTATCTATATGTTATGAGCAAAATTTGGCTAATATGATAAAATACGTAAGTAGTTAACTCAGGTAGTGTGAACAATGAGGAAGTTAACCAAAATGTCAACGTTTAACAGTTCCTGTCAAGGTCAGACTCATCGTAATGTTGTTAAGAAAACTCTTCCAATATACTTATTACTTATTATTAAACTTTATATGATAGCCATTTATTAAACAGTCAACACTTTTTTAATGTTGCAGTAAAGTACGTAATATATATAAAGAAGCAAGGCTAAGGCTGGGGTACGTAAGAGAGGGATGATTATTTTCCATTACTTATAACCCTAATTTTTTAAAGGGGTAGATCGGGAAGCCAGCGGAAGGCCTAGGTCAGATGACGAAAAGCTCCAGAGGCAGGTCTTAATATAATCTTTATTTACTACAAGTACATGTACAAGGTATACAGCCCTAGCTGACAACAATGACATACTACTACATAGAAAGCCACTTGTTATGCTGAGCATGTCGGGCAAATTAGGTCAGTGTCCCAGGATGCGACCCACACCAGTCGACTAACACCCAGGTACCCATTTTACTGATGGGGAACATAGACAACAGGTGGAAATAGACACGCCCAATGTTTCTCCTCTGGCTGGGAATCGAACCCAGGCCCTTGCCGTGTGAAGCGAGAGCGTTAACCACCAGGCCACCTGGCGTCAGGAAACACTTGTCCTGTTTCCTGACAAACCTTACCTAACCTAACCTACGGGTGTTGGCACCATGGGTGTTTAACATATTCATAAATGGGGTTGCAAACGAAGTGTATGTTAAGGTATGGGATTAAAACATAGAGAATTTAATAAAGAGTGGGAGCTGTCACAATTTATTTTTTTCCGATGGCACAATACTTTTGGGAGAGTCTGAAGAGAATTTGCGAAGAATAATAAATGAATTTGGGGAGGGTATGTAATGAAAAGAAATTAAAAGTAAACATAGGAAAGAGCAATAAAATAGGTAATGAAAGAGTACAAATCAGATTGGAAGTAGGAAGTATGAAGGAGGCGAATGAGTTCAGATATTTGGGAGTAAACTTGTCAACAGATGGACCACAGATGAGGTAAACCATATAATTAACGAAGAGAAAAAGTTGGGTGTCGCACCGAGGCATCTGTAGAGACAAACAACGTTTCTCGTGAAGGCAAAAAGGGAAATGTACAAGAGTATAGTGGTATCAACATTCTTATATGGGTGTAAAGCATGGGTTGTAGACGTTGCAGCCAGGAGGCTGGAGGCAGTGATGTCATGTCTGAGGGCAATATTTGCTATGAATATTTTGCCGAGAATCGTAGTTTGAATATTAGGTTACTAAAAGTATTATTATATATATATATATATATATATATATATATATATATATATATATATATATATATATATATATATATATATATATATATATAATATATATATATATATATATATATATATATATATATATATATATATATATATATATATATATATATTATATATATATATATATATATATATATATATATATATATATATATATATATATATATATATATATATATAAATATAGGATGGGGTACGGTAATGGATTTGCGTATTTTGCATTTTGTATTTTACTTCAACCTGAAATATATTTTGGTTGAATATGTAAAACAAATTGATGTTGGTTGGTTGACTGATGGGGTTTTTAAAGCGTATCTATTAAACAAGAGTTATTAAGACGTCACGTAACTTTCACCACCAGAGAACACTGTCACCACTACAATAAGTCTTAAGGTACATTCTCAGCATATATTTACCTCTCGGTGTACTGTGACTATTATGTAATTGCTCTTCATAATTTACTTCATAAAATCATTGTAAAATGTTATAGTTTTGTATAAGTGAAAAATATATTATATTGTTTGACTTTATATGGTTATCCTGATGATTTTAAACGATCAAAACATTATCATTGTTCTTATGCACATTATAAACTAATATTATTCATGTGTTATGTACTAAAACCTAAATAAAAACTTATTTAAATGATTAATTTTGAAGTAGTTTTTACTTTCCTTATTATTAAAACTTTCCCAAATTCTAGAGAGTTTTTCCAAGTTTTTTTTGTTTGAAAATTTAACTATAATAACGTGAAGATGTTGGGCACACACAAGAAACAACATTTCAAAGTATCTCTTAGAAATATGCTATTTTCTAACAAGGCTGACACTAATGTTTCAGCAATAGCAAACAACTACTGACGGATAGCGCTAACGTCCCATATAAAAATCTTTGAAAGGGTTCTAGGAAGCAACATCACCACCCATCAAGATACACAACCTAGGGAGGCATGGGTTTAGAGCACATTGTTCCTGCCTGTCCCAGCTACTGGATCACTATGACAAGGTCCTGGATGCTCTAGAAGACAAACAGAATGCATATGTAGTATACACAGACTTTGCAAAAGCCTTTGACAAGTATGACCATGGTGTAATAACGCACAAAATGCGTGATAAAGGAATAACAGGAAAAGTCGGTAGATGGATCTATAATTTCCTAACAAATAGAACACACAGAGTAGCAGTAAACAGTAAAGTCTGAGGCGGCTACAGTGAAAAGTTCTGTTCCACAAGGCACAGTACTCGCCCCCATCTTGTTCCTCATCCTCATATCGGACATAGACAGGGTATATATATAAGCCACAGCACCGTGTCTTCCTTTGCAGATGACACCCGCATTTGCATGACAGTGTCCTCCATTGAAGACACTGCAAGACTCCAGGCGGACATCAACCAAATCTTGGGCCGCAGAAAACAATATAAAGTACAATGATGAGAAATTTAAATTACTCCGATATGGAAAACGAGAGGAAATTAAAACTTCATCGGAGTATAAAACAAATTCCAACCACACAATCGAACGAAAAACTAATGTCAAAGACCTGGGAGTGATCATGTCGGAGGATCTCACCTTCAAGGACCATAACATTGTATCAATCGCATCTGCTAGAAAAATGACAGGATGGATAATGAGAACCTTCAAAACTAGGGAGGCCAAGCCCATGATGACACTCTTCAGGTCACTTGTTCTATCTAGGCTGGAATATTGCTGCACACTAACAGCACCTTTCAAGGCAGGTGAAATTGCTGAACTGGAAAATGTACAGAGAACCTTCACAGCACACATAACTGCGATAGGACACCTAAGTTACCACACTTGAAGTTCCTGAACCTGTACTCCCTGGAATGTAGGATGGAGAGAAACATGATTATATACACCTGGAAAATCCTAGAGGGACTAGTACCAAACTTGCACACGAAAATCAGTCCCTACGAAAGCAAAAGACTCAGCAGACGATGCAACATTCTCCCAATGAAAAGCAGGGGTGTTACTAGCACGTTAAGAGACAACACAATAAGTGTCAGGGGCCCAAGACTGTTCAACTGCCTCCCAGCATACATCAGGGGGATTACCAATAGACCCCTGGCTATCTTCAAGCAGGCACTGGACAAGCACCTAAAGTCAGTACCCAGCCGGGCTGTGGTTCGCACGTTGGATTACGTGCCGCCAGCAGTAACAGCCTAGTTAATCAGGCCTTGATCCACCATGAGGCCTGGTCACAGACCGGGCCGCGGGGGCGTTGATCCCCGGGACTCTCTCCAGGTATACTCCCCGCCTCCCACTCAGTATACCCAGGTATACTCCCCGCCTCCCACTCAGTATACCCAGGTATACTCCCAGAAAGATGGGGAAGGTCTTGTCTCCAATAAAGTGATAAAAATAGTGAAGTTTAGAAAATACTTGTTTAATAAGAACACAACCATTTAATTAACTACAGAAACACAAAACTTATCGCCAGAGAAAGCAACATTTAGTACCGAAGAATCCTGGGATCATCACTTATCTGTATATCCAACAACTTCAACCAGAACAACGGCTTCTGTAATATAACTAAACCTCTTGCCAAGAAACTTTTTCTTCGTTATCCCACATAAGAACATAAGAACGGAGAAACACTGCAGAAGGTCTACTCATATACTTATCCAATCTCTTTTAAAAGGTTCCCAAGTGTTTAGACTCTGTCACCCTGCTCGGAAGATTGTCACCTGCAGCTTTCTCCACCTGACACACTATTCTCATCCTATATTCTCACTTATGTTTCACTCATGTAGATCTGTTTGTGACTTGATAAAGAACACTGCGTGGGCGAAACGTTGTCAATAAAGGATCACATTATACTGCTTATGTATATTTCCATGTGCAGTATACCCAGGTATACCCCCGGGGGGATGGGGAAGGTCCCACCTCCCACCCAGCATGCGCAGTATAACCAGGTATATCAAAATGGTATACAATACCGACTGGTTGGTAGGTAAGACACATAGGCAACATTTAGGTAACTTTATTCCGAAACGTTTCGCCTACACAGTAGGCTTCTTCAGTCGAGTACAGAAAGTAGGCAGGAACAGTAGAGATGTGAAGACCATGTAATCAGTCCATCACCCTTGAAGAAAACACCTTGGACAACTTTTTCAAGTGAGAATTGTTTGATGTGAGAGGGACGTGACCTCTCAGTGGCTACATTCTCACTACTACTACTCTGCACCTCTCCTTCCCACAGTATTTAAGTCTCAACACTGTCGCTTGATCTTCAGTTAGTTCCAGACTTTGGAACCGAACTTCTCCAGGAAGAGGGACTGACAACCTCAAATCTACGACTTCAAGGGTGAACGACTGATTACATCGTCTTCACATCTCTACTGTTCCTGCCTACTTTCTGTACTCGACTGAAAAAGCCTACTGTGTAGGTGAAACGTTTCGGAATAATGTTGCCTATGTGTCTTACCTACCCAGGTATACCCCTGGAGGGATGGGGAAGGTACCACCTACCACCCAGCATATACAATATACCCAGGTATACCCCTGGAGGGATGGGGAAGGTACCACCTACCACCCAGCATATACAGTATACCCAGGTATACCCCTGGAGGGATGGGGAAGGTCCCACCTCCCACCCAGCATATACAATATACCCAGGTATACCCCTGGAGGATGGGGAAGGTACCACCTACCACCCAGCATATACAATATACCCAGGTATACCCCTGGTGGGATGGGGAAGGTCCCACCTCCCACCCAGCATATACAATATACCCAGGTATACCCCTGGAGGGATGGGGAAGGTACCACCTACCACCCAGCATATACAATATACCCAGGTATACCCCTGGAGGGATGGGGAAGGTACCACCTACCACCCAGCATATACAATATACCCAGGTATACCCCTGGAGGGATGGGGAAGGTACCACCTACCACCCAGCATATACAGTATACCCAGGTATACCCCTGGAGGGATGGGGAAGGTACCACCTACCACCCAGCATATACAGTATACCCAGGTATACCCCTGGAGGGAGGGGAAGGTACCACCTACCACCCAGCATATACAGTATACCCAGGTATACCCCTGGAGGGAGGGGAAGGTACCACCTACCACCCAGCATATACAGTATACCCAGGTATACCCCTGGAGGGAGGGGAAGGTACCACCTACCACCCAGCATATACAATATACCCAGGTATACCCCTGGAGGGATGGGGAAGGTACCACCTACCACCCAGCATATACAGTATACCCAGGTATACCCCTGGAGGGATGGGGAAGGTACCACCTACCACCCAGCATATACATATACCCAGGTATACCCCTGGAGGGATGGGGAAGGTCCCACCTCCCACCCAGCATATACAATATACCCAGGTATACCCCTGGAGGGAGGGGAAGGTACCACCTACCACCCAGCATATACAGTATACCCAGGTATACCCCTGGAGGGAGGGGAAGGTACCACCTACCACCCAGCATATACAGTATACCCAGGTATACCCCTGGAGGGAGGGGAAGGTACCACCTACCACCCAGCATATACAATATACCCAGGTATACCCCTGGAGGATGGGAAGGTACCACCTACCACCCAGCATATACAGTATACCCAGGTATACCCCTGGAGGGAGGGGAAGGTACCACCTACCACCCAGCATATACAGTATACCCAGGTATACCCCTGGAGGGAGGGGAAGGTACCACCTACCACCAGCATATACATATACCCAGGTATACCCCTGGAGGGATGGGAAGGTAACCTACACCCAGCGTATACATATACCCATATACCCTTGGAGGGATGAAGACGTCACCTACCACTCTTCCATTTCTTTATCTCGTATACCCCTAGGGATAAAGATATTTTGTTGTATAATTTCTTGTTGTTCAATATTCTTCATTCTTCAAGAAACTGTTTACTTTAATTTAAACCCCTCTTCTTCTTCTTCTTCTTCTTCTTCTTCTTCTTTTTTTATTCTTCTTTATTCTTTATTATTTTATTATATCTTCTTTTATTATTCTTCTTTCTTTTTCTTCTTGGATCTTTTAAACTCTTTTTATAATCTTCTTGTCTTTCTTCTTCTCTTCTTCTTATTATTATTATTATTATTATTATTATTATTATTATTATTATTATAGTAGTAGTAGTAGTATATACTAAATTATAATTTTTAATATTTATATATATATTGGAAGATTATTTAAAGACTCTAATATAAAAATTTTTTGGGTACTAGAAGTCAGGTAAACAATAGTTACTGAAGGACTGATGTTCACTCCGGTCCTTCAGGTTTTCTTTATTTTCAGAAATACAATAACGGATAAAAGTAAATAATCAAATAAAGTTTTCGTTTATTTAACTTTTTTGTCTCAATATTTCGTTTGAAAGTGTTTCTTAACATTATGTTTGAATTTTATTAACACAATGTTTGTCTCTAAACATTAGGTTTTTGTCTTATTAACACTATGTTTGTTAGTGTTTCTTAACATTATGTTTTTGTCTTTTTAACACTATGTTTGTAAGAGTTTCATAACATTCTGTTTGTGTCTAAAAAGATTATTTTTGTATCTCTAAACGCTATGTTTGAGTGTTTTAATGTTATATTTGCGTTTGTCAACATTATGTTTATGTCTCTTAAAGTTCGGTTTATGTCACTCAGCATTGTGCTCAAGTCTCACAGCATTGTGTTTACAAGTGTATTTAAGCAGCATGTTGATGTAGCATCAGTCTGTGACATCGCACCTTCAATATTTACATATACTCTCAGCGTCCCAGTAACACAACTGTACGACACACTTACCGTTAAAAGGCAACTAGGCTTTTTTTTTTTCCTCCCGCTGTGCCAACTCACGTTGACCTTATGACGGCATTTGCACCAGCAAGGTTGTTACGTTAACCTCGTTAGTTTATCACTCTGAAACGTTAACCATTTTAACTACCAGTGATGGTAGTGGATGAGTCTATCCGTTACCGCCAGTTAGTTCATGCGTCTTACTATTATCACTAAAGTGTCGTTGAGTCTAGTACATACGAGCACTAGCGGTGCATAAGTCTATCAGCACTAGGTGGATAAGGTTAACTAGCAGCTCTAGGCAGTGGATAAGTCTAACTACCATCAATAGAGTCTAACCACCAGCAATAGGTGGTGGATATGTCTAACTACTAGCACTAAGCAATTACCGAGCCTAACTACCACTAACTTCCTAGACTAACTATCAGCATTAAGGAACAAGCAATTCACTGCATATATACTGGCTACCAAGTATTAAATTTTAATAGCCTGCCACTTTTAAAATTTATTTAATGTGATTTAAAATTTATTTAATTTTTCATATTATATATTAATAATATTAGATCTGCAACTTAAAATGTATTTAAATTGAATTTCAAATTAGTATCAGTTCTGTCCAGATATTAAAATTATATACTGAAAGTCATTGAATTTTAAATGTAACTGAATGTTCAGTTCTTATGTATTCATGTAAGGTGTGTATTATTATGTATATACTGAAGTGTGAAAGTAACTAATTGTTATTATTGGTTTAATGGCAATATATACACTGAGAGGTGTGATTACTTAGTGTATATACACTGAGAGGTGTGTATTACTTAGTGTATATACACTGAGAGGTGTGTATTACTTAGTGTATATACACTGAGAGGTGTGCATTACTTAGTGTATATACACTGAGAGGTGTGCATTACTTAATGTATATACACTGAGAGGTGTGCATTACTTAGTGTATATACACTGAGAGGTGTGCATTACTTAGTGTATATACACTGAGAGGTGTGCATTACTTAGTGTATATACACTGAGAGGTGTGCATTACTTAGTGTATATACACTGAGAGGTGTGCATTACTTAGTGTATATACACTGAGAGGGATTGTTATATTACTTAGTGTATATACACTGAGAGGTGTGTATTACTTAGTGTATATACACTGAGAGGTGTGTATTACTTAGTGTATATACACTGAGAGGTGTGTATTACTTAGTGTATGTGCAGAGGGGTATGCATTTAACTGAGTATATTTACTGAGAGATGTGTATTTATCAGTGTACATGAACTGAGAGATGTGTATTTATCACTATATATACAATGAGGTGTGAATCTTTCAGTGTATATGCACCGAAGAATGTGCATTTATCAAAGTATATGCACTGAGAGACGTGTATCAATCAGTTTATAAACAATAAGAGATGTGCAGCTCTCAGTGTATGTACACTGAATGACGACAGATACTGTCTGTAAAAGAATCTTTAACTGAAGTAAAGTTTCGGTCTGTCAAACTCTATATCAAGTCACGACCTGATGACGATCATAACTTATCGAAAGACTAATCCGGTGAGAGCTCGTCTTTCAGTGTGTTTCCTTCACTACTGTCGTCAGAACTCCATATAGCTCCAGCATATACACTGAATTTAATCCTTATTTTAGGGTATATATGACTGGGTACCCTAGAGGAGGGTGTTCTTCCTGTATGGCAGACAGTGATAAACTACACCAAGAGAGGAAATTCAGTGTGAGTGTTGAGGGAAGGTTAAACACTCTGGTATTTTTTTATATTTTATTAATAAACTACACAGTTAACAAAAACATACAAGGGACAAGACATGAATGTGAAGAACATACAGGCGAATACATCGTGATTACGTATAGCAAGTACAATAACGGGAAAAAAGAATTACAACATACACTGGAATATTTTTGCAAAGTTAGATACAGCGAGAGGTGTCTATACCGCTGTGTATATACGCCCACAGTTTGTTTTAATACCTATTTTAAGATTTCAATTATCTTTAATGGTGATGTGCAGTTTATTTACAGCCGTTTTATGTCTCTTCTTCCAATAAACCAACCGCCATATTTTGGAAATTCAGCAATATCTATTTACTTCCACTAATATATATGGACTATCTGAGCGTGTTGAAAGTTTGCCGTCTAAAAAGCATATACAATTTTCTATTGATAATATTGATAAGAATCTGTAAAGGAAGTAATTCCTGAGAATAGCAAGAGCCAAATATTTGGAAGGAAATTACTGTCATTATGGTAGTGTTTTCATTCACAGAATGAATGACACTGACCAATAAAAAAAAAAGGTCCCTTGAAGCAAACACTGAATTAAAACAATTAACTTTGAATATAAAGTAGACTTTATTTTTAAATGGTTGGGAGATGACCAGACCAAGTCGTCTATGTGCTACAGATGTGTGGTAGTGTTGGTGGTGACTTGAGGTGGTGTTGGTGACGTGTGGTGGTAGTGGTGGTGACAGGTCAGACCAGGTCATCAGTGTCGTGGAGGCGGGTGTGAGTAGTGGTGGTGGTCACGGCTTGAAGATTCACTTCGTCCTCCTCAGTCGCCGTCATCTGTAACCCAGTAATTATGCAGTCATGTAGTTTAATTGCTTAACTCTGCACCTCCATAACCATCCTCTGAGCGGAATTCAATAAATTACAGAGGCACAGTACAGGTCCAGGGACTGGGTCCCAAAGTTTTCATAGCTAAGAGAGTTACACTGGTCATGAGCTAATTGCAGATTAATAATTTGATAATAGTCGCAATAAGCTGTTTAAACTGATATAAATTCAGCCACAAAAATATTACAGTGTAGCTTATAAGCGGTTATGAGTTACCTATAATACCCAATATTTTAGCAAAGCATGGTTGAAGTTAGATAAATTTTAGTGATTATGAGTTTTTGCAATAGGCAAAGTCGGAGTATTTTTCCCTTAATGACTGGTTATATGCCACTGTGGATCAAATACTTTGACACATCTTGAAAAAATTATGGGTAAATTTTCTCTGAATTCTTGAAATTTTTGGCATTCAGCACATAATGGCAATAGTTCTTTTGGCAATGTTTGCATTTAGTTAAGTCTACATCACTTAGTGATGTAGACTCAGCCGAAGCCCAGCAGTAGTGACATTCAAAAGTCTTCTGATATTGTTGGTTCCAACACAGGTACGTGGGCGCCTCCTGCGTTACAGAATGATGACTGATGGACTGACTGATGTCGGTCGCCCTCAGTCCCAAATCAATTAATTTTTCGTATTATTGCCCTTAAACTGCCTGTGGACAACCCAGAGCTGTACTCTGCTCCAGTTTTGATGACATATGCCTTTGCCAATTCATCAGTTCCAGCATGCATTGGAAGACCAATAAGAGAGGGAATCCACACAATGTAGACCCTGACTCCACTGCCTACAATTCTAGCATATTTGTATATGGCTTCTGTGGTGAGCATGTCACACTTAACAGTCGTGTATTGTTTGGCACCAGTGAATGATAATCACAATTAAAGTTTCTTCTTCAGATATGTGAGCACACTGAGTGCAAGAAGTATACCATAGAATTCAGTCTGAAGAGTGAAGCCCAATTATTGAGACTTGCTCCAATTCCCATACAATTTCCATGACAATAACGGCACTATCAGGTTTCGTGGACGGAATCATCAACATATATAATTTGATGGAGAATTTAAGGTATTAATAGAATTTAAGGCATCGTTCTTGGCTTCAGATTAAGATTTAATTGTGATCTAATTAGGCCTTATAAGGGAAAGTGAAGGATTGTGATTTGGAAAGAGGTAATTTCTTATTGTGCTAATAGGTGTCATTGTTGCCTTACTTGACACAGAACGTGTATTTGATTCATTTGATTCATGTATTTGATTCATTCAGTTATAGTTTTTTATGATCCTTTTCTAGACGTGATCTCTTGTGGGAAACAGTCAGCTTGCAACAGTTTATGTGCAGGAATTTGAATAAGTTTTCCTGAGTATATTAACATCAATAAAGACATTCGTTTCAGCGATACGATGTGTGCTGCTTATAATATTAAGTTCTTAATGCATATTTAGAATTTTGGTGGTACATTGACATTCTAGGATGATCCTCATCTTATCAAAACATCATTTTCAAAACATACATTATACTATTTGGCAACGAATTTAGAAGACACTGAAATTGTAATTGAAGATGTTTTGGTGGTATTGGAGGCGTTAAAAAAAAAAGCCGAGGCTAAGCCCAACAACTTACAGTGAGAGCGTAAGAGCGGACGACGACCATGGCGCAACACAAGCCCACAAACACAACACTGATGATGGCAAAGAGAGGCCACGTGTGAAAGATGAGGATGGAGTCGATGGCAAACACGCTGAGATCAGTCATCAACATCACACTCCTCATCCACAGCCATCCCATCACCAGATGGCGACGACTCTGTAAATGAAGTTTTATGTAGGACATTTAGCGATTTTTTCATAGCTTGTAAAACAGGGATTCGTTCTGACACTTTCCCAGTTCCATATATCTTGACTAATGCTTACCAAGAAAATAAGAGCTTATCATACATGCAGTTTATCAGGAACCAGGACAAGTGTTTCCTGACCGGGGTCTCAGTCATATAATGACTCGCAGCAGGAGCTTTCGGTCATCTGACCGAGGCCGTCCGCTGGCTTACCGGTCCACCCCTTTAAAAATTATGGTTATAATTATAATCATTTTTTAATACCTACCAAACGGTCACACACACACACGCAACCACACACACACACACACACACACAACACACACCACACACACCAACACACACACACACACAACATCTACACACATCTCTTTGCCAAGTTACACCGAGTGTCATATGGAGTGGGCGTGGAGCAGTGGTGTGTGTGGTAGCTCACTAGTTGAATGAAAGGAGACTATAAGGTGACACAACATCTGAGGAACTTCCTACAGAGCCAGCACAGAGACAGTTCAAAAGTCGGAAACAATGATGAATATAAGCCAAAAGTAAGGACCAGGAAGTTTATCCAGGGAAAGACATATGGTGAATGAAGAAGGCCCGAGTTTACGACAGTGTAGGGAGCTAAAAATTGAGGACTTCCTAAGGAAGAGTACGGAACCAAGAATGACAGGAAAATAGATAACGAAAGTGATGAATAATACAAGAAAAGGTAAGGAGGCACAGGAAGTTTGTTCAAGGAACAACTCAAATGAAGACCGAAACCCTGATTTACCCGACAAGGAAGAGGCAAGAATTTAAAAACCACCAGTGATAGTGAAAGACAGAAGGTCGGAAATCACAAGAAAATCACGGTATTGTCGAAGAGCTAAACGATTAATAGGAGGAAGCATGCAGAGAACAGAAAATACTCGGAAAGCAAAGGAACACCCGAAAGATAATACCCTCAAATGGATAAATCAACACAGGAGTCGCCCAAGTGACGAATTAAAACAGTGAGGTGGAAACTATAGAAGGTGGGGAACTCACAAGAAACGATCACGGGGTATGTGAGGAGCTCAACATGAGATTTAATTAAGGAAGTATTTACAGTAGAGACAGGAAGGGATCTGGGAAGACAGCACAGAGGGGAACACCAACAGGAAATATACCCTCAAGTGTTGGATGAAATACAAACAACAGAGGAGGAGGTGCAGAAGCTCCTAAGTGATCTTGATATCTCAAAGGCGATGGGTCTGGACAACATCTCCTCTTGGGTACCTAGAGAAGGACCAGAGAAGCTGTGTGTGCCACTAACTCACAATCTTCAATACGTTCCTTGAAACTGGGCAACTACCTGATATATGGAAGACGGCAAATGTAGTCCCCATTTTTAAGAAAGGAGACAGAAACGAGGCACTAAACTACAGACCAGTGTCTCTGACTTGTATAGTGTGCAAAGTCATGGAGAAGATTATCAGGAGGAGAGTGGTGGTGCACCTGGAATGGAACAAGATTATAAACGATTACCAGCACGGATTCATGAAAGGAAAATCCTGTGTCACAAACCTTCTGGAGTTCTATGACAAGGTAACAAAAGTAAGACACGAGAGAGAAGGGTGGGTTGATTGCATTTTCCTGGACTGCAGGAAGGCCTTCGACACAGTTCCTCACAGGAGATTAGTGTAGAAGCTGGAGGATCAGGCGCATTAAACAGGAAGGGCACTGCAATGAATCAGAGAATACCTGACAGGGAGGCAACAACGAGTCATGGTACGTGATGAGGTATCACAGTGGGCGCCTCTGACGAGCGGAGTCCCACAGAGGTCAGTCCTAGAACAAGTGCTATTTTTGATATATGTGAATGAATTGATGGAAGGCATAGACTCAGAAGTGTCACCGTTCGCAGATGATGTGAAGTTAATGAGAAGAATTAAATCAGATGAGGATCAGGCAGGACTACAAAGAGACCTGAACAGGCTGGACACGTGGTCCAGCAACTGGCTTCTCGAATTCAACCCTGCCAAATGCAGTGTCATGAAAATTGGTGAAGGGCAAAGAAACCGCAGACAGAATATAGGCTAGGTGGACAAAGACCGCAAACCTCACTCAAGGAGAAAGATCCTGGGGTGACCGTAACACCGAGCACGTCTCCGGAGGCACACATCAACCAGATAACTGCTGCAGCATATGGGCGCCTGCCAAACCTGAGAAAAGCGATCCGATAGCTTAGGAATCGTTCAAGACACTGTACACTGTGTACGTCAGGCCCATACTGGAGTATGCAGCGCCAGTTTGGAACCCACGCCTGGTCAAGCACGTCAATAAATTAAAGAAAGTACAAAGGTTTGCAACAAGGCTAGTTCCGGGGCTCAGGGGAATGTCCTACGAAGAAAGATTGAGGGAAATCGGACTGACGACACTGGAGGACAGGAGGGCCAGGGGAGACATGATAACAATATACAAAATACTGTGTGGAATAGATAAGGTGTACAGAGACAGGATGTTCCAGAGAGGGGACACAGAAACAAAGGGTCACAATTGGAACTGAAGACTCAGACGAGTCACAGGGATGTTAGCAAGTATTTCTTCAGTCATAGAGTCGCCAGGAAGTGGAATAGCCTAGCAAGTGATGGAGTGGAGGCAGGAACCATACATAGCTTTAAGACGAGGTATGACAAAACTCAGGAAGCAGAGAGAGAGAGGACCTAGCAGCGATCAGTGAAGAGGCGGGGCCAGGAGCTGAGTCTCAATCCCTGCAACCACAATTAGGTGAGTACAATTAGGTGAGTACACGCTGACCCGAAGTTGTTGTGCAGCCACATCAGGAGGAAAACAACAGTCAAGCACCAGGTAATCAGGCTGAGGAAGGAAGGAGGGGAGATCACAAGAAACGACCGTGAAGTATGTGAGGAGCTCAACTTGAGATTCAAAGAAGTGTTCACAGAGGAGACAGAAGGGACTCCAGAAAGACAGAGAGAGGGGGGATCACCGTCAAGTGTTGGACACAATACATACAACCGAGGAAGAAATGAAAAGGCTGCTAAGCGAGCTTGATACCTCAAAGGTGATTGGGCCTGATAACATCTCTCCATGGGTCCTGAGAGAGGGAGAAGAGGCGCTATGTGTACCACTAACAACAATTTTCAACACATCTGTCGAAACAAAACGACTACCTGAGGTATGGAAGACAGCAAATGTCGTGGTAAGGTGTTACAGTGGGCACCTGTAGCGAGCGGGGTTCCACAGAGGTCAGTCTTAGGACCGGTGCTGTTTCTGGTATTTGTGAACGACATGACGGAAGGAATAGATTCTGAAGTGTCCCTGTTTGCAGATGATGTGAAGTTTATGAGAAGAATTCAATCAGATAAGGACCAGGCAGAATTACAAAGGGATCTGGAGAGGCTGCAGGCATGGTAAAGCAACTTGCTCCTGAAGTTCAACCCCACCAAATGCAAAGCCATGAAGACTGGGGAAGGGCATAGAAGACTGCAGACGGAGTACAGTCTATGGGGCCAGAGACTAAAAACTTCACCCTAGGAAAAAGATCTTGGGGTGAGTATTAACACCAGGTATTTCTCCGGAGGCGCACATCAACCAAATAACTGCTGCAGCATACGGGCGCCTAGCAAACCTAAGAACACAATTCCGACATCTTAATAAGGACTCATTCCTTGGCTAGCGCAGGGTTCTTATTGATCAATACCACTCGTTCGTGGCTACAATAATATATATATATATATATATATTATATATATATATATATATATATATATATATATATATATATATATATATATATATATATATTCATCAAGTCGGCCGTCTCCCACCGAGGCAGGGTGACCCAAAAAGAAAATCCCCAAAAAGAAAATACTTTCATCATCATTCAACACTTTCACTTCACTCACACATAATCACTGTTTTTGCAGAGGTGCCTAGAATACAACAGTTTAGAAGTATATACGTATAAAAATACACAATATATCCCTCCAAACTGCCAATATCCCAAACCCCTCCTTTAGAGTGCAGGAATTGTACTTCCCATTTCCAGGACTCAAGTCCGGTTATATAAAATAACCGGTTTCCCTGAATCCCTTCATTAAATATTACCCTGCTCACACTCCAACAGCTCGTCAGGTCCCAAATACCATTCGTCTCCATTCACTCCTATCTAACACGCTCACGCACGCTTGCTGGAAGACCAAACCCCTCGCTCACAAAACCTCCTTTACCCTCTCCCTCCAGCCTTCTCCAGGACGACCCCTACCCCGCTTTCCTTCCCCTACAGATTTATACGCTCTCCATGTCATTCTACTTTGATCCATTCTCTCTAAATGACCAAACCACCTCTACAAACCCTCTTCAGCCCTCTGACTAATACTTTATTAACTCCACACCTTCTCCTAATTTCCACACTCCAAATTTTCTGCATAATATTTACACCACACATTACCCTTAGACAGGACATCTCCACTGCCTCCAACCGCCTCCTCGCCGCAGTATTTACAACCCAAGCTTCACACCCATATGAGTGTTGGTACTGCTATACTTTCATACACTCCCTTCTTTGCCTCCATAGATAATATTTTTTGCCTCCACATATACCTCAATGCACCCCTCACCTTTTTTCCTTCATCAATTCTATAATTAACCTCATCCTTCATAAATCCATCCACTGACACGTCAACTCCCAAATATCTTAAAACATTCACTTCTTTCATATTCCTTCTTCCCAATTTGATATCCAATTTTTCTTTATCTAAATCATTCGATACCCTTATCACTTTACTCTTTTCTATGTTCACTTCCAACTTTCTACCTTTACACACACTCCCAAATTCGTCCACTAACCTTTGCAATTTTTTTTTAGAATCTCCCGTAAGCACAGTATCATCAGCAAAAAGTAATTGTGTAACTTCCCATTTTGTATTTAATTCCCCATAATTTAATCCCACCCCTCTCCCGGACACCCTCGCATTTACTTCTTTTACAACCCCATCTATAAATATATTAAACAACCATGGTGACATTACACATCCCTGTCTAAGACCTACTTTCACCGGGAAGTAGTCTCCCTCTCTTCTACACACCCTAACCTGAGCCTCACTATCCTCATAAAAACTCTTTACAGCATCCAGTAACTTACCACCTATTCCATATACTTGCAACATCTGCCACATTGCTCCCCTATCCACTCTATCATATGATTTTTCTAAATCCATAAATGCAATAAAAACTTCCCTACCTTTATCTAAATACTGTTCACATATATGCCTCAATGTAAACACTTGATCTACACATCCCCTACCCACTCTGAAACCTCCTTGCTCATCCACAATTCTACATTCTGTCTTACCTCTAATTCTTTCAATAATAACCCTACCGTACACTTTTCCTGGTATACTCAGTAAACATATTCCTCTATAATTTTTACAATCTCTTTTGTCCCCCTTCCCTTTATATAAAGGGACTAAACACGCTCTCCGCCAATCCCTAGGTACCTTCCCCTCTTTCATACATTTATTAAACAAAATTACCAACCACTCCAACACTATGTCCCCCCTGCTTTTAACATTTCTATCATGATCCCATCAGTTCCAGCTGCTTTACCCCCTTTCATTCTATGTAATGCCTCACACACCTCCCCCACACTCACATCCTACTCTTCTTCACTCCTTAAAAATGGAATATCTCCCTGGCCAGTGCATGAAATTACTACCTCCCTTTCTTCATCGACATTTTAAAGCTCCTCAAAATATTCTTGCCATCTACCCAATACCTCCATATCTCCATCTACTAACTCCCCTACTCTGTTTTTAACTGACAAATCCAATAGTTCCCTAGGCTTTCTTAACTTGTTTAACTCACTCCAAATTTTTTTTTCATTAAAATTTCTTGAGAGTGCCTCTCCCACTCTATCATCCGCTCTCCTTTGGCACTCTCTCACCACTCTCTTCACCTTTCTTTTACTCTCCATATTCTCTACTCTTCTTATAACACTTCTGCTTTGTAAATACCTCTCATAAGCTACCTTTTTCTCTTTTGTCACACCCTTTACTTCATCATTCCACCAATCACTCCTCTTTCCTCCTGCACCCACCCTCCTATAACCACAAACTTCTGCCCCACATTCTAATACTGCATTTTTAAAGCTATTCCAACCCTCTTCAACATCCCCCCACTACTCATACATGCACCAGCCGACCTTTCTGCCAATAGTTGCTTATATTTCACCCGAACTTACTCTTCCCTTAGTTTATACACTTTCACCTCCCTCTTACTTGTTGTTGCCATTTTCCCCTTATCCCATCTACCTCTTACTCTAACTGTAGCTACAACTAAATAATGATCCGATATACCAGTTGCCCCTCTATAAACGTTTACATCCTGGAGCCTACCCATCAACCTTTTATCCACCAATACATAATCTAACAAACTACTTTCATTATATGCTATATCATACCTTGTATATTTATTTATCCTCTTTTTCATAAAATATGTATTACTTATTACCAAACCTCTTTCTACACATAGCTCAATTAAAGGCTCCCCATTTTCATTTACCCCTGGCACCCCAAATTTACCTACTACTCCCTCCACAACATTTTTACCCACTTTAGCATTAAAATCCCCAACCAAAACTCCCCACGCATTCACTCAACATTTCCCAAAATCTCTCTCTCTCCTTTATGCTTCTCTCTTCACCAGGTGCATATACGCTTACTATAACCCACTTCTCACATCCAACCTTTATTTTACTCCACATAATCCTTGAATTAATACATTTATAGTCCCTCTTTTCCTGCCATAGCTTATCCTTCAACATTATTGCTACTCCTTCTTTAGCTCTAACTCTATTTGAAACCCCTGACCTAATCCCATTTATTCCTCTCCACTGAAACTCTCCCACCGCCTTCAGCTTTGTTTCACTTAAAGCCAGGACATTCAGCTTCTTCTCATTCATAACATCCACAATCATCTCTTTCTTATCATCTGCACAACATCCACGCACATTCAGACTTCCCACTTTGACAATTTTTTTCATCTTATTCTTCTTGCTATCTTGGCTTAAATAGCAACACTCATCTTGCCATATATGACAAGTGAAAATTTGTGTATGCAATAATTTCACCAAAATCATTCTGAACCTAGCGAAAAAAATATATTTCACTGTGTTTGTTTAGTATTAAATTATTGTAAACAAATCTAAAATATATTTCGTTCGGTTAGGCTAAAATAAATTGCGCTTGTTATAATAAGGTTAGGTAAGTTTTCTAAGTTCGTTTTGGTGCAAAATTATATATTTTTACATCAATAGTAATGAAAAAAATATATCTTTAAACGTGTAAGAGAAAATTTTAGAAAGGACTTAATTTTAAATGAGTTCTTGCTAATTGACCAGTTTTACATATTCGGCACGACATATATATATATATATATATATATATATATATATATATATATATATATATATATATATATATATATATATATATATATATAATATGAGTAGTGGGGGGTTGAAGAGGGTTGGAATAGGTTTAAAAATGCAGTATTAGAATGTGGGGTAGAAGTTTGTGGTTATAGGAGAGTGGATGCAGGAGGAAAGAAGAGTGATTAGTGGAATGATGAAGTAAAGAGTGTGATAAAAGAGAAAAAGGTAGCTTATGAGAGGTATTTACAAAGCAGAAGTGTTATAAGAAGAACAGAGTATATGGAGAGTAAAAGAAAGGTGAAGAGAGTGGTGAGAGAGTGTTAAAGGAGAGCAGATGAAAGAGTGAGAGAGGCACTGTCAAGAAATTTTAATGAAAATAAAGAAAAATTTTGGAGTTAAAACAAGTTAAGAAAGCCTAGAGAACGAATGGATTTGTCAGTTAAAAACGGAGTAGGGGAGTTAGTAGATGGTGAGCTGGAGGTATTGGGTAGATAGCTTGAATATTTTGAGGAATTCGCAAGAGCAGGTGAAATATACACAAACACTGATCTCTGGCTGAAGGAGACTCGAACCTACGAACCTTGGAACAAGGTACGCAGTGCTATACCAATCTACCCACACTGGACAATACCTTGGCGTGCAGCTTGCATGCTGTAAGCCTTCTTCCTGAAAGCTGGCTGCCTTGGATCAATGTGTAGCGCAAGCTGCACGCCAAGGTATTGTCCAGTGTGGTTAGATTGGTAATAGCACTGCATACCTTGTTCCAAGGTTCGTAGGTTCGAGTCTCCTTCAGCCAGAGATCAGTGTTTGTGTATATTTCGCCTGCTCTTGCGAATTCCTTGCATATATATATATATATATATATATAATATATATATATATATATATATATATATATATATATATATATATATATATATAATATATATATATATAATATATTTCTGGAGGAAGCAGTGTCTGGAGAGGGTTTCGGGGGGTCAGTGCCTTCCTTGGTCCGCTCCGTGACCAGGCCTTGGGGTGAATCAAGGCCTGATTAACCAGGCTGTTACTGCTGACCTCACGCAAACCGACGAACAAATCACAGCCCGGCTGGTCAGGTACCGACTTTAGGTGCCTGTTATGCGCTTTCTTGAAGACTACCAGGGGATCTATTGCTAATCCCCCATATATATGCTGGAAGGCAGTTGAACAGTCTTGGGCCCCCTGACACTTATTGTATTGTCTCTTAGCGTACTCGTGCCGCCCCTGCTTTTCATTGGAAGGACGTTGCCTCTCCTGCCGAGTCTAATGCTTTCGTAGGGAGTGATTTTCGTGTGCAGATTTGGGACTAGTCCCTCTAGGATTTTCCAAGTTTATATTATCATGTATCTTTCTCGCCTGCATTCCAGAGAATACAAATGAAGGGGCTTCAATCGTTCCCGGTACTTATGCGTGCCGTGAAAGTTCTCTGTGTATTCTCCAGGTCTGCAGTTTTGCCTGCCTTGAAAGGGGCTGGTTAGTGTACAGCAGTATTCTAGCCTAGAGAAAACAAGAGATTTTGAAGGTTTTCATTATCCATGTGGAGAAATTTTCTCCAGGAGGGGGTATCAGCCCCCATCAACCCCTTCAGCCCCTTCAGCCCCTTTCAGCCCCGAGGGGCCCAGCCCTCTCAAGAGGGGCAAGCGTCTTGTTTACTGCTACAGTGATTAATCGATCACAGATGCCATACGAGTATGCGACGTGGTCAAGTTGACCGCTGCTCCTTGCTGTGCAGTGTTGCAAAGTGTAGTTTAATAAGAGACAGTACATCTCTTACTTTAGCAGGACAATTAAGGAAAATCCTGGTCCCTCCTTATTACCATAGTAAAGATAGTGGACATTGTTGTCTATGCTTAAGACAGCAAGAATCAAACCTTCTGTTTTGCTTCATCGAGGAAGTGGCAAGGAAGCAAAAGTACTAGGTCAGCATTTTCTTTGTGCTAGGGGAGTGACGGCATGGGGCGCTGTGGCGTCTTCAGATTACTTTTGACTCTACTGAGAGTGACACTGACGCCAGGATAACCAACAAAGAACAACGATCTGTGCGTTAGTGTGAACAAAGTGTCTCACAAAACCCAATAAACACTTAAGAGAAGTGTGATCAGCTTCTCTTGTGATAAGATTGTGAACAATAAAGACAAATCTTGTGGAACATAGTGTACCAGTGTGCATTTCCTAGACAATGGAAGACGTGGACATCCAAGGACACTTCAGCTTCTATCAAGTCACCGATACCTGTCGAAGGTGTGAAGAACACCATAGCTCACGTTACAAGAGCAAGGTATGTTACGAATTTCTTGTAGTACGGGGGACTGCGCAGTACTTGAGTCGCAAGGAGTTTGTAATCAACCTATAGTCGGCAGTAAGGTGTGGACTTTTGAGTCCAAACAAGTATGTAATTTGTCAGCCATCAGTGAATGAAATATGCTGACATAACACCCCCTAGGGGTAATTTGTAATCTTACAAATTATAAATCTTTACAGCCCGTTGAAAGATGGTTTCGACAGCTTCTAGACCTCGTCTGCAGGGGCGGCTGTGTAGACGATTTGCTGTCTTTTATCAGCTAAGTGTTCACTATATTTATATTTATAAATATCTTAGCTGGTAATGCCATTTCTCAACAATCCATCCTATCATTTTCCTTGCAGATGTGGTAGATACATTGTTGTGATCTTTGAAAGTGAGATGATCCGACATTATTACTCCTAGATTCTTTACATTAGTTGCTAGCTGTATTGTGTAGTTGGAATTTGTTTTATACTCTGATGCAGTTTTAATTTCCTAGAGTTTTCCATAGCAGAGTAATTTCGATTTGGTTTATGACCACTTGGAGACTTGCAGTGTCTTCGATTTATGACGCTGTCATGCAGGTTAGGGTATCAACTGCAAAGGAAGACACGGTGCTGTGGCTTACATCTCTGTCTATGTCAGATATGAGGATAAGGAACAGGATGGGAGTGAATACTGTGCCTTGTGGAACAGAGCTTGTCACTGTAACCGCCTCAGACTTTGTTTACTATTACGCTTTGTGTTCTATTTGTTAGGATGTTATAGATCCATCTACCAACTTTTCCTGTTTTTCCTTTATCACACATTTTGTGCGTTATTTCATTACGATCGCATTTATCGAAGGTTTTATTTGTCCTCTAGAGCATCCAAGACCATGCCATAGTGTTCCAGTAGTTGAGATAGGCAGGAGCGACCTGTTCTAAGCCAGTGCTGCCCTGGTTGTGTAACTTATGTGTATCTAAGTGGGTGGTGATTTTGCTTCTTAGAACCCTCTCAAAGATTTTTATGACGTTAGTGCTATCAGAATGTAATTCTTTGCAGTTATTCTACTGCCACTAGGTAAAATTGGTCAATTAGCAAGAACTCATTTAAAATTAAGTCCTTTCTAAAATTTTCTCTTATACGTTTAATTAAAGATATATTTTTTTCATTTATGTAAATATAAAAATTAATAATTTTGTTCCAAAAGAACATTAACAAAAAAAAGGCACAATACCGTGACTGGAACAATACACAAATAACTCGCACGCTCTCTGCCAATCCCTAGGCACCTTACTCTCTTCCATACATTTATTAAATAATAGCACAATCTACTCCGAAACTATATTATCTACTTTTCACATTTCTGTCTCTATCCCATCAATCTCAGCTGCTTTACCCCCTTTCACTCTACCCACTGCCTCACACACACCTTCCCCACACTCACAACTGGCTCTTCCTCACTTCTACAAGATGTTATACCTTTCTGCCCAATGCACGAAATCACAGCTTCCCTATATTCTTCAACATTCAGCATTTCCTCAAATTATTCCCTCCGTCTTCCCGATATCTCTAATTCTCTATCTAACAACTATCCTCTCGAATTTTAGATGTCAAATCCATTCGTTCCCCAGGATTTTTCAACTTATTAATCCCACTTCAAAACATTTTCTTATTTTCAACAAAATTTGTTGATAGCATCTCACCCACTGTCTCATTTGCTCTCCATTTACATTCCTTCCCCACTCTTTTAACCTCTCTCTTTCTCTCCATATACTCCTCCCTTCTGGTAAAAACCTCTCATATGCTAACTTTTTCTCTCTTACTACTCTTTTATCTCATCATTCCACCAGCCGCTCTTCTTCCCTCCTGCACCCACTTTCCTGTAACCACAAACATCTGCTGAACACTCTAACACTACATCCTTAAATCTACTCCATAACTCTTCAACCTCATTGCCTATACGATCACTAGCCCATCTTTCTTCCAATAGTTGTTTATATCTTACCCTAATTGCCTCCTCCCCTAGTTTATAAAGTATCTCGCTCTTACTTCATGCTTCTATTTTCCATGTATCCCATCTACCTTTTAATCTCACTGTAGCTACAACTAAAAAATGATCTGACATATCTGTGGCCCCTCTATAAAAATGTACATCCTGATGTCTACCCAACAGTCTTTTATTTACCAATACATAGTCCAACAAACTATTGTCATTACGCCCTACATCATATCTTGTATACTTATTCATTTACACCTGGCACCCTACACTTACTAACCACACCTCTAAACGCTTCTCCCTCTTTAGCATTTAGATCCCCTATTACTCTCTCACTTGGTTCAAAAGTTCCTAAACGCTCGCTTAACATCTCCCAAAATCTCTCTCTCTCTCTCTCTCTACTCTACACTCCTCTCTTTTCCAGGTGGATACACATTTATTATAACCCAGTTATTGCATCCGACTCTTGTTTTAATCCACATAATTTGAATTTATACATTTATATTCCTTCTTATTCTTCCATTACTGATCCTTCAACATTACTGCTACTTCTTGCTTAGCTCTAACTTTTTCAGATACTCCTAATTTATTCCCATTTATTTTTCCCCACTGAAATTCTACCCCCTTCAGCTTTGTTTCGCTAGGACAACCGACTTCTTTCATTTATAACACTGACAATCATCTCTTTCTTATCATCTGCATTACATCCATGCACATTCAAACAGCCCAGTTTTATAAAGTTTTTTCTTCTTTTCTTTAGTATTTCATACAGACGGGGTTACTAGCACATTGCTCCCGGCATTTTAGTCGCCTCATACGACACACATGGCTTATGGAGGAAAGATTCCATTCCACTTCCCCATGGAGATGAATGGAAATACAAAGAACGAAAACTATTCAGAAAAATAGTTAAAAATTCAGATCGGTATGTACACATATACTTGTACATGTATATGTAGTGTGACTAAGTGTAAGTAGAAGTAGCAAGACGTACTAGTTTTCTTACGTGTTTATGAGACAGAAAGAAAAAGATACCAGCATTCTTACCAATATGTAAAACAACTACAGGTTTCTGCTCCACACGCAGTTGGCAGGACGGTAGTACCTCCCTGAGAACTTCCGTCTTTACCACTGCTCTAGTGATTTCTTTCCCAAAAAAGCAGTGGCCCAGAGGTTATCAGCCTGGTCATTGCCAAAGATGTTACGATGACCAAGTACACTTTGTTAGTCATGGCTAAGAGGGAACAAACCTTTGTTAGTCAAAGCTAAGTGGAAACCAGTCATTGTTAGTCATGGTTAAGAGGAAACGACCCTTCATTAGCTATGACTGAGTGAAAACGAACCTTTGCTAGTCATGGCTAAGTGGAAACGTACCTTTGTTAATCATGAATAAGTGGAAATGAACCTTTATTAGTCATGGGTAAATGGAAACGGACCTTTTTAACTCCGTAGATAAGAATGGAAGTGATGACGATATGAGCCAGTAACTCCAAGATTCTTCCCACCATATCTGTGGAGACATGCTGATTACTGTATAGTTACACCTACGTTGAGAGAGAGGGAGAGAATTGAACAAAAACTTAACTGTACATACATTATTCTTGTGTCATTTATAGCAATATACAGCAAATAATTTTTCGCAGTATACCAATACATTTGATTATTTTTGGCTTAATTCATTCAGTAAATACTGACCTGGAAACTTCATATGAACCAATAACAGAATTATGGAGACGAAGCAAGCAAGCTGAAAAAAAAAAAATTCTATATTTTTAGGGGTGATAGGTTAAATAGATCATTTTAAATATTAACACATGTTTCCTTCCTCATTTAGGAAGAGTGATTCAAAAAGAAAACTCAGTTTCTCTGTAACTTGTTTCCTAGCTTTCTTTAGGGAATATCATAGCCATGCTAGAGTGATCGGCTCGTAACTAAAAGTAGCAGGTACATCAGCTGTTTTGTTGAGGTTATCTTCTTCACCTGTGATTACTTGGCTCACGAGTTATACATTAATGCTTAACAATCCAAAGATCTAGCCAAGGTGTGAACTCTGGTCCACAGAGCAGTACCGACCGTCAGAGCCAACAATCCTTGTTGTTAACACCAGCAGCAGTCACCATACCAGAAACAATCACTGTTAACAGCATCACTCACTATCTCAAGGGAGGCGATGATATAGACTCCTCTCTTGAGTGAACAGCAGCAGCAGCTGTCCACCACCAGCCAGGGTCTTCCCCTCAACGTGCAACACTCCATCTATAGAAGATGGTGACGGCGCTCTCGCAAGAATCTCAACACCTGCAGAGCAAGGTTAGCGGAATTATAAATATCTTACTTTTTATGCAAATCTTACAAGCTTGCCTTATAAAGCAACGAAAAATGTATTAATAAACTGAATTTATTTAATATTTAAAAAAATTAATACGTATCAAGAATATATATATATATATATATATATATATATATATATATATATATTATATATATATATATATATATATATATATATATATATATATATATAATGTCGTGCCGAATATGTAAAACTGGTCAATCAGCAAGAACTCATTTAAAATTAGTCCTTTATAAAATTTTCTCTTATACGTTTAAAGCTATATTTTTTCATTAATGTTAATGTAAATAAATTTAATTTTGCTCCAAAAGAATCTTAGAAGAAAACTTACCTAACCTTATTATAACAAGAACAATTTATTTTAGCCATACCCAACTAAATATATTTTAGATTTGTTTACAATAATTTAATACTAAACAAACACAGTGAAATATATATATATATATATATATATATATATATATATATATATATATATATATATATATATATAAGTAGTGAAGAAAGCGGCTGAGTGGCTCCTTCCGGTTTGGGCCTTTCACTGGGCGAGGAACTTCCGGTTTAGGCCTTCCACTGAGCGGTGTATCCGGTCTAGGACCAGCAGCTGGAGGGTCACCTTTTTCACACCTAGGTGTTACTTCCGGTTTTGACCATGACCTCGCCCTCGAGACTACCTCACCCTTGACCCCCCAACCAATACCCCCACCCACCACGACCCCCCGCCTCGCGACCCCACCATCGCGCCGCGCGCCCGCGCGCCCGCCCGCGCGCCCGCCCGCCGCCCCGCGCGCCCGCCCGCGCGCCGCCGCCCGCGCGCCCTTCGCGCGCCCCGCCCGCCCGCGCGCCCCGCCCGCGCCCCTTCGCGCCTTCTGCTGCGTCTTCTGCAGCGTCCGTCCGGATCGCCCCCCGCGCCCGAATTTTTTCCGGCTTTTTTTTTTTCTTTAAAATTATAAAATTATTAAAATTTTTAACCCTGGGCAAGGTTGGGTTATAAACTTCTTTTTTGCCTTACGTTCCTTAAAAAAAAAATTTTAATAAACTGTTTTTTTTTTTAAAAAAAAAATCGTTCAAGAATAAAAATTTTATTTTTTTTAAAAAAAATATAAAAAAAAAAAATTTTTTAAAAAAAAAAAAAAAAGGGGCAATAGAAAAGAAACGAAAAAAAAAGCCAAAAATTTTTTTTTCCTTTAAATTTTTTTTTTTTTTTTAAAAAAAAATTTTTTTTGCCCAAAAACTTGGCTTCCCCTTTTCGTTTTTTTTTGGGCCCCCCCCCCCCCTTTTTTTTTTTTTCCCCCGGTTTTTTTTTTTTAAAAAAAAATTTTATTTTTTAATTTGGGAAAAGGGCGTTTTTCCCCTTTTTTTTCCCCAAATTCCCTTTTGGTTTCCAGGGTTTTGATCCCCTCTACCCCACCATCCCTTTTTAACCCCTTTCTTCCTTTTGTCCCCCCGGACCCTTTTGACCCCCCCCAAATCCCCCCCCACCAACCCCCGTGGACCCCCCTGGGCCCCCCCCCGGCCCCCCCCCCCCGGGGCCCCCCCCCCCCCCCCCCCCCCCCCCCCGATCCCGGGGCCCCCCCCCCCCCGGGGTTGGTTTTCCCTTTTTCCCATTTTGGAAATTTTTTAAAATTTTTTTAAAAAAACCCCTTTCCTCCACCCCCAACGGGGACCCCCCCTTTTTTCCCCCCCCCCCCAAAAAAACCAAACCAACCCCCCCACCCACTCCCCCACAAAACCCCCTTTCCCCTTTTTCACCCCCATTCCCAAAATTTCCCCCCAAAAACCAAAATTTTTAAACCCCCCTTTTTTTTTTCCCCCAATTTCCCACCCCAAACAAAAACCCCCCTCCCACCCCCCCCCCAACCCCCAAAAACCAAAAAAATTTTTGACCCCCCTAGGGGGTTTTTTTTCAACCCCCCCCAAAAAATTTTTGAACCCCCCCCTTTTCCCCCCACCCCCCCCCAAACCCCGAAAAAATTTTCCCCCCCCCCCTTTTTCAAATTTTCCAACCCCGGGAAAATTTTTTGGGTCCCCCTTTCCCCCCACCCCCCAAAATTTTTTTCCCTTTTTTCCCCCCCCCCATTTCTCAATAAAACCCATTTGGATCCCCCCCCCCTTTTTCCCCCATAAATTTTCCAAAAAACCAAAACTCCCACCCTCAAAAATTTTTTGATCCCCCCTGGGTTTTTTGAAATCCCCCCTTTTGGATCAAATTTTTTTTCCCCCTAAATTTTTATCCCCCCAAAAATTCTCAAAAAAATTTTGGCCCCCCCCCCGGGGTTTTTTAAATTCCCCCCCCTTTAAGGTTTTTTGAATCCCCCCCGGGGTTAAGTTTAAAACCCCCCCAGGGGGAGTTCAAAGGCTCTTTTTTTTAAAAAACTAAAATTTCCCCATTAATAAATGAACAAAATTTTCCTCCATTAAAAAAAAATAAAAAAAAAAAAAATTTTTACTGGCTTTTTCCCCTTTTTTTATTAAAGAAAAAAAAGGCCCCCGGAAAATTTGGGGGTTTTTTTTTTAAAAATAAAAAATAGGGGGGCCACGCCACACAGGTTTAAACTTGTCTACCCTTTTTCCCACCCTCCCAAACCCTCACCTCCCAAACCCTCACCTCAAATTTTCACTCATAACCCCCATTTTTCTCGTTTTAAAAAACCCTTTTTGTTTTTATTAAAGTGGGCACATGCATCAGAAAGTCCCCACCACTTTCGTTAAATTCACTCTCAAAATTTACATATTTCGAAGTTTAAAAACCACTTTTTTCTTTTGAACACTTCAAAACCTCTAAATCATTTTAATACTCACAAAAAAATACCTTTTTACTTTCCAAACCCAAAATAATTTTCTCCAAAAACATTTCGAACACCCCCAAATCACCTCTGAATACTCCCAAACACCTTCATAAACTCTTGACATCATTTGAACACCTTCAAAGTACTCTCTAACATTTGTACACCTTCAAAAAACCCCCTTTGAATACTCACTAAACACCCCTTGAAAACCTTCAAAACACCTTTAAACACTCTCTAACATTTTAACACCTTAAAACACCCTTAAAAACCTTTAAAACACCCTTTTAACACCTCAAAAAACAACATTTGAAAACACTCAAAACCCTTTTGAAAACCTTTAACATTTCCAAACAAAAACTGAAAAAACTTCCAAAAAAACACAAAATTTAGTACTCCCCCTTACACCACTGATTACTACTAAAACACCGCTGAATTCAAACAAAACACCCTCAAACCTTCAAACACCCTTGAACACCTTCAAAACACTCTTGAACACCTTTAAAAAAACCCTTTTAACATTTCCAAAACACTATTTGAGTACTCCCAAATTTCACCACTGAAAACTACTAAAACCCATGAATTCAATCAAAACACCCTCAACACCTTCAAAACACCTTTGAACACCTTTGAATACTCACATAAACACCCTTAACACCTTCCCAAAAAACCTTTGAATAACCTCAAAAAACCTTTGAACACCTTTAAAACACCCTTTAACACCTTCAAAACACCTTTTAATAACCTCCAAACACCTTTGAACCCTTCAAAACCCCTTTAACACCTTCAAAAACAACATTTGAACACACTCAAAACACCTTTGAACATTTCCAAAACACTATTTGAGTACTCCCAAATAAGATTTTACATCTCAATTTATCTGCATTTCCCTAAATTTCAACCATCCCCATCTCCAGACTAGGGGATTTTTCTCGTTTTTTCCCTTTTTTGTTCATTAAAGTTTTAAGGGGCCAAAAACATCAGAAAAAATCACAAAACAACTCAAACATTTTCTTTGAACACCCCAAAAACACTCCATAACATTTTAAAACTCACATAAAAACCCCCTTTTAAACCTCAAAAACCTTTTAATATCGTTTTTAAACTAATTTCATCAAACCCACTTATATCTCTTTTTTGGTAATCAAAATTTGACAACAACACCCACAACACCCACATCCCCCAAAAACCCATGAACATTTCCAAAAAAACATTTGAACCCCCAAATTTCACCCCTGATTACTACAAAACACCGCTGAATTTAAACAAAACGCCCTTCAAAAAACCCCCAAAACCCCTTGAACCCTTAAAACACTCTTGAACACTTCAAAAAAAACCTTTTAACATTTCCAATCAACACTGAAACCTTCCAAAAAACACAATTTTAGTACCCCAATTACACCACGAAATACTACAAAACACCGCTGAATCAATCAAAACCCCTTCAACACCTTCAAAAAACCTTTGAAACCTTTAAACACCTTTGACACCTTTAAAACACTCTTTAACACCTTTTAGAAAACACCTTTGAAAATTTCCAATCAACACTGAAACCTTTCCATACCCCAAATATTTGCGACATTTTTCAACACCCCCCCCATTCTTTTTCCAATATATCATAACTTTTCAATTCATAATTTTTTTTTTAAAATATTTACACATTACCTTTATATTCAGTAAAACTCTCCAAATTTTTAATTACAAACCCTCCCCCTACCCCTCTCCAACACCCGCAATTTTCACATCCACCACCCTCTCCCCAACATACCTCTTCTGAACACACACAAAAAAAATTTACATTTCCATCCACAAATGCACTCAAAATCCACTAAAATCACGAACCAAAATATTCACACACCACACCTTACCTAACCTAAAAACCCAACCCAACCTAGCCTAAAACCCCAAACCCAAAATAACCTAACCTAACCTAACCAACCTGTCCCAAACCCAACCTAAACCCAAACCAACCCAACCTACCCAACCTAATTTTAAACCCAACCCAACCTTACCTAACCTTACCTAACCTAACCTAACCTATCTTATCCTAATCCAACCTAACCTAGCCGAACCTATCCTAAAATATATTGGAACACCCCCAAAACACTATTTGAGTACTCCAGAATTACTTTGAACGACTCCATTTTGGATATATCCAAATTAGTTTTGAAAACTTTATCGTAAAATCGAACATTATTTTCTTGTTGGTAAAACACACTCAATGGTAGAAATATTTACTCGATTTCCGAATAGAAGCACTGTCCTCGCTCTGAGAGACTCATTGTGGGTCACCCCAACACATGGTGTAATGCGCTTCACACCCAAGGTAGAACATAACACCTGCGTCAACTCAGGACAGACAGGCGCCATGTAATGCGGGTAACATCCAAGGTAGAAAATCATCTCTTTCCAGACCAACTGTCTATCCTAACCTAACCTAACCTAACCTAACCTAATTCCTAACCTAACCTAACCTCACCTAACCGAACCTAACCTAACTCCATCAATCACCTCTATCCTAACCTAACCTAACCTAACCCAACCTAACTCCATCAAACACCTCTATCCTAACCTAACCTAACCTACCTAACCTAACCTAACTCCATCAAACACCTCGAATACTACCTAACTTAACCTAACCTAACCTTACCTAACCTACCGAACCTAACCTAACCTAACCTAACCTATCCTAACCTGTCCTAACCTAACCTAACCTAACCTAACCTAATACCTAACCTAACCTAACCTAACCTATATCCTAACCTAACCTATCCTAACCTAACCTAAACACTGACTAACTTTGAACCAACTCTGAACACCACTGATCTTCTTCAAAAAATGCTCTGCACATCATTTGAACACCTTCAAAAAAAAACCATCAAACACCTCCGAATACTCCCAAAAAAACACTACTGATTACTACCAAATCACCACTGAATACTACCAATCACCGTCAAAATCACCAGAAAACTAAGTTTAACATCACCATCTAACATCCTTTTTATAGAAATCCCCTCAAATCACTATAACCAAGAACTCCCTCCCCATTTGGCGCATAAAAAAAAAAAAGCATGAACACAAACCTAATACGCAAACACTTAGTACATGATCACCATCAACTGAAAACATATCTTATACACACACATAATATAAGACAATCACCAACTACAATCACCCATGTTCACTTACCTCAAAATCACTAATATCACAGAAAACAATAATTTTTATAAACATTTCACACACACACACACAAAAAAAAAAATCATATTTGACAATATCTAAGCGCACTCACCTCACTACCACCAACACACGATGTCTCACCTCACAGGACCGACGAGGTCACCTCCAGTGACGTCACACTCCCATTGTGTTACTTGGTGGTTGGTAACATCACACCTAACCCCCTTGTTTCAACCTGTTGTACCCTACATTATCTAAGAACACTATATCCAAGACGATTACCAGATTTTATGATCCCCAACACCAAGATCACAGAAAACACACATTTTTATAATTATTCACACAAAAATCACGATCACCAATTCCATATCATGTTTACCGTCATCTATCAACACTAATCACCAAGATCACCAAAAAATCTAAGATCATGCATCTCAAAACTACTATGATCACTGAAAACACTTATTTTTTAAACATTCGCACAAAAATAAGACATACACAAAAATACCACAACACTTCCACCAACATCTATAACATAACATGAGCACTATAACATATCACTATCACAAAAAAAATAATACACAAACACCCACATATTATACATTTCAATTGAAAATTTAAGACATGAGACATACACAACCAATCTAACACATTCACCTCCAACTAAACATAACATCCTCACCCTAAAACTTCCTTCCTTGATATCATTCCGCATATCTCCTAGAGCGTTTAACCCCGACGGACCACCAACCCGTAGGAGCCAGAGTGTCGTAGGTGTGTTGGAAGTGTATGGTTCCTCTGGCTCCTACGTCGTGATGAACCGTCGGGTTAAAACAGCTCTATGAGATAGGCGGAATGAATACGGAAGAAGTTTTAAGGGGATGTGGGGGGGATGCTAGTTGGAGGAATGTGTTAGATTTGTGGTGTATTCTAATGTCTTAATTTCCAATTGAAATGTATAATTAATGTGGGTAGTTTGGTATTATTTTTTTTGTGATAGTGATATTTATATGCCGTCATAGTTATGTTATAGATGTTGGGAAGTGTTGTGGTATTTTGTGTATGTCTTATTTTTTTGTGCGAAGTTTAAAAAAATAAGTGTTTTTCAGTTGATCATAGTAGTTTTGAGATGCCCATGATCTTAGATTTTTTTTGGTGATCTTGGTGGATTATGTTGATAGATGACGGAAACAAGATATGGAATTGTGTGCGTGATTTTGTGTGAATATTTATAATAATTGTGTTTTTCTGTGATCTTTGGTGTTGTGATCATAAAATCTGGTAATCGTCTTGGAGATAGTGTTCTTAGATAATGTAGGTACAACAGTTTGAAACAAGGGGGTTAGGTGTGATGTTACCAACCATCAAGTAACACAATGGGAGTGAACGCACTGGAGGTACCTCGCGGTCCTTGAGGTGAGACATCGTGTTTGGTGTATGAGGTGAGTGCCTTAGATATTTCCAAATATGATTTTTTTTTTGTGTGTGTGTGTGTGAACTGTTTAATAAAATTATTGTTTTCTGGGATATTAGTGATTTTGATAAGTGAAACATGGGTGGAATTGTTTTGGGTGGATTGTCTTATTAGTGTGTGTATAAATATGTTTTCCGTTGATGTGATCATTGTAACTATTGTATGCGTATTAGTTTGGTTTCATCTTTTTTTGTTTATATGCGCCAAATGGTGAGGGAAGTTCTTGGTCTATTGATTTGAGGGATTCTATAAAAGGAGGTTAGATGTGATGTAAACTTAGTTTTCTGGTGATTGATCGGTGATTGTCTAATCAGTGGTGAGTTTGGTATTAATCAGTAGTGTTTTATTTGGGATATTCGAGTGTTTGATGTGTTTTTTTTTGAAGGTAGTTTCAAATGATGTGGCAGAGCATTTTTTGAAGAAGAGCATGTGTGCAGAGTGGGTTCAAAGTTAGTCCAGTGGTTAGGTTAGGTTAGATAGTTTAGGTTAGGAGAAGTTAGGTAGGTTAGGTTAGGTTAGGTTTAGGTTAGGTTGGGAACGGGTTAGGATAGGTTAGGTTAGTTAGGTTAGGTTCGGTAGTTAGGTAAGGTTTAGTTAGGTTAATTTAGGTAGTATCGAGGTGTTTGATGGAGTAGGTAGGTTAGGATAGGGTAGTTAGTTAGGTTAGAGGTGTTTGATGAGTTAGGTTGGTTAGGTTAGTTAGTTAGGTTAGGATATAGGTGATTGAATGAGTAGGGTTAGTCGGTTTAGTTCGTTAGTTATGATAGGAATTAGGTTTAGGTTAGGTAGGTTAGGTTAGGAATAGACAGTGGTCTGGAAAGAAATAATTTCTACCTTGGATGTTACCCGCATAACATGGCGCCTTGCCTGATCTGAGTTAGACGCAGTGTAATGTTCTACTTGGGTGTGAAGCGCATTACACCATGTGTTGGGGACCCACAATGAGTCTCTCAGAGCGAGACAGTGCTTCTATTCGGAAATCGAGTAATTATATCTACCATTGAGTGTTTTTTACCCACAAGAAAATAATGTTCGATTTAAGATAAAGTTTTCAAAACTAATTGGATATATCCAAAATGGAGTCCGTTCAAAATACTTCTGATACTCAAAAATATGTTTTGGGTGTTCCAATATCTTTTTAGGATAGGTTCGGCTAGTTTAGGTTGGATTTAGATAAGATAGTTAGGTTGGTTAGGTAATGGTTAGGCAAGGTTAAGTAGATTAATATAGTTTAGGTAGGTGTAGGTTCGGTTTGGATTATGATAAATAGGATAGATTAAGGTTAGTAAGGTTAGTTTAGGATGGTTAGGATAAGTTAGGTAAGGTTAGATAGGTTTAAGTTAGTTTAGGCAGGTTTGGTAGGTAGGTTAGTTTAATAAAGTTAGGTTAGGTAGGCTAGTTTGTAGGTAAGGTTTAGGTTAGGTAGGTCGGTAAAGGGTAGGATAGTTAGGTTAGGTTAAGTTAGGTTAGCTAGGTCGGTAAGGTATAGGTAGGTTAAAAGTAGGTTAGGGTAAGGTTCGGTTAGGTAGTTAGGTTAGGTTAGTTAGGTTAGCCATTAGGGTAGTTAGGTAGGGGAGGTGAGGTTTGGATAAGTTAGGTAAGGTTAGTTAGGTTCGGTTTAGGTTTAAGTTAGGTTATTGTTAGGTAAGGTTAGTGAGTAAGGTTATTAAGAAGGTAGGTTAGGCTATTTTTGGTTTGGTTAGTAGGTGAGGTAAGGTTAGGTTTGGTGTAGTAAGTTAGGGTGAGGTATGTGAGGGTAAGTTAGTAGGGTAGGGGGAGTTAGGTAAGAGTTAGGTTAGTAAGGTGTGTGTGAGTGATTCTTGGGTTACAGGAGTAGTGGATTTGGAATGCATTGTGGATGTGAAATGTGATTTTTTTTGTGTGTTGTGCCAAAAGTTTGTTTGGGAGTTGGGTGATGATTGAAGAAATGCGTGAATGGAGAGGGTATGGAGTTATTAGGTTTGGATAAGTAGTATGGTTGGATAGGGGTAGTTAGTTAGTAGGTGTGGTTATTAGTTAGGTAAAGTTAGGTTAGGTTGGGTGTTATTTTAGGTATAGGTTGATTTAGGGTTGGTTCGGTAAGGGAGAATAGGTAGGTAGGTTTATTTAAGGTTGGAGTCGGTAAGGGGTTGTGTATATAATTAGGTTAGGGGAGTTCGTAGGTTATTAGTTGAGGTTTGGACTGTTAGTAGGTGAGGTTAGGTTAGTTATAGGTTAGCAGTTAGTGAGGTTAGTTAGGTAAGTTTGTGGTGTAATATCTTGGTTACAGTGATTTTAGGATGTGAAGGCATTTGGTAGTGAAATGGGATTTTTTTGTGTGGGGTTCAGAAGGTATGTTGGGGAATGGGTGAGTGAGTGTAGAATGCGGTGAATGGAGAGGTATGGGAGGTTGTAATTAGAAATATGGAGAGATTTTACTGATATAAAGGTAATTGGAATATTTTAAAAAAGAAATTACAAATTGAAAAATTTATATATGAAAAAGAATAGTTTGAAAACATGTCGCAATAGTTTGGGTATGGAATGTTTCAGTGTGATTGGAAATGTTCGAAGGTGTTTTTCTGAAGGTGTTCAAAGTGTTTTGAAGGTGTCAAAGAGTTTTGATAGTGTTCAAAGGTGTTTTGAAGTTGTTGAAGGTGTTTTGGGATGAATCACGTGTTTAGTAATATTCATTGTAATTGGATACTCAAATTTGGTTTTTTGGAAGTGTAGCAGTGTTGATTGGAAATTTCAAAGGTGTTTTTTGAAAGTGTTCAAGAGTGTTTGTGAAGGTCAAGAGTTTGAAGTGTTTGAAGGGCGTTTTGATTGAATCTGCGGGTGTTTTTAGTAGGATACATGGTGTATATTGGGAGTACTCAAATAGTGGTTTTGAAGATGTTCATGGTTTGTGGGATGTGGTGTGGTGGTGTTGTTGTCGAATAATTACCGAAATAGATGAATATAAGGGGTTGTGAGTGAAATTAGTTTAAAAAACGATATTCAAAGTGTTTTGAAGTGTTCAGTGTTTATGTGAAATTCCAAATGATTATGAGATGTGTTTTTGGTGTTCAAAGTAAAGTGGTTGATTTGTTTTTGTGACTTTTTTCTGATGTATTGTTCCCCGTAATAACTTAATGAACTAAAAGGGTAAAAAAACGAGAAAAGCCTATCTTAGACTGAGATGAGTTGTAAATTTAATGAAATTGCAGAAAATTAGAGATGTCCAATCTTATTTGGGAGTAACTCAAATTGTTTTTTGAAACGTCCAAAGGTGTTTGAGTGTGTTCAATATGTTGTTTTGAAGGTGGTCAAGGTTTTTAAGTGTCAAGGTGTTGAGTTATTCAAAGGTTTTTGAAGTGTTCCAGGTGTTTTGAAGGGTGGTTCAAAGGTGTTTTTGAGGTTATGCAAAGCTTTGAAGGATTTCAAGGTGTTTATGTGAGTATTCAAAGTGTTCAAAGGTTTTTGAAGTTGAAGGTGTTTTGATTGAATTCATCCGTGTTGAGTAGTATTCAGGGTGGAATTGGAGTACTCAAATATTTTTTGAAATGTTCAAAGGTGTTTTTGAAGGTGTTCAAATGTTTGAAGGTTCAAAGTGTTTGAAGGTTTTTGAAGGGTGTTTTGATGAATTCAGCGGTGTTTTTTAGTATAATCATGGGGTAATTGGGAGTACTCCAAATTGTTTTGAAGTGTTTCCTGTTGCTTAGGAAATGTTCAAGGTGTTTCAAAGGTTTTGAGTGTGTTCAAATGTTGTTATTTGAAGATTGTTTCAAGGGTGTTTTGAAGGTGTTCAAGGGTGTTTTTTGAAGGTGTCAAATGATTATGAGATGGCTTTGAAGTGTTTGAAGTTTCATAGTGTTTATGTGATATTCAAAGGTGTTTTGAAGGTGAACTAAAATGAATATAAGTACTTATAAGGATTTTCAAATGATGTGCAAAGTAAACTTATGAGTGTTCTGGAGTATTCTAGAGGTGATTTGGGGGTGTTCGAATGATTTTTTTGGATATTTCAGTGTTGTTTGGAAATGTAAATGGTATTTTTTGTGAGATTCAAATGAGTTAAAGAGTGTTATGAAGAATTTCAAAGTAAAAGTGCGGATTTATCTTCGTAATAGTAAAATTGTGAGTAGTGATTTAACGAAAGTGGATGTAAGCGATGTTGGTGACTTTCTGATGCATGTTCCAACTTTAATGAACTAAAAGGTTAGAAACAGAAAAATAAGGGGTTTATGAGTGAAAAAAATTGTAGTGATGATTTGGATGTGAGGTTTGGGAGGTGTAAAGGGTAGACAGAATTCAACCTTGGCGCGTGACGTCACTACTAGTTTCCCTTATTATCTGAATGAACTAAAAGGACCGACCAGATTCAACCTGTGTGCGCCGTGACGTCACTACCGCCGATAAACGCTATTTTAGTTCATTTTAACTTAATGAGAGAAACTATATTCATTTGACGTAATGAGAGGAAACTTTTAGTTCATTTTAAAATAATAAGGAAGATGTTTAGACCTGTAGTAAGCATGCCCCCATAGGAGATTCATTTAATGCTTACCCCCAAGGGGGGATCCAAAAACCCTTGATCCAAGGAGATGAGAATTTACGAAAAACCCCATAGGGGGGAATCCAAAAACTTTATTAGCGCAAATTTTGGGTTGGGAGTGAAAGTGTGATGGTAAATCCCAAAAATTGGATCCAAAGATGGAAAATTTCGAAAACCCATAGGGAGGATCCAAACAACTCGATCCGAACGATGAGTCTTGGTATTGCAAAATTGAGGGAGTGTAAGTTGAGGGATCCGAAAAGTGAAGACTTGATATTGATACCTCAAGGGAGTATCCAAAACTTGTATTTTCGAAAAATTTGGGGATGGGGGTGAAAGGAGGTACCCAAAAACTTGATCCATGAATTGGAGATTCGAAACCCCAGAGGGGGGAATCCAAAACTGTGTAAGTAATCGAGAAAAAAATTGGAGGTGGGGTGGGTGAAAGTGGGAGGGGTAATCCAAAATTTGATCCAAGTGATCATAAAAATTCAAAACCCCCATAGAATCCAAAACTTTATTTATCGACGAATTTTTTGGGATAGGGGGTGAAAGTGGAGGGAACCTTAAAAATTTATCTGAGGAATGGAGAATTTCCGAAAAAACCCAAGGGATCCAAAAACTTGGTAAATATTAGACATTTGGGATGGGGGTGAAAGTGAGAGGGAACCTCAAAAAATTTTGATCCTAGGAGAGGAGAACCCCCCATAGGGGGAATGCAAAAACTTGAAATATGAGAAATTTACTTGGATGGGGGGTGAAGGAGGGGCATATCCAAAAACCTTGATCCAAGGAGATGGAGGAGCACAAGAAAATGAACTTCAAAAAAAATTCGAAAAAATCGGAAAAAATTCCAGGCGCGGGGGCGATCGGACGACGCTGCAGAAGGGCGCAGTAAAAAAAAAAGAAGGCGCTCGAAGGGCGCGGGCGGGCGCCGCGGGCGCGGGGCGCGCGAAGGGCCGCGGGCGGGCTGCGCGCGGGCGGCGCGCGGGGGCGGCGGCGGGGCGCGGCGGCCGCGCGGCGCGCTGCGCGATGGTGGGGTCGCGAGCGGGGTCGTGGTGGGTGGGTATTGTTTGGGGGGGTCAAGGTGAGTAGTCCTCGAGGCGAGGTCATGAGTCCAAAACCGAATAACACCTAGGTGTGAAAAAGAGTGACCCTCTCGCTGCTGGTCCTAGCCGATACACCGCTCAGCCGCACCCCTAAAACCGGATACACCGCTCAGCCGCATGCCTAAAAACCGGATACACCGCTCAGCCGCTTTCTTCACTACTTATATATATATATATATATATACATATCAATAACAACACTGCAGTAGCCAAGGAGTCGAACCCATGCTGCTTTGGCCCGCCTCATGGTGATCGAAATCACCTGACACTTTAGACATCACAAAATGCTAAAGGAAGTAGAACAACATAAATAACATCTCAGAGTCTATATCGTAAATAGTATACATATTTATTTAACACTGTATTTAACAATACGCAAACGGATGACATTATTTGCAAACATTATCTCTCAGCAGCAGGATTCGAACCAAAACTCTCTGCCAGTAACCAGAGCCCAGATAAGTATGGGTTTGGGAGTGGGAATGATCTGACGGTCACTCCCAAACCCCGGGACGTCAGGTCAGTGATAAGCTATTTCATCCATTCCTGTCACATGCAATAGACTGCAGAAGAGATTTTGAAATGCTTATCAATTCTCAAATGGGGAAATTATTTCCAAACATTATCTCTCGGTCCACGGCAGGATTCGAACCTGCACACTCTGCGTCAAAGTACGCAATATCTGGGGTCTACTGAAATGGCTTAAGTACTGCATACTTTGATGCCGAGTTTGCAGGTTCGAATCCTGCTGAGGACTGAGAGATAATGTTCTTAAAAAAAGGTGACCGTTTGCGAATTGCTAAGCTTTCAAAATCTCTTGTGTACTTCACTGCATGTGGCAGGATTTCATGTTGAATGGGGGTTGTCATTGTGGAAGAGGTTATAGAAAAGTGCTGGGAGTGAAAGGGCAGATTCTGTAGAGCGCAAGGATTTTGGGACTTTCTATCACCTCTCTAGAAGAATGATAGTGAATAAGGCTGAGGATAAATACTGTTGGGTGCTTCCTCGTCCTCACTTTATTTTCCTCTACCCTTACTTTTGTATTTCACTGTTTACTCATGACACTGTTTCCTCTCTTGCAGAGTTTAATCTCGGTCCAGAAAGGAGTGTATATATCTGTGGCTTTCAAAGTTGCTTCCTCTCTTGGATTATGTTTTCCATTAGCAGTCACCATAACTAGATGGACTCAGACAAAGATTTAAGCCACGGTCGTATCGTCTGACTCGATAGAAATCTGTCAAATGTCCTGTCACCTCATTCCCACCTGTGATTATTGCTATTATTATTATTTTTATTATTATTATTATTATTATTATTATTATTATTATTATTATTATTATTAATGTTATTATTGTCTTTCTGACACACTCTCCGTATCCCACCAAGTTAAGGTGATCCAAAAAATGAAAAAATTATATATATTCACAGCCATTCATTCAATTGCTAGAAGCATACTGTCAACCACATTTCAGACAGCCCTCTGAACCGCGACAGCGTAAGCACTGTGCTTCTCACCTCCAGCCCTCAAGTCAAGCTAACCAATTCTTTCATATATGTTATCTTGATCACACTCCAACACCAGGCTAAATCGCAAAA
>NC_069419.1:40065280-40067780 GCF_026875155.1 Cherax quadricarinatus
CTCTACCATACACTTTACCAGGTATACTCAACAGACTTATCCCCCTATAATTTTTGCACTCTCTTTTGTCCCCTTTGCCTTTATACAAAGGAACTATGCATGCTCTCTGCCAATCCCTAGGTACCTTACCCTCTTCCATACATTTATTAAATAATTGCACCAACCACTCCAAAACTATATCCCCACCTGCTTTTAACATTTCTATCTTTATCCCATCAATCCCGGCTGCCTTACCCCCTTTCATTTTACCTACTGCCTCACGAACTTCCCCCACACTCACAACTGAATCTTCCTCACTCCTACAAGATGTTATTCCTCCTTGCCCTATACACGAAATCACAGCTTCCCTATCTTCACCAACATTTAACAATTCCTCAAAATATTCCCTCCATCTTCCCAATACCTCTAACTCTCCATTTAATAACTTTCCTCTCCAAATTTTTAACTGAGAAATCCATTTGTTCTCTAGGCTTCCTTAACTTGTTAATCTCACTCCAAAACTTTTTCTTATTTTCAAACAAATTTGTTGATAACATCTCACCCACTCTCTCATTTGCTCTCTTTTTACATTGCTTCACCACTCTCTTAATCTCTCTGTTTTTCTCCATATACTCTTCCCTCCTTGCATCACTTCTACTTTGTAAAAACTTCTCATATGCTAACTTTTTCTCCCTTACTACTCTCTTTACATCATCATTCCACCAATCGCTCCTCTTCCCTCCTGCACCCACTTTCCTGTAACCATAAACTTCTGCTGAACACTCTAACACGACATTATATATATATATTATATATATATATATTATATATATATATATATATATATATATATATATATATATATATATATATATATATATATATATACAAGGAATTCGCGAGAGCAGGCAAAATATACACAAACACTGATCTCTGGCTGAAGGAGACTCGAACCTACGAACCTTAGGACAAGATACGGAGTGCTTTACCAATCTATCCACACTGGACAATACCTTAGCGTGTAGCTTGCACTACACGTTTGATCCAAGGCAGCCAGCTTTCAGGGAGAAGGCTTACAGCTTTTCATCTCATCCCCTGCATGCATCAGCCTTACTAGAGATTTTAATAATGCAAGGAATTCGCGAGAGCAGGCAAAATATACACAAACACTGATCTCTGGCTGAAGGAGACCCGAACCTACGAACCTTAGGACAAGGTACACAGTGCTTTACCAATCTACCCACACTGGACAATACCTTGGCGTGTAGCTTGCGCTATACGTTTGATCCAAGGCAGCCAGCTTTCAGGGATAATTATTATTATTATAATCAAGGGGGAAGCGCTAAACCCGGAGGATTATACAGTGCCTGGGGAGGGGATGTGGAAGGCATTCAGGCTTAATTCGGGGAACTGGAGCACAGATCTAATTCCCTAAATCAAGAGCCCCTCACCAACATCAAGGAACCTTCCTTGAGGGGTTTCAGGGAGAAGGCTTACAGCTTTTTCATCTGATCCCCTGCAAGCTACACGCCAAGGTATTGTCGAGCGTGGGTAGATTGGTAAAGCACTGCGTACCTTGTCCTAAGGTTCGTAGGTTCGAGTCTCCTTCAGCCAGAGATCAGTGTTTGCATATATATATATATATATATATATATAATATGGAGGGAGGGAGAGGTGTTTTTCCGGGCCTCGGAGTGTCCAAAGCAGTATCCACTAGGCCAACCCACCTTGAAAAATTGCTTGTTAACCTGTTGCAATGGAATTTTCAGTAATCACTAAGTGCAGTCCATTTATTTTTTTACAGCCAGTAATTCGGAGCGAAATGTTCATGCATGCTAGAGGCTGACTATGTGCTTAACAGTATTTTACTACATGTAAACTGCACATTGTGTACTACGCAGAGAAATAATTTTTCGAATTTAAATCAAACCAGGTGTTTGTGCAGCTCGTGTTCCTCTCTTGTCATCCTTGAGCAACACTGAGTAATAAACTCTTTTAACAGTTTGAAATCTTGTTTGGCGTCTGGAAGCGATGTTGTCAGGCGACGGTCCACAGCCTCGTCCACAGCGACGGTCCACAGCCTCGTCCACAGCGACGGTCCACAGCCTCGTCCACAGCGACGGTCCACAGCCTCGTCCACAGCGACGGTGCACAGCCTCGTCCACTCGGACATCCAGCCATGAAGGTGAACAGTGCCTCGATTGTCATATATACATAACTTTTATATGGATAATTTTTTGACGATATTGGACCTAAGGTTCTATTAGGAAAATTGAGCAGGACTGGATGAATGAAAAATAATTGGATGGAAGTCTTTAAAGAATTTACTTTGTATGTTGCGGAGTTGAGAAAAATAACTGAATACACATTATATGATAATAATATATATTTAATTGTAAGGACTTTGGAAGGTATATAAATGTATACAGATATGCTTGTTTGCCATTTCATATGTTAATCGTTATCAATATATATTTGCAAACTGTTAGTCAGATTATAATAATAATAATAACCTTCATTT
>NC_069419.1:40072780-40092780 GCF_026875155.1 Cherax quadricarinatus
GCTGGACTAGGTCTGCAGCCTGTCCAGATCCCTTTGTAGTTCTGCCTGGTCTTCGATCGAATGAATTCTTCTCATCAACTTCACGTCATCTGCAAACAGGGGCACTTCGGAGTCTATTCCTTCCGTCACGTCGTTCACAAATACCAGAAACAGCACTGGTCCTAGGACTGACCCCTGTGGGGCCCCACTGGTCATAGGCGCCCACTCTGACACCTCGCCACGTACCATGACTCGCTGCTGTCTTCCTGACAAGTATTCCCTGATCCATTGTAGTGCATTCCCTGTTATCCCTGCTTGGTCCTCCAGGTTTTGCACTAATCTCTTGTGTGGAAGTGTGTCAAACGCCTTCTTGCAGTCCAAGAAAATGCAATCCAACCACCCCTCCCTCTCTTGTCTTACTGCTGTCACCTAAAGTCGGTACCTGACCAGCCGGGCTGTGGCTCGTACGTTGAATTGCGTGCAGCCAGCAGTAACAGCCTGGTTGATCAGGCTCTGATCCACCATGAGGCCTGGTCACAGACCGGGCCGCGGGATCGTTGACCCCCGGAACTCTCTCCAGGTAAACTCCAGGTATGTCGCAAAACTCCAGTAGGTTTGTGACACAGGATTTCCCATCCCTGAAACCATGTTGGCTGCTGTTGATGAGATCATTCCTTTCTAGGTGTTCCACCACTCTTCTTCTGATAATCTTCTCCATGACTTTGCATACTATACATGTCAGTGACACTGGTCTGTAGTTTAGTGCTTCATGTCTGTCTCCTTTTTTAAAGATTGGGACCACATTTGCTGTCTTCCATGCATCCGGCAATCTCCCTGTTTCGACAGATTTATTGAATATTGTTGTTAGGGGTACACATAGCGCCTCTGCTCCCTCTCTCAGATCCCATGGAGAGATGTTATCCGGCCCCATTGCCTTTGAGGTATCTAGCTCACTCAGAAGCCTCTTCACTTCTTCCTCGGTTGTGTGTACTGTGTCCAGCACTTGGTGGTGTACCCCACCTCTCCGTCTTTCTGGAGCACTTCTGTCTCCTCTGTGAACACTTCTTTGAATCTCTTGTTGAGTTCCTCACATACTTCACGGTCATTTCTTATTGTCTCTCCTACTTCCTTAGCCTGATCGATAGCTTGAAGTTTCTTACATAATATATTGTGGTTGGCAGTATCGAAGGCCTTTTGCAGGTCTAAGGTTACCATACCTATGAGGTTCCCCATTGACATTTCAGTTCTCAAGTGTGTGTGTGTGTGTGTGTGTGTGTGTGTGTGTGTGTGTGTGTGTGTGTGTGTGTGTGTGTGTGTGTAGCTGAAGCAAACATCGGAAAAATGTAAACAGAATTTTTTTTTCAGTGTAGCTTCCTGCACCACAGTAAATCACGGCTGTGATTTACTGTGGTGCACGGCTGTGATTTACTATGACCTAAGAGTGTCTTAGGTGGTACAGCCAATTGTTGAGATGCGAGAATAGAAGCATGATAGTCTATTACATCGAATCACAGACTCACTTAGCTGCACCCGTGGAAGAAGAGGCATGAACCTTAGTAAGCAGATGCAGAGGTGACTTTTACAGCCCTAAAAAGAAGTAAACAATTCAAAGAATCCTCATGCCGAAGCCTGGGCAGCTCCTATGGTCCCTCAAGGTTCTCCTGAGCCTCGTTGCGGCACTCTGAGAAAAACAGACAGCAGTTACCATCATGACAGTAAGCACAAGACATAAAAAAATGGTTGAGGAAGTATATAGCGTTTGTTACGTTAAGAAAGCAAAGCGCCACAGATCAAGACAGGTAACAGCTGTAAAAATTAAACAAGCACAATAATGTTTACTAGACAAAACCATTAGTGGGTGCACCGTGCGAGTGTAAGGAAGCCAAGTAGTCATGTAACGCAAATTGAATCATTGCTCCCTCCGTCACAACCACCAAAAGAGTAGTGTGATTCTCACATTCAGGGTAAGAAGTATAAGAGTCTCGAACCGCTGACCCGTGAGGTAAAGCCAGCCAACATCTTACCACTTCATCACTGACATTAAAAGATTCCTGGTCAGACTTCCGCTGAGCCTGAAGAATCCGACATATTCCACTCGCGAATAGAGGCATGTAAATGTCAACACAAGTGCAAGATAAAATTAATTTGTTTATGGCCCTATTCGAGTATTTACAAGTGTGTGAATCTTTGTACATATTACCAGGCAACACCTCAGCTACTTTACTGTACGTCCTATAACTACATCGCACCTAAACAAGAGTCATACCACAACTACATTACAGTAACACAATAAACATGCATTTATAACACACAACACAACAATCACTTCACAATAACACCCGAAGCCACAACAACAATACAACCAGACCACCACGAGACCACAACCAAAATAATGGCACATGAACTCAACATGTAACACCTTCCCCAATACACTACTCAACCACAGTCACTCTTCAGCAGTGCAATAACCATACCCAAACACGACAGCAGCAACACATCACATCACAACCAAATTAAAAATACATACACTACAAGTATACATTACATTAACACGTATCCCTTCCTTACAGAACCCTTCACGCCACAATCACATCCTCATTAAAACTACAATTACAATACATTGATATCCACACCATAACTAGAACCACAACCGCGTTTTAGCTGCACTGTAGCTGTATGTCAACCGAACTCAACATTCACTAGTGACAGCTATTTTCACAGGAACTTTAATCATTAATATTATGTTTTAATTGTTAGGTCAACATTTATCAAACATTAAAGTAATTAAGTTCTCGTGAATATTACTAACTCGTTATGTTTTGTTCAAGTAAAGTAACTGATGAATGAGTTGTGTACATGAATCATCGTTTCAAAATGTGATTACAAGTCAGTTATCAGCAGTAGCGGTGACTCCTCCGCATGCAACGTGCAGTGTTCATCATACTCTCTTTATTCATCAGACGAGTTAGTTCATTCACCTTCCCCCACTCTCTCTCTCTTTCTCTTTCAAGTCCACGAGCTGTAAAGAAAAGACAGCAAAAACTAGTGTTTTCATTAAAACGTATAAACTTAACCTCTCCTGTCTCTCTCTTCCTGTTTACCCTACACTCTTTCACTGCTCTATTCTGTCCCACGCATTCCTCTCTCCATTATCGTCATCTTTCATATGGCCTGAAAAGGTTGAAATGCCTTACGAAGTCGAGACTTAGAGATCCTCTTGAAGCTATTAGCAAATACGGGACTGGAATCCATTAAATCAATCGCAGAGTTACTTTTTACCACCGACGTGAAGTGTCTGATGCACCGTTCGTTAGTTGGTACCTTTGTTGTCTCGCGTTCCGGAGTATGGTTCATCATGATGATTACTAGCAGCGTAGGATGCGGGTGTGGGGGAGGGAACAGCATGGTGGTGCTGCCTTAACCTGTCAGCTGTGTCAGCCGTAGCTTTTTCTTATTATTCCAAATTGGGTATACCTGAAAGCTGATGGTTACATTATGAGAACGAAAGCTAGCTGCTTTCCTTGTTTTCTTACAGGATGAGTCTCAAACGTACAGTAATCTAGCGTCTGCATGAGCTGGAAGATTTCAAAACATCATGGGATCGATTCCTTGGCTAGTCGCAGTGTTGTTATATATACACATGCCGTGCCGAATAGGCACGATTTTGGCTTAAATAGCAACGCTCATCTTGCCATATAGGGCAAGTGAAAATTTGTGTATGCAATAATTTGGCAGAAAACGTTCTGAACCTAACGAAAAAAATATATTTCTTTGTGTTTGTTTAGTATTAAATTACTGTAAAAGTATTTGAAATATATTTTGTTGGGTTAGGCTAAAATAAATTGCACTTGTTATAATAAGGTTAGGTAAGTTTTCTAAGATTCTTTTAGTGAAAAATTAAAATTTTTTTTCATTAACATTAATGAAAAAAATATATCTTTAAACGTATGAGAAATTTTTTTTAGAAAGGACTTAATTTTAAATGAGTTCTTGCTAATTGACCAGTTTTACATATTCAGGCACGACATATTGTATATATACTAGATATATCTTATATATATATAATCTATTATATATATTTATATATATATATATATATATATATTATATATATATTATATATATATATAAACAACACTGAGACTTGCCAAGGAATCGATCCCATGATGTTTTGGGCCCGCCCATAGCGTGCGAAAATCTCGTGACCCTCTAATCCACGGGTCCACCAAATCCTACAAGAACTCAAGCACCCAGCAAGCTAGTGTGTGTTACCCTTGGTCTGAGGACATACGGTGGTGTGGGTGCTCTAAGTTTAAAACCACTCGTTGGGTGAGTTACAAAATATAATATTATGCTTGCTGGGCTTAGTTACACCAAACAGGAGTAGAATGAAAACTAGCTCAGAGAACACCAACACCACCGTATGTTCTAGAACCAAGGGTAGCACTCCTAGTTGGATGGTGGTGCTTGGCTTGGTTTTTGTAGGATTTGGTGGACCTGTGAATTAGAGCGTCATGTGATTTTCGATCACCCTGTGGCAGGGGACAAAACATCTAGGGCTCGAAGTCCTTGGCTAGTCGCAGTGTTGTTATTGTATTAATACCACTCGTTCGTTGGGTTGCAATAATATATATAAATATATATATATATATATATATATATATATTTTATATTCTATTATATATATATTATATATATATATATATAATGTTATATATGCAATAAGATCACAGTAAACAGGTGATTTCAGAATATGCAAAATCAACCATCTGAAAGAATAGAGAATACCAAGCGCTTTCGTGACTACTCACATTATCAAGGAACTATGAAAGTTAAAGCATCCAAGAGAAAGTATATAAGGGGTCTGGCCAGCACCTCACTATCAGATTCCCACAACGTTTTAAACACCTGGACGCGCGGGCGACCCCAATTGGATAGGTCCTTTGCACAACTCACCCACAAAAACTATTCTACCAAAGAAAATTTAAAATTATTATTTGTCAATGTTTATTAAATTCTTCCAAATTCTATTAATTATAATTGGATCTAATTTATTAAAACCCAAGGAAAATTCATTATTATTGTCAAAACTGCTTTTTTTATGAAACATGATTCAATTGTGATATTCTGTCGACCATGGGACTGTTGATACTACTTTCCTAAACTTTTGAAAATCAATTGGATGGTTAAAATCTTCTTACATGAATAAATAGAGCTTGGTATCTTGTCCAGTTCTAATGCTATATTTATGTTGTTTTAATCTTTTTAGTTCGAGATTTTTACCAGTTTGACCGTAATAACCTTTATCGCAAAATTTTTCAAGGAATCTTATTGACACATCATCAGCCATTTTGGGAGGGGAGAATTCTTTATCATTTGTCAAAAGTTTTTTTTTTTACGGTATCAAGAGTTTTGAATACAACTTTTATATTAAAAGTCTTAAGAGAGAAGGCAAATATAACAAAGTTTTAGGTAAGGGAGAGTGAAACCATCATATTTTTAGTTGAATAAGGCTGGTTGTCCCTTTTTGGATTGAAAAAGTCATTTCTAGCAATTTTTAAAAGATTTATCTAATACATTTTTGGGGTTATTTTAATTCATTACTACTTCATAAAAATTTTGGATATTTTCCTCATCCATGAACTTCAGGTATTACAAATTCGTTAAAGCTTTTCAGAAAACATTGATTAGAGAAAACAGACAGTTTGTCTACTATCTTGATTGCGAGAGTAATAGTGGACATAGCATAGGAACTGTTATTTGTAGGTTTTCTGTTAAATTTTTATATTTTAATTCATTAATTACCCTTAATAATTACTAAACTTCTAGAAAAGGGCAATGAGTTATTTTCTTCAAACTCAACAGTAAAGTTTATAGAAAGGGCTAAGCTATTTTCATTTTCCAAGGAAATGGTTGTATTTATATCTACATTTTGGGCATTAAGACACAAAATATCATCTTGGGTATATAAAGTTTGCGGGTGATGTTGTGCAAAGGACCTATCCAAGTTGGGTCGGCGCGCGTCAGGTTTGTTGAGTGGTGTTTAACCGTTGTGGGATCTGGTAGTGAGGTGCTGGCCCAGACCCCTTATATTGCTTCCTTGATGCTTTTTACTTTCATACGTTCCTTGTAAGTGAGTAGTCACGAAGCGCTGGGAAATTTCTCATATTCTATTCAGCGTGGTTGTTTTTGCTTATATATATATATATTATATATATATATATATATATATATATATTATATATATATATATATATTATATATATATATATATTATATATATATATATTTATATACTACATAGATATATTATATATATATATATATATATACTATATATATATATATATGTGTGGAGTGTGTGTGTATGTGTGCGTATGTAGTGTGTATGTCGTGTGTGTGTATGTGTGTGTGTGTAGTGTGTGTGTTGTGTGTGTGTGTATGTGTGTGTTGTGTGTGTGTGTGTGTGTGTTGTGTATGTGTGTGTGCAATAGATCTAGTAATACAGGTGATTTCAGAATTATGCAAAACAATCCGCACTGTTGAAAGAATAGAGAAATCAAGCGCTTTCGTGGATCTACTCACATTATCAAGGAACAATAAAGTAATGCATCAAAGGAAGGCATTATTATAACGGGTCTAGACCACACCTTTACTATTACATCCACAACAATACATAAATATATGTCCTGCTGGTGGACGTAGAGACAATGTTTGTAAATAACTTTCGCCGGTTTCCCGAATTGTTTAAGCATATATATATATATATATATATATATATATTTATATCTTTATATATATTGTTTATATATATATATATATTATATATATATATATATTTATATATATTTTATTTTTTTTTATTATCACCACCGGCCGATTTCCCACCAAGGCAGGGTGGCCCGAAAAAGAAAACTTTCACCATCATTCACTCCATCACTGTTCTTGCCTCAGAAGTGTGTTTACACTACAGTTTTTTTAAACTGCCACAATTAACACCCCTCCTTTCAGAGTGCAGGCTCTGTACTTCATCTCCCAGGACCGCAAGTTCCGGCCTGCGGTTTCCCTGAAATCCCCTTCATTAAATGATAAACTTTGCTCAACACTCCAACAGCACGTCATAGTAATTAAAAAAAAAACATTTGTCCTCCATTCACTCCTATACAAACACGTATCAAGCATGCATGCTGGAAGTCCAAGCCCCTCGCCACACAAAACCCTCCTTAACCCCTCTTCTCAACCCTTCCTAGTCCGACCCTACCCCGCCTTTCCTTCCACTACAGCTGTACACTCTTGAAGTCATTCTGTTTCGCTCCATTCTCTCTACATGTTCCGAAACCACCTCAACAAACCCTTCCTCAGCCCTCTGGACAAAGTTTTGAGTAATCCCGCACCCTACTCCTAATTCCAAACCTACGAAATCTTGCATTATATTCCACTCCACTCATTGCCCTCAGACATGACATCTCCACTGCCTCCTGCCTTCTCTCGACTGCAACATTCATCACCCACGCTTCACACCCATATAGAGCGTTGGTAAAAACTATACTCTCATACATTCCCCTCTTTGCCTCCAAGGACGAAAGTTCTTGTTCCACCAGACTCCTAAGTGCACCACTCACTCTTTTTTCCCCAATCAATTCTTGATTTCACTCATTCTTTATAGACCCATCGCTGACACGTCCACTCCCTAATATCTGAAATTCGTTCACCTCCTCCCTTACTTCTCCTCAATCTGATATTTCTATCTGTTCATCACCTACTCTTTTTGTTATCCTCATAACTTACTCTTTCTGTATTCACCTTTATATTTTCTTCTTTTGCACACCTACAATTCATTCCACCCAATCTCTGCATACTTCTCTTCAGAATCTCCCAAGAGCACAGTGTCATCAGCAAAGAGCAGCTGTGACACCTCCCCAACTTTGTCGTCTGTGATTTCTTTATCTTTTAACTCCACGACTCCTTGCCAAGACCCTCGCATTTAACTTCTCTTACAACCCCATTCTATAAATATATTAAACAACCACGGTGACATCACCATCCTTGTCTAAGGCCCTTACTACTTTTACTGGGAAATATTTTCCCTCCTTTCCTAACATACTCTCATCTTGAGCATCACTTCCTCGTAAAACTCTTCACTGCTTTCAGTTAATACCTACCTCTACACCATACACTTGCAACATCTTACTGCCAACATTGCCCCCCTATCCACCCTGTCATACAGCCTTTTCCAAATCCATAAATGCCACAAAGACCTCTTTAGCCTTATCTAAATACTGTTCACTGTATTATGTTTCACTGTAAACCCCCCCCCACCCACGGTCACACACCCCTACCTTTCCTAAGCATCCTGTTTCAATCTGCTATCCTATTTCTCTAGTCTTATCGTAATTCTTTCAATTACTAACTCTACCAGACACTTTACAGGTACACTCAACGACTTTATTCCCCCTATAATTTTTGCACTCCTTTTATCCCCTTTGCCTTTTACAAAGGAACTTATGCATGCTCCTGCCAATCCCTAGGTACCTTACCTCTTCCATACATTTCTTAAACAATTGCACCAACAACTCCAAAACTATAATCCACAACCTGCTTTTTAAACATTTTCTATATTTATCCATCAATCCCGGCTCCTTACCCCCTTTCATTTTTAACCTAATGCCTCTCGAACTTTCCCCCACACTCACAACTGGCTCTTTCCTCACTCCTACAAGATGTTATTCTCTTGCCCTATACACGAAATCACGCTTCCCTATCTTCATCAAACATTTTAACAATCCTCAAAATATTCCTTCATCTTCCCATAATACCTCTAACTTCCATTTATAACTCTCATCTTCCTTATTTTTATCTGACAAATCCATCTTGTTTCTAGGCTTTCTTAACTTGTTAATCTCACTCCAAAACCTTTGTCTTATTTTTCAACAAAATTTGGTTGATACATCTCACCCACTCTTCATTTGCTCTCTTTTTACATTGCTTCACCACTCTCTTAACCTCTATCTTTTTCTCCTATTACTCTTCCCTCCTGCATCACTTCTACTTTGTATAAAAAACTTATCATATGCTAACTTTTTCTCCCTTACTACTCTCTTTACATCATCATTTCACCAATCGCTCCTTTCCCTCCTGCACACACTTTCCTTTTGGAACCACAAAACTTCTGCTGAACACTCTTACACTTACATTTTAACCTACCTACCTCTTCGACCCCTTTGCCTATGCTTCATTAGCCCATCTATCCTCCAATTAGCTGTTTATATATTAACCCTAACTGACCTCCTCTTCTTTAGTTTATAACCTTCACCTCTCTCTTCCCTGATCTTCTATTTCTCTTGTTTCCCATCTACCTTTTACTCTTCAGTGTAGCTACAACTAGAAAAGTGATATGATATATCTGTGGCCTCTATAAACATGTACATCTTGTAGTTACTCAACTGTCCTTTTATATACAATACATAATCCAAACAAAACTAATTGTCATTTCGCCCGTACATCATATCGTGTCATACTTATTATCCTCTTTTTCTTAAAATTGTATTACCATAACTAAACCCTTTCTATACAAGTTCACTCAAAAGGGCTCCCATTATCATTTACACCTGGCACCCAAACCTTACTACCTCACCCTCTCTAAAAGTTTTTTCTCCTACTTTAGCATTCAAGTCCCCCTACCACAATTACTCTCTCACTTGGTTCAAAGGCTCCTATACATTCACTTAACATATCCCAAAAAAAAAAAAAAATCTCTCTCTCTCCTCTGCATTCTCCTCTCTTTCCAGGTGCATACACGCTTATTATGACCCACTTCTCGATCCAACTTCTACTTTTTAATCACTACATTCTTGAATTTACACATTCATATTCTCTTTTCTCCTTCAATTAAACTGATCATTTTTTTTAACATTTACTGGACCCCTTCCTTTGCTCTAACTCTCTCAGAGATCCAGATTTAATCCATTTTTTCCCACCACTGAAAAACTCTCCTACCCCTTCAGCTTTGTTTCGCTTAGGGCCAGGACATCAACTATCTTTTCATTCATAACATCAGCAATCATCCTGTTTCTTGTCGTCCGCACTTACAATCCACGCAACATTTAAGCAACCAGTTTTATAAAGTTTTTCTTCTTCTTCCTTTTTTAGTAATTGTATACTGGAGAATGGGGTTATAGCCCCCATTGCTTTCCCGGCATTTTATATATATATATATATATATATATATTATTTATAGATATATTTATATATTATATATCTATATATATATTTATATATTTATGTGCGGTGTCGTGTGGTGTGCGTGTGGTGTGTGGGTTGTGTGTTGTGTGTGTGTGTGTGTGTGGTGTGTGTGTGTGTGTGTGTTGTGTGTCGTGTGTTATGTGTTATAGTTACAATTTTGTTTTTAGGCACATGTTCGATTAGACACTAGGCCTGTTGTTGTTGTTGTTGTGTGTTGTGTGTGTGTGTGTGTGTGTGTGTGTGTTGTGTAGTGTGTGTGTGTGTGTGTGTGCGTTGTGTGTGTGTGTGTGTTGGCGTGGTGTGTGTGTGTGTGTGTGTTGTGTGTGTGTGTGTGTGTTTGTTCGTGTGTGTGTGTGTGTGTGTGTTTCATGCGTGTGTGTGTGTTTCTTGGGCGTGTGGTCATGCGTGTGTGTGTGATGCATGTGCTTTGTGTGTGATGAGTGTGTATGTGTGATTGGTGTGTGTGTGTGAATGCGTGTGGTGTGTGTGCGGGTGCTGTGGTGATGGCGTGTGTTAGTTTGTTAGTTAGTTACCATTTTTGTCCTAAGGCCACATGTCCGATTAGGCACTAGGCAATGTTGTGTGTCTGAAGGTTGTTGTAGGTGTGTAAGGTGGGTGTTGTGTTGTGTGTTGTGTGTTGTGTGTGTGTGTGTGTGGTGTGTGTGTGTGTGAGTGTGTGTGGGTGTGTGGTCTGTATTGTGTTGTTGTCTTTTGTGTGTGTGTGTGTGTGTGTGTACTCACCCTATTTGTACTCACCTATTTGTGGTTGCCGGGGTCGAGTCATAGCTCCTGGCCCCGCCTCTTCGTCTGATTGCTACTAGGTCCTCTCTCTTCCCTGCGCCATGAGCTCTATCATAACACTCGCCTATAGAACTATGTATGGTTTCCCGCCTCCACTACTTCACTTTCTAGGCTATTTTCACGGCTGACTACTCTATGATGGAGATATACTTCCTAACATCCCTTTGATTCATTCTAAAGTCTTCATCTTCCAAATTGTGGCCCTCTTGTGTCTGTGTCACATCTCTCGGAACATCCCCGTTTTGTCCACCTCGTCTATTCCGCGCAGTATTTTTATATGTCGTTATCATGTCTTCCCCTGGGTCCCTCCTGTCCTTCCAGTGTCGTCGGCCGATTTCCCTTAATCTATCTTCATAGGACATTCCCCTTAGTCTGGAAACTAACCTTGTTTGCAAACTTTGTACTTTCTCTAGTTTCTTGACGTGCTTTATCAATGTGCGGGTTCCAAACAGGTGCTGGCTTACTCCAGTATGGGCCTGACATCACACGGGGTTTACAGTGTCTTGAATGATTCCTTTCTAAGGTGTCGGGAAGAATGCTGTTCTCAGGTTTTGCCAGGCGCCCATTATGCTGGCAGCAGTTATCTGATTGATGTGTGAGCTTCCGGAGGACTTGCACGTGTGTTATACTCACCCCAATGATCTTTCTCCTTGAGTGAGGTTGGCAGTCTTGGCCACCCTACGCCCTTATACTCCTGTCTGTGGTCTTCTGTGCCCTTCCCCTATCTTCATACTTTGCATTTGGCAGGGATAAATTCGAGAGCCATTTGCTGGACCAGGTGTTCCAGTCTGTCCAGGTCTTCTTTGAAGTCCTGACCTGGTCCTCATCAGATTTTAATTCTCCTCATTAACTTCACACTCATCTGCAAACAGAGGTACACCTTCATCTGAGTCTAACCCTTCCGTCATGTCGTTTCACATATACAAAAATAGCACGGGTCCTAGGACCGGACCCCGTGGGACCGCTCGTCACCAGGTGCCCACTGTGATACATCATTACGTACCATGACTCGTTGTTGCCTCCCTGTCAGGTATTCTCTGATCCATTGCAGTGCCCTTTCCTGTTTATATGCACATGATGCTCTAGCTTCTGCACTAATCTCTTGTGAGGAACTGTGTCAAAGGCCTTCTTTCGGCTAGGAGGTTCCTCGAAGATGCAATCAACCCACCCTACTCTCTCTTGTCTTACTTCTGTTATTTTATCATAAAACTAGAAGGTTTTGACACAGGATTTGACTTACTCAGTGTAATCCGGGCTGGTTGGCATTTATACTCCTGTTCCGTTTACCAGGTGCTCCACCACTATCTCCTGATAATCTTCCTCCATAATTTTTGCTTACTTATACACGTCAAGGACACAGGTCTATTAGTTTAGAGCCTCTTTTCAGTCTCCTTTTTTGAAAATGGGAACTACATTTGTGTATTCACATACCTCACGTAGTCTGCCCAGTGTCCAGGGATGTGTTGATGATTGTGGTAAGTGGTCGCACAACATATCTGTCCCTCTCTAAGGACCCATGGAGGTATGTTGTCGCGTCCATTGCCTTTGAGGTATCGATGTCCTTAGCAGTATCTTCACCTCCTCCTCATTCTGTATGTATGTGTCAACACTTGTTGGTCCGTATTCCTTGGTGGTGTCCCCTTCTGGTCTGTTCCCCCCAGAGTCCTTCCTGTCTATACTATAAATATCTTCCTTAAATCTCGTGTTGATGCTCCGCTAACCTACCTCTTGATCGTTTCTTTGTGATGTTCCCCACCTTCTTTCCTTCCGCCTTATCACCTGGTCCTTGACTGTTGTCTTCTTCCTAATGTGGCTATACAGCAGTTTCGGGTCAGATTTGACTTTCGATGCTATGTCGTTTTCATACTGTCTCTGGGTCCTCTTATCTGCGCATTATACGGTTCTGGTCTTCTACTAGTCTCTTGTTTCCTGGGTCCTATGCCTCCTGTACCTTTTTCCATTCTCCTGTTGCACTTAGATTTTGCCTCCCTACACCTTTTGTTTCGCGGTGTAAACCAAGGACTGTCTTGGTTTCTTCTTATTTATTTCTGTTTCCCTTGGCGAACAAAACTTTCCTCTGCCTCCTTGCACTTTGTTGCAACATATTCCATCATCTCGTTTTACTGATTTTCCTATCCATTTTCTGTTCCCACTGAACCTCCTGCAGGAAGTTTCTCATACCTGTTATAGTCCCCCTTTTATTAGTTTGGCCTTGTCCCTCAGTTCCTGGTTACCTTCTCCACTTATAACTCTTCTATATAGTCAAAACTCAGAAACCACATGATCGCTCTAGCTCCAAGGGGCCTCTCGTAAGTTGATCTGTCCTCGAGTCTGAATGCTCAGGAGTGAACACAAGATCCAGTCTTGCTGGCTCATCCTCCCCTTCTTCTCCTCTCGGTGGTGTCAATGACATGTTCTGATCCATGAGGATTTTCAAGTACCAGCATTCCATATCCTTTTGCTCCTCCATGTATTTCGGGCCCCCATGTGGCCTCCCAGGTTTTCCACCAAGGCGATCTCCCTGTGGTTGATATCGCCTTTACCAGGTAAACCTTGGCTCTGCTCGAAAATTGTGAGCTCTTCTTGCCACCTCCAGCCAGTGTGTCACCATCACCCTGTTGTTTTCTTCGTTACTCCTCTTTGGCTCCTGCAGTTCTGGTGGTGGGTTATAACATCACTCAATGACTTATTTATGTTCTACGGGATCTGAAATGTACCCTACAATGTATAGTCTCTTTCTCCAATCATGTCCATGCCTCATTTCCTCAAATCCCCATTGGTGTTTTTATGAGCAGTGAACCCTCCTCCCCTCTAACTCCTTCTATCTTTCCTCAGGATCTGATTTCCTGATTGGGAAGATTGTGTCTGTTTATTAATCTCCAGCGAGTTTTGTTTCTGTGACTGCTATGATTGTCTGGGGGATTTTTCTCTGTTTATTTCATTCCACTCCTCATGTTTATTCATTATTCCTCCGCATTTTGTGTCAAACCTTTATTAGTTTCTTTTCTAATCATTGTGGTCATGCAAGTTATATTGGGGGTTGGGGGAGGGGAGCCTTGGCGGGGGCAATATGGGGCTCTGTGGTGTAGGCGGGGTATGTGTTGATGGGGGTGGGGTCAGATGGGTCAGAATGCCATAAGGGACAGCTGTTGGGGTGAGGTTTGTGATAAGGGGGGTTGGGGCAGAGGGAACAAGTGAGTGGGTTGGAGTATAGGTTGTCAGTTGCGTTGGAGAATGGTCGGGGTGGTGTCTTTGGTGGGGATTCTGTGGGGTGTGTTTGCCCTTCCTCCTGTGTCTGGGTCCTGGCGCATTTTCATTGTTCTCGTTCCTCTTGCGTCTCTGTACCTCTCTCTTCAGGGTAGTCCTTTCTTCTTGTGTTCTGTCGCGGTCGAGGTTACTTCTCTGGTACCCCCTCTTTGTCTCTCAGTCTTCGCGTTCTCTTGCAGAATCCTGATTCGAAATGATTCTTTCCTTGAAAGTCTACTCTGACAGGCGTATGCCTTCCGACTCGCAAACCACCAATTCTCAGAAAATTTGTCACCTGGTCATATTTGCCCTCCCTATTGTTTTCATGATGCCTTCAATCATTTTTTTCTCCTCCTGTTTTATTTCTTCAAAGTTGGCCCCCTTGGCTTCTTGGAGCCCGTACACAAAAAATCTGACCTCGCCCTTTCTCCTCCCACTGAGTCTCCTTCTGTTCTCTGAGGCAAATTTTGTTTCCTTCCATTGACATTGTTCTTGCCTTCAGTCCTGTCATATCTGAAACATCTATTTTCTTAGTGGACGTCTTTCTGGTCAGCTGTCCCTTTGCTACTGCAGTTGGCTGTTAGAACCTCTGCATATAACAAACCTTCATTTTCTTCGGACCTGTCGCTGCGTTTAGTGTGCTCATCGTCTTTTCCTGGCCCACGTGGGTCTGATAGGTCTTCGAGTACGGCATGTCTCGGTGTTGCTTACCATCCCTTGACTAGCGCTCTGACTCTGAATTTAATCATTGTTCAGACCTGCGTTTGATCTCAGTGTGCTCGTCGTCTTTTCCCTGGCCCAACGGGGGTCTGATAGGGCCTCTTCCTTGCTACGCATGTCTCCGTTTTGTTGCTTACCATCCCTTGTCTGCGCGGACTTTGAATTTCCTGATGTCACGTCACTGAATTGTCATTTGTCTCTCTAATCTGTTTCAGGCTTTGCAAGTTTCTCTTCTAAGCACTGTATCCTAGCTTCTGCTGCTATGGCCTGTTTATTCCCGATTCCTGCACTCTTCAGCTATACGCTCCTCCCAATTTGCTTACCAAGCTCTACTATCTTCCTTCCCCACTCTTCTCCCTTTTTGGAGCTCTAACTTCCCAGTCTTTCCTCCCTGGTTCTTCTCACCAGATCTCTGGTTTTCCGTCCTCTAAGGCACCCCTTATTTTTTTTTTTTTTTTTTTTTATTTTTTTTTTTTTTTTTTTTTTTTTTTTTTTTTTTTTTTTTTTGCGTTACCGCAGGACAGAAGGCTAGAGGTAGGGGGTGGGGGGGTAGGGGGGACAGAAAGGGTAGATGAGAGATGAGAGGAGAAGGGTTAGAAGAGGGGAGAGAGGAGAGGAGAAAGGGTAAAAGAGGGAGATGAGAGGAAGTGAGTAATAGGGCGTGAGGGAATAAGACAAGGGGTAGAGGAGAGAGAAATGTGAGGGGGGGAGAAAGTGTAGAGAGTGGGAGAAAGAGAGGGAGAGGGAGAGGAGAGAAAGAGAGAGGGAGAAAGGAGGGCGAGGGAAAAATGGCTAATGAGAAGAGAGAAATGGAAGAGATGGATAGAGAGGAGCCTATAGAGAGAGGAGAGGGTGAGAGATTGGGTTATGAGTTAGTGAGAGGTGAGGGAGAGAGGGAGAGCGGAAAAGAGGTGAGAGATGAGAGGAAGAGGAGAGGAGGAGAAGAGAGAGAGAGAGGGAGAGAGGGAGAGAGAGGTTGTGCGGAGAGAGAGAGAGAGGGAGAGAAAGAGAGGGAGAGATGAGAGGGAGAGATAGAGAGAGGGGAGAGAGAGGGGGAGGGAGAGGGTGGAGGAGAGAGAGGGAGGGGGAAGGAGAGAGGGAGAGAGAGAGGGTAGGGGAAGCGTGAGTGGGGGAGAGAAGGAACGGGTGGAGACGGAGAGAGAGCTAGAGAGATGGAGAGAGAGGGAGAGAGCGAGGATGAGAGAAGAGAGGGGAGCGAGAGAGGCGAGAGTAGAGAGAGAGGGAGAGAGAGGAGGGAGAGGGAGAGTGAGGAAGAGAGGAGGGAGAGGGGGAGAGAGAGGGAGAGAAGGAGGGAGTGAGAGAGGGAGTGAGAGAGAGGGAGAGAGATGAGGGGAGAAGGGATGAGAGAGAGAGGGTGGAAGAGAGAGGGGGAGAGAGAGAGGAGGGAGAGAGAGAGGAGAGAGGAAGGAGGGAGAGGGAGAGAGAGAGGGAGGCGAGAGAGGGAGAGAGAGAGGGAGAGGGAAGAGAGGAGAGAGAGAGAGGAGAGGGAGAGAGAGAGAGGGAAGAGAGAGAGAGGGGAGTGGAGAGCGAGGGAAGAGAGAGGGAGAGAGAGAGAGAGGGAGAGAGAGAGAGTGGAAAAGAGAGGGAACTGAGAGGAGAGAGAGAGAGTGAAGAGACTTCAGAGAAATGAGAGAAGAGAGGAATGAGAGAAGAGAGAGAGAAGCGGGAGAGAGAGTGAGAAGCGGAGGAGAATAGAGAGAGAGTGGAGCGAGAGAGAGAGAGAGAGAGAGAGCGGGAGAGATGAGATGAGAGAGCGGATAAGGAGAGAGAGGTGAGGGAGCTGCGAGAGAAGAAGAGAGGGAGAGAGGGAGAGAGGGGATGAGAGGGAGAGAGAGGGAGAGAGAGGGAGAGAGGGAGAGAGAGGGAGAGAGGAGAGAGGAGAGAGCAGGGGATGAGAGAGAGAGAGAGAGAGAGAGGGAAGAGAGAGAGAGAGAGCAGGGGGAGAGAAGAGAGAGAGAAGCAGGATGAGAGAGAGAGTGAGAGGGAGCGAGAGGAGAGCAGAGAGAGTGAGGGCGAGAGGAGAGAGGGAGAGAGAGGGATGAGAGAGGGATGAGAGAGGGGAGAGAAGAGGGTGAAGAGAGAGGGACGAGAGAGGGAGAGAGAGGGAGAGAGAGGTGAGAGAGAGGGAAGAGAGGGAGGAGGAGGGAGAGAGAGAGAGAGCGAGAGACGGGGGGGAGAGAGAGTGAGGGAAGAGAGAGGAGAAGTGTAGGGAGAGAGGGAGATAGCGAGGGAGAGAGTGGGCGAAGAGGAGAGAGAGGGAGAGAGAGAGAGAGAGTGAGAGAGATGGAGATGAGAAGATGGAGAGAGAGAGTGGTGATGAGATGAGGAGAGAGAGAGAAACGATTGAGAGAGAGAGAGCGAGGAGAGAGAGATGAGAGAGGGAAAGGAGAGAGAGAGGGGGCGAGAGGAGAGAGAGGAGAGGAGGGAGAGAGAGGTAAGAGAGAGGAGGGAGGGTTGATAGAGGGAGAGAGAGGGACGTGAGAGGGAGGAGAGGGAGAAGCGAGAAATCACATGCATATGCAGACGGACAGTACATGACATTCATTATCCAAGAGAAGAAATGCCAGCTGCGCTATGCTACATCAAATCACCCAGCTGAGAGCTATATCAGCTTGGGGGAAATAGATGGCAAGTAACATTTGCACCTGAGGGAAAAACGCAAATGATGACGTCTCTAGGCACCATGATGGTAATGCTGGTGCAGTAATAAGGCATGAATGGGACGATGTTGGCACTGGAGAAGAAGTTGATATCCTTGGGGTTGAAAAAATTTTGACTCCAAACTAACATGAAGAAACATGTTTGTAAATCTTGCAAACGATGGCAGCCAGGAAGGCTTGACAGCACTTCGCCGTTATCTCGCATCTGCTTGACAGTAGGGTTGCAAGATCCTGTACGAGGCACAAGTACGCTTCACACCTTGAGTATGCTCCAATTTCTTGGTTTTGCCTGCCCCCCCTCTTCATCTGCGACTGCTTGACAAGAGTAGAGAAACAGAGCAGACGTCTAATCTCTCGCTGGCACCCACTCCTGGATAGATCTGTCATTTCAGCAGAGCCTTCAACATTAGGAGGGGATGTGGGTGGGCCTTACTGTTATGTACAAGGCATCCAATATTGTCAAAATACCACACTTGATCACTTCGAGGACAGCGTTTAAAACAAGCTTTTATGCCACAAGACGGGCCAGAAAGCAGCAATTCACTCTGGCGGTACCCTTTCTCCAGAAATCACTCCACTGAGATCATTACTACCAGGATGATCGAGTTTATGGAACACATTCGTACAGCATAAATGATGTCAACGAGATAACGTCAGTTGATCAAATGAAAAATGTGGCCAACAAGATGGCTCCTAACTTCATCCTGTTCCTACTTGTATGTACTCATAACTATTAAAAATGCTTTCAAATGAGCTAGGTAGGTACAGCTCTTAGCTTGCAATAAAGTTAGGAATCCTTAACTGTAAATAGCTGTCTAAATAAAGCTAGGGATCCTTAACCTTGTCAAACCCTGTGTAAAAAAAAAAAAAAAAAAAAAAAAAAAAAAAAAGGGAGAGAGGGAGAGAGGGAGAGAGAGAGAGAGATGATGTATGAGTTGTGCTGCAGAGAGAGAGAGAGAAGAGAGGAGAGATGGAGTCATAGTGTATTGAGAGAGAAGAGAGAAGAGAGAGAGGAGAGGAGGGAGAGAGGGAGTGAGAGAGAGAGGGGAGAGAGAGAGAGAGAGAGATTTGAGAGAGAGAGTAAGAGAAAGAGTGGAGAGAGAGAGATAGAGAGAGGCATTGTGATGAGAGAGATTGAAATGAGAAGGAGAAGAGAGAGAGAGAGAGAGAGAGAGATGTGATGAGGAGGAGTGATGTGAAGTGAATAGTGAGTGATCGAGTAAGTCAAGGGGCGAGGGAACTGAGGGAGCGACGGGAAGAAAAGTAGGGTGTGAGGTCTGTGGGGGGGTCTGTGGGTTTTGGGGCGGGTTCTCAGATTCCAAGGATAGCTGTGTGTACTCACCTCGATGTGGTTTTCAGGGGTCGGAGAACCCAGCTCCAGGCCCCGCAGATGTGTATGTGTGTGCGCCGCGTTCGGTGTGTGTGTGTGGGCACGTCCAGTTGTTTTATGTTTTTGTTCAAGTAAATAACAGTAACTGATGATACATGAGTTGTGTACATTGAATATCGTTCAAATGTGATTACAAAAGTCAGTTATCAGCAGTACGGAGACCTCCTCCGCATGCAACGTTGCAGTTGTTCATCATAACTCTCTTTATTCATCAGAACGGAGTTAGTTCATTCACCTCCCCACTCTCTCTCTCGTTCACTTTCAAGTCCACGAGCTGGTAAAGAAAAGCACAGCAAAAACTAGTGTTTTTTCATTTAAACGTATTAAACTTAACCTATCCTGTCTCTCTCTCCTGTTTTACCCCTACACTCTTTCACTGCTCTATTCTGATCCCACGCATTCCCTCTCTCCATTATTCGTATCTTTCATATGGCCTGAAAAATGGTGTTGAAATGCCTTACGAAGTCGGACTTAGAGATCCTCTTGAAGCTATTAGCAAATACGGGACTGGGAATCCATTAAATCAATCGCAGAGATACTTTTTACCACCGACGTGTAAGTGTCTGTGCCACCGTCGTTATGTTGGTACCTTTGTCTGTCTCGCGTATTCCGGAGTATGGTTCATCATGTTGGATTACTCATGCTGCGTAGGAATGCGGGTGTGGGGGAGGGAACAGCATGGTGGTGCCTTGCCTAACCTGTCAGCGTTTGTCAGCCGTACTAGCTTTTTTCTTATATTATCTCCAAATTGGGTATACCTGAAAGCTGATGGTTACATTATGGAACGAAAGCTAGTGCTTTCAGTAGTGTTTTCTTACAGGATGTCAAATACACCATTTTCTGTGTACCCGTAATACTAATGAGTTACCTTTAAAACACTGAGAGTAGTTCTAATTAATTATAATACTAGCGTGTGTTTAACAGTCACTCTTTCACTCCTT
>NC_069419.1:40097780-40122065 GCF_026875155.1 Cherax quadricarinatus
CCGGTCATTATCCAAGCATGTGTAGTTTGTCTCCTATACCATGTGCTGAAATTCTTGCCGGCATCTTTTGAAGTAGTACTTTGTTTAATGCTTTTTTTTTTGGGGGAGGGAGGGAAATCTAGACGATCTACATCTATACTAACTCTTTCAATTAAGTTTTTGTATATGAAATCGAAATGTTCAATTATGTTGGTCAGGCGTGATCTCTTGTTGCGGAATCCATGCTGATTTCTGGATTTTACGACCTTTTTGGGGGGAGGGGGTAGAAAATTAACTAATTCAGCTGATGGGATGGCAGCTGTGGGCATAACCCTTATAAAATTTCGGGTAACATTTGTAAATTTTCAGTTTTTTGGCAATGATTACCAAAGGCTTGTTGCAGTGCTCCTTCTTTCTTATGTCCTTATTTGTTAAATATTACCGTTAGTGCGTAAGTAATTAAGAACATAAGAACATAAGAAAGAAAAAACACTGCAGCAGGCCTACTGGCCCATGCGGGGCAGGTCCATGTCAAACACCGACTTAGACCAATGGCCCACCCAGTCAGGTCACCTCCACTTAAAGAAGGAGCACGGCATCTGACCTAGTAGCACCAGCTAGTCAGGTCCAACTCACACCCACTCATGTATTTATCTAACCTAATTTTAAAACTACACAACGTCTTACGTTCTATAACGGTACTCGGGAGTTTGTTTCACTCATCCACAACTCTATTACCAAAGCAGTGCTTTCCTATATCCTTCCTGAATCTGAATTTTTCCAGCTTAAAACTATTGCTGCGAGTTCTGTCTAGGCTAGATATTTTTAGTACGCTATTTGTATCCCCTTTATTCATTCTTATTTTCCATTTATACACCTCAGTTATAAGCCCCCTAATTCTACGCCTTTCTAGAGACTGTAGATTCATGGTCCTCAGCCTATCCTCCTAGGGAAAATTTCTGATACATGGGATCAACTTTGTCATCCTCCTCTGTACGTTTTCCAGTGCATTTATATCCATTGTCTAGGAATTTAAACTGATAGATTATAGATGTATGGGTGTTTGTGGGGAAACAATCAGGCTGCAGTATTAGGGTTAAAAACAGCAGTTATTACCGGGATACCTCAGGGATATGTTTAAAAGACAATATTCAAAATAAAGTTGCTAGTAATGGCAAATCAATTGATCAACAAACAAAGAGAGATAGTAGAGGGCAACGAGCGACTAGCTCCCTTAAGGTTTACTATACAAATAGTAGGAGTCTAAGAAATAAAATAGATGAGCTAAGATTACTTGAAAGTGTAGGTAATGTAGATATTATTGGTATAACAGAGACCTGGTTCAACCTGAAAGATAGAGAAATGCCTTCTGAATGCAACATACAAGGTTATAAACTATTCCACACTGATAGGGTCAACAAGAAGGGTGGTGGAGTGGCAATGTACGTCAGAGAAAATTTAAATTGTTGTCTTAGATGTGATATAAGATTAGAAACATCGAACACAGAATCCGTTTGGCTACAGTTTCTCGAGGGTCGTGACAAACTAATTTTGGGTGTGATTTATAGGCCCCCAAACCTTGATAGGGAGTGCAGTAAGCTGTTATGGGACGAAATTCATAAGGCATCTAGATATGAAAATGTTGTGATAATGAGAGATTTTAACTTCAGGCAAACTGATTGGAACAATATGACAGGAAATCTTGAGTCTAGTGACTTTCTTGATACGGTTCAGGATTGCTTTTTAGAACAGGTTGTGAAAGATCCAACTAGAGGAAACAATCTGCTTGATTTGGTTCTTGCCGACAAAGGGTCACTAATTAATAATCTTGAGGTTGGGGAAAGTGACCACAAATCACTTAGTTTCAATATGTCATGGAATTACCCAGATAACTGCAATCAAATCTCTCTCCCAGATTTTTGCTTGGCAGACTTCATGGGACTGAAAAATTACCTGGGTGGGCTAAATTGGGATGTCCTGACTATGGGTCAGGTAGGTGATCTTGGTTGCCAATATGACGTTTTTCAGAGCATAGTTCTAGCTGCCCAGACAACTTTTGTCCCGAGTAGGGAAATTAGATCTAACAAAATTTATCCCAAATGGATGAACAATAGATTAAAGCATCTCACTGGTCAAAAGAGAGGAATATATAGGAGTATCAAAAGAGGGGATGGGCAGTTAAGAAATCAATATATTCAATTAAAGAGAGAAATAAAGGAAGGAATAAGAAAAGCAAAGAGGGATTATGAGGCTAAGGTCGCAAGAGATTCAAAGGCTAACCCAAAAGAGTTCTTTCAAGTATACAGAAGTAAGATTAGGAACAAAATTGGGCCACTTAAGAGTAACTCTAGTCAGATCACTCACAGTGATGGGGATATGTGTGAAATTCTCAATGCCTACTTCCTCTCAGTTTTCATCCAGGAAAATACTAGCGATATTCCTGAAATAATAGTTTTATGTAGAACAGGATGATAATAAACTATGAACGATTGCGGTAACTAGTGACATGGTCCTCAGACAAATAGAGAAACTAAAACCTAACAAATCCCCAGGTCCTGATGAACTGTTTGCAGTGGTGTTAAAGGAATGTAAAGAGGAACTTAGCATACCTTTGGCTTATCTTTTTAACATATCACTACAAACTGGCATAGTGCCAGATAAGTGGAAAATGGCAAATGTAATACCTATTTACAAGGTAGGTGACAGGTCCTTGGCTTCGAACTATAGACCAATAAGCCTTACCTCCATAGTAGGAAAATTTATGGAATCAATAATTGCCGAAGAAATTCGTAGCCATCTTGATAGCCAAAGATTGATTAATGAATCTCAACACGGTTTTACAAAGGGACGTTCCTGTTTTACTAATTTACTAACATTTTTCACTAAGGTGTTTGAGGAGGTAGATCATGGTAATGAATATGATATTGTGTATATGGACTTCAGTAAGGCTTTCGATAGAGTTCCACATCAGAGGCTATTGAGGAAACTTAAGGCACACGGAATAGGAGGAGAAATTTTTCCCTGGGTAGAGGCATGGCTGACAAATAGGCAGCAGAGAGTTTGCATAAATGGGAAAAAAATCAGAATGGGGGCACGTTACAAGCGGTGTTCCTCAGGGGTCAGTGTTGGGCCCATTGTTGTTCACAATTTACATAAACGACACCAAAATAGGCCGTCCAGTTCATTCTAATGAGGACACTAGAGCACTCCAGGATGATTTGAATAAACTGATGCAATGGTCGGAGAAGTGGCAGATGCAGTGTAATATAGACAAATGCAAAGTTCTAAATGTTGGACAGGAAAATAACCATGCCACATATAAACTGAATAATGTAGATCTTAATACTACTGATTGCAAAAAGGATTTAGGAGTTATGGTTAGCAGTAATCTAAAACCAAGACAACAGTGCATTAGTGTTCACAATAAAGCTTACAGAATTCTTGGTTTCATATCTAAAAGTATAAATAACAGAAGTCCTCAGGTTGTTCTTCAACTCTATATATCCGTGGTTAGGCCTCATTTAGACTATGGTGCTCAGTTCTGGTCACCGTATAACAGAATGGATACAAATGCTCTGGAAAACGTACAGAGGAGGATGACAAAGATGATCCCATGTATCAGAAATCTTCCCTATGAGGATAGATTGAGGGCCCTAAATCTGCACTCTCTCGAAAGCCGTAGAATTAGGGGTGATATGATCGAGGTGTATAAATGGAAAACAGGAATAAATAAAGGGGATGTAAATAGTGTGCTGAAAATTTCCAGCCAAGACAGGACTCGCAGTAGTGGTTTCAAGTTGGAAAAATTTAGATTCAGGAAGGATATAGGAAAGCACTGATTTGCTAATCGAGTTGTCGACGAGTGGAACAAACTCCCGAGTACTGTTATTGAGGCTAAAACGTTGTGTAGTTTTAAAAATAGGTTAGATAAATACATGAATGGGTGACGGTGGGTGTGAGTTGGAACTGTGAGTGCTACTGGGTCTGGTGCCGTGATCCTTCCTTGAGTGGAGGTGATCAGACTGGGTGGGTCATTGGGCTTATCCGGGGGGATGGGACATAGACCTGCTCCGCATGGGTCAGTAGGCCTGTTGCAGTGTTCCTTCTTTCTTATGTTCTTATGTTCTGTAAGGCGGAGACCAGAACTGTGCAGCATAATCTAAATGAGGTCTAACCAAGGAGTTGAAGAACAACCTGAGAATTTCGATTATTTATGTTTCTTGATATGAAGCCAAGGATTCTGTTAGCTTCATTGCGAATGCTTATGCAATGTTTACTGCTAACCAGAACTCCTAAATCCTTTTCGCAATGAGTAATATTAAGATCTACATTATTGAGTTTACATGTGGTATGGTTAGCATCCTTTCCAACATTTAGAACTTTGCATGTGTCTATATTAAACTGCGTCTGCCACTTCTCCGACCATTGCGTCAGTCTATTCAAATCATCCTGAAATGCTCTAATGTCCTCATTAGAATTAATTGGACAGCCTATTTTGGTGTCATCAGCAAATTTGCTTATGTCGCTATTTATTCCCTCATCTATGTCGTTTATGTAAATTTTGAACAACAAGGGGCGCAACTCTGACCCCTATGGAACATCTCTTGTGACGTGCCCCCATTCTGATTTCTCCCCATTTATGCAAACTCTCTGCTGCCTATTTTTCAGCCATGCCTCAACCCAGGAAAAAAAATCTCTTCCTATTCTGTGTGCCTTAAGTTTCCTCAATAGCCTCTGTTGTGGAACTCTATCGAAAGCCTTACTGAAGTCCGTATACACAATATCATATTCAATACCATGATCTACCTCCTTAAATACCTTATTGAAAAAAAAAGTTAGTAAATTCGTAAAACAGGAACGTCCCTTTGTAAAACCGTGTTGAGATTCATTAATCAATTTATGCCTTTCAAGATGGCTAAGAATTGCCTCGGCAATTGTTGATTCCATAAATTTTCCCACTATGGAGGTAAGGCTAATTGGTCTATGGTTCAAAGCTAAGGACCTGTCACCTGCCTTGTAAATAGGTAAATAGATATTACATTTGCCATTTTCCACTTATCTGGCACTATGCCAGTTTGTAGTGATATGCTGAAAAGATTAGACAAAGGTTTGCTAAGTTCATCTTTTCATTCCTTTAACACCCTTGCAAACAATTCATCAGGGCCTGGGGATTTGTTAGATTTTAATTTATCTATTTGTCTGAGGACCATGTCACTAGTTACATGAAACATGCATAGTTTATTATCGTCCTGTTCTACATAATTTATTATTTCTTGAATTTCGCTAGTATCTTCCTAAGTAAAAACTGAGAGGAAGTAAGTGTTGAAAAGCTCACACATTTCCTTATCACTGTCAGTGATCTAACCTGAGTTATTCTTAAGTGAGTATATCTTGTTCCTAATTTTACTTCTGTATCCTTGAATAAACCCCTTTGTGTTAGTCTTCGAATACCTTGTGACCTTAGACTCATAATCCCCTTTTACTTTTCTTATTTCTTTTTTTTTTTATTTCTTTCTTTAATTGAATATATTGATTTCTTAACTGCCCATCCCCTCTTTTGATACGCCTATATATGCCTTTCTGTTGACCAATGAGATGTTTTAATTTATTGTTCATTCATTTGGGATCATTTTGTTAAATCTAATTTCCCTACTCGGAACAAAAGTTGCCTGGGCAGCAAAAGTCTGAGACAGGGACTTGATTGCAATTATCTGGGTAATTCCATGATATATTGAAACTAAATTATTTGTGATCACTTTCTCCAAGCTCATCATTAATATAAAGATTATTAATTAGTGATTGTTTGTTGGCAAGAACCAAGTCAAGTAGGTTGTTTCCCCTATTTGGTTCTGTCACAAACTGTTTTAAAAAGCAATTCTGAACCATATCAAGAAAGTCACTAGACTCAAGATTTTCTGTCACATTGTTCCAATCAATATGTCTAAAGTTAAAATCTCCCATTAACACATTTTCATGTCTAGATACCTTATGAATTTCGTCCCAAAGAAGCTTACTGCACTCTCTGTCAAGTTTTGGGGGCCTATAAATCACACCTAAAATTAACTTTTCACGACTCTCGAGAAATTGTAGCCAAACAGATTCTGTATCCGATGTTTCTAATCTTATATCTTGTCTAACACAACAATTTAAATTATCTCTGACATACATCGCCACTCTACCACCCTTCCTGTTGACTCTATCAGGGTGGAATAGTTTATAACCATGTGTGTTGCATTCAGAAGGTATCTCTCTATCTTTCAAGTTGAACCAGGTCTCTGTTATAGCAATAATATCTATATTACCTGCACTTGTAAGTAATCTTAGCTCATCTGTCTTATTTCTTAGACTCCTACTAGTCACTCGTTGCCCTCTACTATCTCTCTTGTTTGTTCATCAATTGCTTTGCCTTTACTAGCAACTTCATTTTGAATATTGTCTTTTAAACATATCCTTGAGGTTTCCTCGTTATATCTGCTGTTTTCAACCCTGGTATTGCAGCCTGATTGTTTCCTACAGACACCCGTCCCTCTATAATCTATGAGTTTAAAGTCCTAGACATGTTACCAACAACCCCCCTCAATTGAATTGGCTAATGTAACCACTCCAGCCCCAGAGAGATGAACCCCATCCCTTGCATACATATCACGTTTGCCATAGAATTTGTCCCAGTTATCAATGAATGTGACTGCAAGGTTCTTGCAGCACCTGTCAAGCCAGCAATTTATACAAATTGCCCTAGACATCCATTCATTGCCCACTCCCTTTCTAGGCAAGATGCTACATATGATTGGGATCCCTCCCTTAGACCTGACTACAGCTATGGCTGACCTATACTTATTCAGCAGCCCCTGTCTCCTGCCATTCCCGATGTCATTTCCACCAGCACTAAGACAGATAATGGGCTTGTTCCCATTTCCTGACATAATATTATCCAACCTGCTGACTATGTCACCAACACCAGCTCCTGGGAGGCACACCTTCTGTCTGACCTTCCTACCTCTGTTACAAAAAACTCGGTCCATATATCTTATCTGAGAATCTCCCTCAATTAGAATATTCTTATCCTGATAAGCAGGGGAGTCAGTGGAACCTTTAACCTGACTAACCATTTAAGTACACTCGTCCTGGAGAACAGAGAATCGATTTCTTACCTTTACATCTTCTGTTTTAACCTTCCTTATCATCCTTCTTCCTAAATTGTGAACCACTTGCCACTTAAAGCACCTACCACTCTCCAAATCACTGCTGGTAGCTTTTTCCTCCTTACCAGCTACAATCATCTCACACTCACTCCCAAATCCATCTAGACGAAGCTTCAGCCTCCCATTTTCCTCTTGAAGAAGTAGAACCTCCTTCAACATTTAACGTGAGATTCTAAAACACTACAACAAGCCATGATGCTTGGTAACACCCCACGCTAAATCCCAGACAGCTTAGGACAGGTATGACCACACGTGACCACTGACCTCAGCGTACTTTTCTACCTCCTGCAGGCAGATCGTCTGTTCAGCTTTTCCTAATTTTTAACTTCGCCAAGTAATTTAACACGTAAAGATTGTTAATTTCGGTTACATATGGTGTGTCAGAGTCAGTCCCTATAGACAAATTTCTCTGTCTGGGCATGTTGGTGTCATGTTGGTGTCATGTTATTGTCATGGTCAGCTGCAAATACAGACACGATGGCTGCGTTGAGTATTAAAGCCACATCTCTGCTGTTTGTTATTATTCCACTATCACTAGTTAAAGGCTATATTGTCGCTTTTACTTTACTCGGCCATGAAGCATTTAAGGAATTTTTTTTAGACATATTTTCTGCTTAATGCAATTTGTTTTTCAAATTCATGTTTATCATGTCTGATTCTACTCTTATTCTCTCTTTGCATCTGTATGTAGTTGATGTGGTCTTCGGATTACCAGCCACTTTATATTTCATATATGCATCACATTATTTACCTATTATGGCATACACCGTTCATCACTGAACCGCTTTTTATATTCCCTTTATATACCAACCAAACTGGCAGTTGGTGTTACATGTGTAAGGGTCCCAAGTCTCGTTGATTCGCTGTCAGGTTTATATATCAGCCATCTGGGTAAGAGATTGGCTCCACTACAAGCTGGGTACACATACTGGTCTTCCTCGCATGAGTTATAATCCAATATCAGTGAATGAACTCGCTTTGCTCTTCAATTCATTCTTACTCTAATTTGTATGGTGTCTGCCTCTATTACTGATCTGCTGTACTTTGTACATACTGTAAACACTGGTAGTGGGAATATACGAGTACACGAAAAACTACCCTTCGCATCTGCCATTGCCTATATTCTCTTGGTTTGTTCCTTGCCTGGGGACTTAATATAAGGCCAGGTACTATATACCATTTATTATACCCGTGTTAGTAATATCTATTATGCCACTGAGTTACCGCGTCTTCCAGCCTGGCTTGTTATTCATTTGTTAAGGTTTTATCTTTCTTGGTAATTTATACCTCTCAGCATTACGTTTTAGGCTTTGCATCACATCCATTTTTCTCTTACATTATCTGTAATTGGTAGTTTTACCGCTTTTATATTACTGAATATTTCGGCACATCTGACCAAAGTTAGTTTCTCTGTAATTTGGAATCATCATAATTATTTTTTGGGTCTCAGACTTCAATAAGTTTCTTTTGATTATTGTATTATTATAATATGGGGAAGCGCTAAACCCGTAGGATTATACAGCGCATGTTGAACGGGGGGGGGGGGGGGTGATGGAATATATTCAGGCTCAGTTCAGGGAACTGGCAAGGTTTCTTTTGAATTAAATGATTTTTGTATTCACTATTTCTTAGTCTCACTCCTACCTCCCATTACTAGACAAGGTTGCATTCTGTGGTCAGAATAGAAAAGCTTAAGTGACAGTTTGTGATAAGACGCTGTCATCAGTCGATTTGGCGAGTCTGCTGCTTCCCGATCCTCTTTTAGAATGTACTAATTTGTGCTAGGAGCTTTAAACTCAACAATTAATATTGCTTCTTTGTTACAACGAATCACCTTAATTTCGTTGTATTCCTGATTTTGTTAGGGGGAACAGTGTCATTAACATGCCGAATATTTCTGATATTGCTACCACTGCCTTGAATATTGCTACCACTGCCTTGAATATCCATATACATGGGGACGTATGCATGTACATCATGCTTTTTGATGTCAATCGCAAGGAGTTCGCTGTTAACACATTGCGTTACTCAAGCTTTGTTCAACAATTATTATTTTAATCATAACTAGCGCTAAACCCAGAAGGGTAGCTTTGTTAAAAGTATTTTTTTCTAGTTAAAGCTATTTCTACCGTCAGGTGGAAATAAACCATGATTGATTTCAAACAACAATATCTTCACACTCACGATGCCTAAGCAGATAACTCGTCACTCTTTTTTTCTTTAATATACTAAGAACATTTCTGAAATTCTCTTAATTTACCGAACTTGTCTCTTCAAGCTCGAATAATTAGTCGTAATTCCTGGTTACCTTATTATTTGTAACAAGTTGTTCTGTCCGTCCATTACCACCCTACACGCCCAGTCCTTCTCTTGTAACTCACGATACACCCCTTCATCCCCACCCTCTCCGTCGGAAGCACCTCGGAGCTCCAATAATAATCATGTGGTTGCCGGTTTCCTTTTGTTATCTTTGAAGTTCTTTATGACGACTTTGTACCTGTTAAGAATTTCTTCCGATCTACTTTGCTTTAAATTATTAGTCCCAACGTAATTCGGAAAGATGCTATTCTCTGGTGTGTTTTGTTAAAACCCCAAATTTCACATATCGTTGATTCATGCAGCTGTGATTCTATGGCAAAATTTCTTCTGTGGTAATTGAGTCCCTTAGTAAAAGAGAGAGAGAGAGAGAGAGAGAGAGAGAGAGAGAGAGAGGAGAGAGAGGACCGTCAAATAGAGAAAATATTAATAGAGTGAAAGTGAATGACTTAGTAGTAATAGTCACAATCACTATCAGTTTAAAATGTAACTACATCAGTATTGCTTTACGCTATCCCAGGCAGCTGGTATGTTATCGCTGCAGTTTAAACACAATATGATAGCCGAGCAACATATCTCGATTATTAATTACACACTAGGAGAAAGACTTCCCGTGGATTTCAGGAAAACGGTCTGCTGGTGGTGGAGGTGGTGCAGTGGTATTGGTGTTGGTGGTGGTAGTGGAATTGTGTTGGTGGTGGTGGTGGTAGTGGAATTGTGTTGTTGGTGTTGTTGTTGTTGTTGTTGGTGGTGGTGGTTGTGGAGTTGAGTTGTTGTTGTTGTTGGTGGTGGTGGTGGTGATGGTTGTGGAGTTGTGTTGTTGGTGCTGGTGGTAACATCACACCAGCTGTGGTGTTAGCACCACTCCGTGACTCTCGGCAGTGCTACAACAGCTATTGTTCTGTAAAGCTATTCTTGTAAGTGTGCTCTGTGAGTAAATGCGGTTTCGCAAAATTCTTCCCTTCATTTCATGATTACTGTTGCAGTTCATGATGAATGTTACACCAAGGAAACGTGCAAGTATGGTACCTCTTAGAATACCTGCTGATTTAAGTATCAGAAGGATCGCCGAAAATTTGAGCCTAGCAAATTTAACTGTTGGTCGGATTCCGAAGTGAGCTGACGGAACTGACGATTGTGGAGCGCTGCGTCTAGGTAAATGTGGAAGGACACTCATGACAACACCTCACGATGACAAGGTTATCATAAGAAATAATGTAAAGGATCCCAAGAAATCCAGCAAAGATGTACAGAATGATTTGGCACCTAGAAGATAGCAGAACTGCCGGAAAAGAAACAATTATTGACCGCTATTATGAAGAAAAAATGGCTGTGGTGAGCACTCAGTCATAAGGGATGGAAAAAACTCATGTTTTCAGATGAGGCATATTTAGAAGTACATGGGAATAGATCAATGGTAATGAGACGGAGCAAAGGTGAACCGCTTCGGAATTGACACATTCAACAAGCGCAAAAAAAAACCCACATACGAATATATATTATAGTAACCACGAACGAGTCGTATTGATCAGTAACAACACTGCCTAGCCAAGGACTCGAACCCATGTTGTATTGGCCCGCCTCATGGTGAGCTAAAAACCACATGACACCTTAATCCACAAGACGTCCCAATCATACAAAGATGGCGCAGCCAGCATAGCTAGCTGCTTTACAGCTATCAAAGGACATTCGGTGTTGTGGAGCTTCTAGGCTAATTTTCATTCTCATCCCCGCATCCCTGCAGTGCTGTTATTGATCAATACCACTCGTTCATGGTTACAATAATATATATATGCTGCTCGTGGACTAGTACACCAAACAGGGATGAAAATGAAAATTAGGCTGAAAGCTCCCACGACATCGAGTGTTCTGGGATAGCGGTAAAACAGCTAGCTCTGCTGGCTGCGCCATCTTTGGAGGATTGGGTAGTCCCGTGGGTTAAAGTGACGTGGCTCTAGCTCACCATGAGACGGGCCAGTACAACATGGGTTCAAGTCCTCGGCTAGTGCAGTGTTCTTATTGATATATATATATCAATATATATATATATATTATATATATATATATATTATATATATATATATATATATATATATAATATATATATATAAGTCGTGCCGAATAGGCAGAACTTGCCATCTTGGCTTAAATAGCAACGCTCATCTTGCCATATAGGACAAGCGAAAATTTGTGTATGCAATAATTTCGCCAAAATCACTCTGAACCTAACGAAAAATATATATTTCATTGTGTTGTTTAGTATTAAATTACTGTAAACAAACCTAAAATATATTTAGTTGGGTTAGGCTAAAACAAATTGCGCTTGCTATAACAAGGTTAGGTAAGTTTTCTAAGTTTCTTTTGGTGCAAAATTAAAAAATTTTACATTAACATTAATGAAAAAAAATATATCTTTAAACGTATAAGAGAAAATTTTGGAAAGGACTTAATTTTAAATGAGTTCTTGCTAATTGACCAGTTTTACATATTCGGCACGACATATATATATATATTATATATATATATATTATATATATATATATATATTTATATATATTATTGGTAGTTAAGACACATAGGCAATATCTAGGCAACTTTATTCCGAAACGTTTCGCCTACACAGTAGGCTTCTTCTGTTGAGATTTTTGGCCTTACCTGCCGTGTTTATTATAACTATATATAATGAACACTTAGCTGATAAATGACAGCAAACAAGAGATACAATTTGTAAGTATAAATTACCCCTAGGGGGTGTTATGTCAGCATATTTCATTCGATGATGGCTGACGAAATACTTACTTGTTTGGACTCAAAAGTCCACACCTTACTGCCGATTATAGGTTGATTACAAACTCCTTGTGACTCAAGAATTGCGCAATCCCCCGATCTACAAGAAATTCGTAACATACCTTGCTCTTTGTAACGTGAGCTATGGTGTTCTCAACACCTTCGACAGATATCGGTGACTTGATAGAAGCTGAAGTGTCCTTGGATGTCCACGTCTTCCATTGTCTAGGAAACGCACACTGGTACACTATGTTCCACAAGATTTGTCTTTATTGTTCACAATGTATCACAAGAGAAGCTGATCACACTTCTCTGAAGTGTTTGTGTTAGAGACACTTTGCTCACACTAACGCACAGATCTCCTGGCGTCAGTGTCACTCTACCTAGAGTCAAAGATAGTCTGCCCAGACGCCACAGCGCTCCATGCCGTCTCTGCCCCCAGCACAAAAAAAAACGCTGACCTAGTACCTTGCATCCTTGTCACCTCCTCGATGAAGCAAAGCAGAATGTTTGTTTCTTGCTGTCTTAATCATAGACAACAATGTACACTTATCTTTACTATGGTAATAAAGTGGGAGCAGGATTTTCCTTAATTGTCCTGCTAAGTAAGAGATGTACTGTCTCTTATAAAAATACACGTTGCAACACCGCTGCAAGGAGCAGAGGTCATTTGACTACGTGGCATAGCATCTGTGATCAATTACTAACTCTAGCAGTAAACAAGACGCTCGCCCCTTCTGAGTGGCTTGGCCACTCAGGGCTGAAAGGGGCTGAAGGGGCTGAAGGGAGTTGAAGGGGGTGATCCCACCTCCTGGAGAAATTTCTCCACACTGGGGGGCGGGGGGGCGGTGGCAGGTTCGCTGCAGAGGGGAACTATTCATCACTTAAACATTAATTTGATTTTCTCACTCGCCACCACTGCGGCTTTCTTTTCTGAACAGCTTAGTCTGTGTTGGTTTCTGGGAGGAATCATAATTTTGTTTTCAACACTGTGTAATCTAACGCACTAGTTTATTTTATTGTCCGCTTATTCACTACACCTTTGCTCAAAACATCAACTGTCCTGTTGATTCCTTTTGCATCAGGATATATGGTCCACAATTTTATCCAAGTTGCCATTGGGACCTCGGACCTTCATTGTCGATAATCTCTATGTCACCAGGTCTTAAGGACTTATGATTTTCAGGAAACACCAGCTCCATAGTAAGTGTTCTCTCAATGGAGGTGACGATAGTCTTCTGCCCAAATTTCTCAACGTTCAATCACTTTATTAAGGGTGTTTGAAATTTACGTTGAGTTGCTCAGGTTCGAAAAAGTAGGATCCTCTATTGATTTCTTTATCATTCATGGGTGGAAAGGAACAGGTTCGAGCCTTCGCCATGGAGTAAATGTCGATGGACTTAACACTTCTAAATTGTCCAGCATCATCGGTAATAAGTTAGAGGTCTGTTGTTGACTCTTTTTCTATTTCAGTCACAACTGTACGGGAATTCTTCTAAGTCTTATTCTCTGACGATGAATGAAGAGTCTTCCTTAAACAACGCTTTACAATGCGGATCATTCTTCATAAAATCCGCCGTGCCATGGAGTTTTAGGAGGAATGTATCTCCAACGACATCTGCGTTGATCAGCATCTCGATGTGTCTTCTGGTTGATCAAAGATCTTGCGTATATAAGCAGCACCTGCAAAAAGTTCGTTTTGCATTATTGAAATCATCAGTCTGGGACAAGCCCTTTCTGGCTGCAAACCTTTTGATATTTGATAAAAGTTTCAGGCAGACATGTCAGTGGCCGACTTCTAGTGTACTGTTTCTAGAGTTGTAGCACAAAGTGAACAAACAGATGTACACATTGATGGGAACTTTGTCAAACTGTTTTGGTTTTTTTAATATTATTGCGTCCAGTTATATTCTACACCGGTCACTCAAATGGTGTGATATGACAAACTCTTCAGAGGGATATGGGAGGTGGACATGGATACTGACATTACTCGCATATCGTAGTGACGACAGTAATTACAGGTCCTTTATTTGTTTTTTCACACTTGTCGTACCTTCGAGGTATCCAGTAGTATTGTCGTATTTGGACAAAAGTGTGTCAGCTACCCCACCATGGTGACACGTTAACTGTGGGCCGTTTTGCACAATCAAGTGTTGTTAGCCATGATCTTGGATCCAATATTGGATGTATGGCTTCTGTAGGTAGTTAGTTGAAGAATTATGAATCTTTCCTCGACATCTTATAATCTTTTCTGAGTCGAGATAAAGTCCTAAAGATTAATCATAACAGGTTTCTTTCTTTGGGTGTGATTTTATCTTGTGTTTCTAGAAATTTATATTCTGTAGAGGGAAAACAGTCTTCTGTATTTTGTTTCACCAGTATTTAATGGTGTTCAAGACATTCATAATCAGGTTTTATTCCTTTAATGAATTTAAAGACAAGTGCTGTAACTTTAAGAGTTTACCCAAAAGATGGTAATTAGATCCATCAATGACTATTTCTGTTGTGTCTGCAGTATTTACACAACTTATTTCTGCTGGGTTTCAAGCAGACTGTTTTCTTTGGACATAATGTGCGCTTTTTGCTGAGGCCAGTTATTTTCATCAGAGAAGCAGTTCGGGTCCGTGAGCCATATTTATTATCCACAAGTTTTTCTTGAGTGGGACACCACGTGACAACATATCAGCTGGATTCTCTAGGGTAGAGTCGTGAAAGAAAGAGATAATCTCTCTGCATCTCTTTTATTTCTGCTACTCTGATTTGTAACATAGACAACTTTACTCTTATTATTTCTTAACCAACTGGAGAACTGCCTTTATCACTCCAGATCACGGTTTTTCTCAATTTAGTGTTTGATCAAGTACTTTGTTGAGTTAGACAGCTAATTTTGTACCTACATAGAGTGCTGGTCAGTTCCAATTGTCGGTACTGTTCTGACCTTCAAGGTGCTACCTGCCTTTGAAGTAATTAGGTTGTACTGCCTCAGCATTACTCATTGTAAGATACAGCGCATAACTCTGAGTTGACCGGCATCACGAAACACATGTAATGTGTACTTGTTTCCCTCTTGACTATTTGTCTGTGAAAATTTAATTTGATGAAGTTGTTTAATACTCCTTGGATATTTCATCCCATGCCTTGACTCATTTTTAGAGGCAAGTTTCATCATCCAATTTTTGAGTTTCCTTGCATCTTGCATAAGCATTTTACCCCTTATGGGTAATTGGAGAGAAGACGAGTCCTAGGAGGATCAAAACATTGTGATACCTCTGACAGTAAACTACGTTTAGTAGAGTGTTACTGCATGATTTATTGTTTATCCTTTTGAGCCTCAAAGTATCTTATGTGTGTTCCAATTAGTCCCAGCTATATTGTTTTGACATTCAGGAATTTCTTGCAGGGAAATCTTCTTGATAAGTTCCCTTAATTGCTTTGAATTTGTATTCCCACATCCCTTAGAGGCATGTTTGGCTTTCTTGATCTCCTGTTTAGCTTCTCTGTATAAGGATTTCAAATCCTCCTTTTATTCACAGTACCTTGATGTATTTGTCCACATAGAACTTTTCTTTATAGACTTCTTTGAAGGGACTTTCAGATTTTCTTCAAATGTGTATTTAGAGTAGCTTTAGTAAGAATGGAGAGGATGTTAGCCCCCACCAAATAATTTGATTTGAAAATCGATAAGTTTTCAAGGACTTTGAGGATCATGTGGATTTTCATGGTCACAAGAATCGAGTATCAATCTCTATCTATTTCTTTGTAGTCATACTGCTTAAGAAAGCCTTGGATTATCAGCCGTGTAGGCATATGGGTTTGTGCGAAATTTCATTAAGCACGTCTCCAAGCTTCTCAGTTAGTGGAGGTCCGCGTCCTCAGACAGGTCATTAAGACTTGCTTCATCTTTATTTGCACGTGAGCTGCAATTATATACAAAACACGTAGTGGAGTGGTTTCAGAATTTTTCTGACTCCATGGTGCGGGAGATAATGAGCGTTTGTCTTCAACGTTTCTTTCGTCTATTTCCTCATGAATTTATTGTCCAACTGTTCTTTGTATGATATTGTCATAGACAGTCAGTAGCTCTGGATCTCCTGAGCTAATGTTATTTGTGCTTCATTCTGTCCGAAAGCCATGCGATTAATTGCTAGGCAGATTGTGGTGGATTTATTTTCCATGGTCACCTAACCAAAATATGTCCATCTTTAATATTTGACAGTGTCCAAATATTGGTTTATAAGTTGGACTCTTGTGGGCTTGGTTTATTTACATCAATAACTATCGCATCTAAATCTCAAACTTATCAACTGGTTCATTCATTTCTCCTGTAATGTTAAATTTTGGTGTCGGGACATACGATCAGCGGTTATTCTCGTAACTAGTACATTTTCCACTGAATTCAAATCAGCTTCTTTCCCACTTTGAGATGGGTTTGGGACCACATATCATGTGGCTCCTGCTGTTTTCAGCAAGTGAACATCATGTGTACTTACTTATTTTGCACAAAACAGTGTTAATAATCAATTCCAATGAATTAAATCTAATTGGACCTAATTGTGTCCGTTGTATGTCAGGACAGGCTAAACTTGACCCTTAGCTGCTTTCATGTGTGCTGCAGACTGTTTCTTTTAATCCTGGGATCTGACAGACTTATGGGCATCATTCTACTACCACAGCTTCTACTGTCTTTTTCCTGTTTCCTAGACAAACAGTGATTCTGCTGGTCAATTTGTCTGTTTACCAGAATGTGGAAAAAAAAACAGCTATATCTACTGTATTTTGGCATAGGGTTGTGTATTCAGTTTCTGCAAACACTGATTCTTTTATGAAGGACCTTTGTGGAGCCTTGATCAATAGTGTTTTAGAACATTGGTTTTGTGTAATTTATTAGATAACTCAACTGAGCTATCGGGAGAGCAGTTGCTTTTTAAACATATATCTCTCACATTTATGCTGTTGCTTGTTTGACTTCTGATCATTTGTGGAAGGTCTGCTGCCTGTTCAGCAAAAGTATTTGGACATAATGGCTGTTGATGGCATACCCTTGCATTTTTAAAAACACTTCTTTCAGTGAGCATTTTCCTTCCCTTGTGTTCACCTAAACACTTGAGATCTTTTCAGCTGATGAATACGTTGTTTACGTGACCTCACATTGATGGGGTATTGACTACAATACTGTGCCCAAAGGTGTTCTCATCAACAAAGTACACCATTTTGGAGTTACGTTTATGTTTGACGTCTTGTTTACTGCTATTGTATTCACAGCTTGATAATGCCTATATGGGATTTCCCATTATGTGGTTTAGTGGGAGTAGGTATACTCTTTTTATAATGAGTTGAAGGTTTGTTTATCACTGGATTTGTGGATTCTTCAATCTTGTCTACGTTGCCTTGCATGCATGAAACTATTGTTTGTAAACCATTGCAATTTCTTCACAGTGGAAAATAGCGTTTATTGAACTAATGTTTTAATCGTTCATAGTTTGTGCGTGGTGACAACTTATCTTGTACAATTACCACTGAAAATAAACCAATCACATTGTCTTAGGTCATATTTAGCACCCTAGAGATCTGTGGACTATTGTCTAATGTAATTCTAAATGCCTGTAAGTCTGAAAAAAAACAATGTTTGGGTGGCTTCAAGCTTGATATTATGAACTGCATGGTCTAACTCTATACTTGGTCATCATCAAAGTAATGTCTGCTAAGTACACGTAGCCACAGCTATTGATAATTACCTTTAACCACCGGAAATGGTCTTAATTCTGTTCAATAGGGTTTCCCTTCACAAGAATTTAAGGTAATTGAACTTAGCAATCTCATCTATGTCAGTTCGTGAATTTACTATGGATTTGAAACCACTAATGAATTCTTCATAATTTGACCTTGGAAAATAGGTTTACTGACATGTAGGTAAGCTTGGTAATGGTACACTTGTTGTTGTTACAGGTGGTAACAGGTGTTTGACCACTAGTACAGTAGGTCTCTGAGAACGGTTTTACGGGCAGATAGCCTGAACTCTGACCACCTTAATGTTGCATCCCTAAAAGTTATCCAAAAACATTTTTAATTTCATCCTCAGATGGGATCTGATTCAAGAAAATTATTTTCATTAATGTGTATAGTCTTCTGAATTAATTATTTTCATAAGTTGTGTAAATAATCCAAAACATGACCTCAAAGATCATCAAAATCTATGGTTTGTATCTTGAGTAATCCTATACAGACTGAAATTAGATTTTCTAATTGTGTATTTTTGTCTGTTAAAGTACTTCTGAAACTGAGTTTTCAAACAAGCCATTTAATGGTTTATACTGAAAAATTTGCTAGCACCACACTTAGATGTTTAAAAAACACACCTGTACTGCCTATAAACAGCTGAGTTTTGTTATGCTTAAGTCAGCAATAAATCGTGGTTCAGACACTACTGAACCCACTTAAGCTTAACCTCAGGGGTCATTGAACCATGAGGGTACAGTGGTACATGTGTCTGTGTTTATGGCTTGTGTGTGCTGTGTCAGCCTGACCATGTTGATTAATCGTAAATAACGATGTTATACACTTCATTCACTATACACTATTAAATGTCACTGTTATAAAACTGTAATCAAAGTGAATATTATTACATATATATAAATTTCATGTTAATAATATTTGAAAGCTTACACTTTATATATAAGTTCCTTTAATATAACAGGTGATCTATAAGAAACAAACTTTAACACATTCTCAATCTTGTATCTTAATTTATGTCTATTAAACCATTATAAAACACTGTGTATATATATACACTCAGACAAAACAACATCACTTGGTGGTGTTGTTCTTAATCAGCCGATTTCTCGAGATTTGGAGCAGTTATGGAGGGTGCAGGATACCATCCCCCGTCTTCTTGTTGGGTGAGTCACCCAGCTCCGTTTTCGTTTGGTGTGAACGCCTGGTAGGTGAGCGCCCCCCCCGTCCGTTGTCTTTTATTGGTGCCATTCTCTGTGATGACGTCTGGAGGGACCCAATTATACTGATTTATATGGTAAAACACTATGTTTTACAGCTTTTTTCGGAGGTCCTTGGCTCATCATAGGTATTTGTTACACTGTAGTAAACATTTGGACCACAGTGTGGTCTTAATCCGGTTCGAGCACGACCCAAAACTCTTTTGAGAATTTTGGCCTTACATGCCGTGTTTTAATTAAACTATATATAATGAAAACACTTAGCTGATAAATGACAGCAAAATCGTTCTACACAAGCCGCCCCTGCAGACGAGGTCTAAAAGCTGTCGAAATCCATCACACAGTGGGCTGTCAATAGATACAATTTGTATGTTATAAATTACCCTAGGGGTGTTATTGTCAGAATATTTTCATTCGAAATGTTGGCTGGCGAAAATACTTTACTTGTTTGACTCAAATGTCCACACCTTACTGCCGATTTATAGGTGATTACAAACTCCTTGTGGGATCATGAATGCGCAATCCCCGATCTACAATGAAATTCGTAACATACCTTGCTCTTTGTAACGTGAGCTATGGTGTTCTCAACACCTCCGACAGATAATCGGTGACTTCGATTTTTTTTTTTTTTTTTTTATTTTTTTTATTTTTTTTTTTTTTAGGAAAAAAAAAAAGCTGTGAATAGCAAATACGGGTGGGGCTGTAGGAGCGGTGTAAGGGGCTGTGAAGTGTCCTTGGATGTCCAGTCTTCCATTGTCTAGGAAATGCACACTGGTACACTATTTCCACAAGATTTGTCTTTAATGTTCAAATGTATCACAAGAGAAGTGATCACACTTCTTTGAAGTGTATGTGTTTGATGACACTTTGTCAAACTAAAGCACAGATCTCCCTGGCGTCCCAGTGTCACTCTACCTAGAGCAAAGATAGTGTGCCCAGACGCCACAGCGCCTCCATGCGTCTCTGCCCCCCCAGCACAAAAAAAAAACGCTGACCTAGTACCTTGACATCTTGTCACCTCCTCGATGAAGCAAAGCAGAATGTTTGTTTCTTGCTGTCTTATCCTAGACAACAATGTACACTTTCTTTACTATGGTTTAAAGTGGAGCAGGATTTTCCTTAATTGTCTGCTAAGTAAGAGATGTTACTGTCTTTATAAAATACACGTTGCAACACGCTGCAAGGAGCAGAGGTCATTGACTACGTGGCATAGCATTCTGTGACAATTACTCACTCTAGCAGTGTGTAAACAAGACGCTCTCGCCCCTTCTGTGGCTTGGCCCACTAGGGTTCTGGAAAGGGGCTGAAAGAGGGCTGAAGGGGGCTGAAGGGGGCTGAATACCCCCTCTGGAGTAAATTTCTCCACTTCTTCAGTCGAGTACAGAAAGTAGGCAGGAGCCAGTAGAGATGGTGAAGACGATTGTAAGCAGTCAATCACCCTTTAAGTCGTAAGATTTGAGGTGTCAGTCCCTCTGCCTGGAGTAGAAGTTCTGTTCAATAGTCTGGAACTAACTAAAGATCATGCGGACACAGTGTGAGACTTTATACTGTCCGGAAAAGAGGACGGTGCAGAGTAGGTCTGTAGTGAGATTGTAGCCACTGAAGAGGTCACGTCCCTCTAGAACAAACGGTTCCCATGGAAGAAGTTGTCCAAGGTGTTTTCTCTTCTGTACCAAGATGCCACAGTGGGTTTTTGTTTTGGACATATATATAATATATATATATATATATATATATATATATATATATATATATATATATATATATATATTTATATATATATAATTTATTTAAGATATTATATATATATATATATATATCGTATGTACATATATATTAATACATATATATATATATATATATATATATATATATATATATATATATTCTTTCTTTCAACGCACCAGCATACCCCCACTAGACAGGGTGGCCCAAAAGGGAAAAAAAACGAAAGTTTCTTTTTTTAAAATTTAGAAAAATTATACAGGAGAAGGGGGTTACTACCCCTTGTCCGGCATTTTAGTCCCCTCTTACGACACGCATGGTTTTGGAGGAAGAATTCTGTTCCCTCCCCTGGAGGATATATATATATATTATTATATTATAATTATATTTTATATTAATTTATTTTTAAATATTTATTATATTTATTTCCCAGAAAAAGTAGGCCTTAGAAAAGGATGTGTGATGTCACCGTGGTTGTTTAATTTTTATAGAGGGGTTAAAAAGAGAAGTAAATGCGAGGGTCTTGGCAAAAGGCGTGGAGATAAAAAAATAAAGAATCACACATAAAGGGGAGTTGTCACATTGCTCTTTGTGTGCCTGTGCCTTGGGAGATTCTGAAGAGAAGTTTTCGGGATTGGTGGATGAATTTGGTAGGGGGTGCAAAAAAAGAAAATTAAAAGTGAATACAGGAAAGAGTAAGGTTATAGGATAACATAAAATTAGGTGATGAAAGTTTGGGTAACAGATTGGAGGGAGAGAGTATGGGGAGGTGAATGATTCAGATATTTTTGGGAGTGGACGTGTCAGGGATGGGTCTATGAAAGTGAGATGAATATAGAATTGTGAGGGGGAAAAAAAGGGAGTGGGGGATTAGGAGTCTGTGGGACAAAAAAACTTTGTCCTTGGAGGCAAAAGGGGAATGTAGAGAGATAGTTTTACCAAACGTCTTTTTTATGGGTGTGAAGCATGGGTGATGAATGTTGCAGCGGGGAAGGCGGAGGCTGGAGATGTCATGTTGAGGAAAGTGTGGTGTGAAAAAAATGCAGGAAAATTTCGATTTTGAAGTTAGGAGGAGGTCGAGATTCCCAAAACTGTTGCCCAGGGGGCTGGGGGAAGGGTTGTTGAGGGGGTTCGAACATGTGAGAGAATGGAGCGAAAAGAGTGACTTAAGAGTGTATCAGTCTGTAGGGGAAAGGGAAAGGGCGGGGTAGGGGTCGGCCTAGGAAAGGGGGGGAGGGGGTAAAGGAGGTTTGTGTGAGAGGGGCTTGGTTTTCCCAGCGGCATGCGGACGTGTTTGATAGGAGTGATGGAGACAAAGGGTTTTTTAAATACTTGCGTCTGTTGGAGTGTGAGAAAAAGAACTTTTATGAAGGGGTTTTGGGGAAAAAAACCGGTAGGCCGGACTTGAGTCCTAAAAAATGGGGGTACATGCTGCACTCTGAAGGAGGGTGTTAATTTTTTTTTGCTTTTAAAAAAAACTGTAGTGTAAAGCACCCTTCTGGCAAAAACAGTGATGGAGTGAAAGATGGTGAAAGTTTTTCTTTTTTGGGCCACCCTGCCTTGGTGGGGAAACGGCCGTGTGAAATTTATATATTTTTAATTATATTATATATATATTATATTTTTATTATATTATTATATTTTATATTATATTTATAATATATAACACCCCACACACCACACACAAAACACACACACACCACCACAAAAGCGCTTGGAATTTCACTATTCTTTCGGTGGGAGACGGCCGACTTGTTGAAAAAAAAAAATATAAAATTACATATATATGTATATATATATTATATATATATATTATTTAAAATTAATTTTATATATATATTAATATATATATATATATATATATATAATTATTATATATTTACAAAAAAAAAACCACTGTGAAAGAATAGTGAAATTCCAAGCGCTTTCGTGACTACTCAGATTACCAAGGAACAATAAAAGTAATGTTGTTGTTGTAGGTTTGCCGGTACTTCCGGCCCGGGTCTTCTCCAGATGGCGACCGGGGGTGGCCTCCCTGGTGGGGGGTGTCGTTCTCTTCTTCTTTCTTCTGTATTGTTTTTGGGGCCCCCGGTTTGGGGGTGACTTTTTGTCTTGCGGGGACCCCCCAATGGGGAAAATATCTTCTCGTTTTGCATCTTCAGCAGCATAGGAGGACGGAGGCAGCAATTACAGGGTTCTTTTTGGAGCCACACCCCAGCTTTAGCAGGCAGCAAAGTGTGGGGAAAACTTGCCTTCACGATGATTGATTTGCAGTCCTGTTTTTGGGGTCCGTTTCGGCACCCCCATTTGGAGAATCCTGTTTTTCTTCCTTGTGGTGTGTCGAGTCCCCAAAAAAGCGGTGATTTTTTGAGAGTAGGTTGATCGGGATTCAGTGGTAAATGATCGAGTTGGTCGAGGTGAACTTGTGTCCGTTTGGAGGCTTTTGAATAATTTCTGGAGTGTCTTTGCGTTCTCATTCTGGTTGGTTGTGTAGAAGTATCCCCGGGGGGGGAAAACCAAATGGACTTTTAAAGAAGGAGTGGCGGTAGTACGTGGGGGTGACCCATGGCTCTTGTGTTTAACCTTCTTGGTTGGGGGGCTGAGACGTTTGAGGTGAGGCGTCTTTTTGGTCCGTTGTGAACGGGGGGAAGCAGGTACTGGTGGACTCTCATTTGGGGGGAAATCGGTCGGCGTTCATGGTCTCTGATTGGGCCATCTTGTGTTGGAAGGAAGGTGTGGTAGCGGGGGAAACAGCGGGAATTTGGGACATTTGCGTGGATTTATGATCTCCCGTGGAAGGTGGGGATGCAGGGGGGAAATTTTGGGGGAAAACCCGGGTTGTTGAGCTTGAAGGTTCGTTGATGGTGGTGTTGAAGGAAAACCCGGTTCAGCTACATTCTGCACATGGCATACATGATGCAGTTTAAAAAAATCTTGGTGGAGTCGCCAGCAAGAGCTGGGAAGAAAAGTGGTAGATGCAGCTTGCGTTTTTTTGAAGAATCTTGGGTATCTGCTTTAAGTTGGTAATAGCGAAAATGTAGTCGCTTTGTGCGTGGGGTTTTTTGTTTTTTTGGGGTTGTTTCTTAATATATCTCGTTGGTGGGCACTTTGGGAGCAGGTATGGTGTCATTTTTGGGTTTAAGCATTTGGGGGAGAGTCAGTAGGCACGTTGAAATCATGGGCTTTGGCCGCGGTGGAGCAGAACTTTCTTATTCTTGGAGGGCATCTTGGTGGTATTAGGTATGAGCAACAGTTGGAAAAATGTGGAATTTTATGAATTTTTTTTTTTGATGAAGGCTGGATTGATGTGGTAGTGAAAAAGCCAG
>NC_069419.1:40122565-40160065 GCF_026875155.1 Cherax quadricarinatus
TAGTTCCCCAATGTTTAGTGTCCCCATGAAGTGCCCCTATGATGCTGTCCCCATGACAGTGTCCCCATGATAGTGTCCCCATGATAGTGTCCCCATGATAGTGTCCCCATAATAGTGTCTCCATGATAGTGTCCCCATGATAGTGTCCCCATGATAGTGTCCCCATGATAGTGTCCCCATGATAGTGTCCCATGATAGTGTCCCCATGATAGTGTCCCTATGATAGTTTCCCCATGATAGTGTCCCCATGATAGTGTCCCTATGATAGTTTCCCCATGATACTGTCCCCATGATAGTGTCCCCATGATAGTGTCCCTTTGATAGTGTCCCCATGATAGTGTCCCCATGATAGTGTCCCCATGGTAGTGTCCCCATGACAGTGTCCCCATGAGAGTCCGTGGGGAAGTGAGACTAGCCAGGCAGGAAGATAAAGAGAATGAGGAAGAGGAGGTGGAGGAGGAGGGAGGAGGAGGAAGATAATCAGGAGGAGGAACTAAGAATTTTTCTTGGAAGACGCTTTCATAGGTGGTCACCCCAGCATGACCAACATCTTGGCAGACTCCAGCTGCCCCATACCTCCGCTGGCGCCGCTTACAGCCTCCGTCAACGACGACTCTGCCGATGATGCTGACAACACTAAAACCTCCGCTGCCACCGCCGCCGCCACAACCGTCATCCAGGACGACGAGGCTAATAATGTTGCTGTCGAGAACGACGATACAGCTGCTGAGGACGACAAAAGGCAACGATGTCGCAGCCGACGACGACAAGGCCGCCTCTTCATTGCCTCCGTTTCTTCTGTTTTATCTTGATTATTTAATTATATATACACTGTATATATTTTATTGACAACGGAAAAAAATAAATGGAAAACTGAAAAGAATAAGAAAGATGGAAACCAGTCCTGTTGAACATTATTATTATTATTATATCTAGTTTCTAGTTAAACAGTAATTCTACTACATCATCTGGTGGTCTAATGGATTAAAATATAAATATAATATACACTACTCTGTACATTATTTTTAACACTAAAACAGCATAAAATATATAGGTAGACAATAGTTATGGTAAAACGTAATACCCCAGTGACTGCTGATTGTTCTACAGTGATGGTTTGTCTGTGACAGTGTACACACATTCTACTGTGGCTGCCTCCACAATCTTGCATCAACTGAATAACACATTAAAAGAGTTATCGTTTATAATGCAGTTTGTGGTTTCACAATTCTGGCTTGTGACTCTCTCTCTCTCTCTCTCTCTCTCTCTCCCTCTCCATAATTGATTTCCTCTTTTCTCTTATCGTAGGTCTCGAGGTAATTAACAGAGAAGACTCAGTTCTTCTGCTGAATGTTGCATCTGGCTTGCATCTTATATTGTGGCTATAATAATAAAGAGATGGTAGGATAATTTACTCACTCCGTTCACCCGTGGAGAACCTTGAACCTGTTAGAGGAAAGGTTATTGAGATAAGCAGTTCAATCTTACCCTTGCCACAGATCATTCGATAACTTTCCGAGTATCTTCTACTGTTAATGCTCTCCAATAGCGAGGCTGTTGGTGCTAGTAACTCGAAGTCCTGTCCATTAAATGGAGCTCGAGTAATCAAAGGATGTGTTGAAGAAATTTCATACATTTATTTCACTTACATTGGAAGGAGAATACTGTATTGAATCCCCCTAAGCCTCCTGTACTTATATTTATATATCTCATCATACTTATTGTAGCCCTGACTTTCATTTTCACATTTACAAAAAACATTTCATTACAGAAACCATGTCCTTAAACATTTTCTATGTTGTCTGTGCTACGGGAGGTACAATTTGAGACAAAATTTCAATTAATTTATGTTAGGCACTAAATCCATAAGAGTCATCCAGTGCAAGGCCTGGTAGAGGCTCGATCCTCCGTAAGCTGAGCGCGAGACAGTCGCGTTTCCCATTTCTACTCACCTAGCATAATTTGAGAGCTGTTAGGGTTTCTTGATAATTTGCATCTTTTTCCTGTCAGTGATATTGTCAGCAATGAATGAGGCTGTTGTCCACTTCACAGAAGCTCTTGACTTCTGCTGCCCACCTCAGCAACATTAGATGGCAGCTGCCCTCGCAGTGACGCTTTGCCATTACTGATAATCTCAATGACGCTAGACCGCTGTTGAAAACTTCATAGTGACGCTGACGTCCCCATAACACAACGATGTTGGACTACTGTTATCCCGCGCAACACAGTGACACTGAACCACTGTTATCCCGCACAACACAGTGACACTGGACCACTGTTATCCCGCACAACACAGTGACACTGGACCACTGTTATCCCGCACAACACAGTGACACTGGACCACTGTTATCCCGCACAACACAGTGACACTGGACCACTGTTATCCCGCACAACACAGTGACACTGAACCACTGTTATCCCGCACAACACAGTGACACTGGACCATGTTATCCCGCACAACACAGTGACACTGGACCACTGTTATCCCGCACAACACAGTGACACTGGACCACTGTTATCCCCCACAACACAGTGACACTGGACCACTGTTATCCCCCACAACACAGTGACACTGGACACTGTTATCCCGCACAACACAGTGACACTGGACCACTGTTATCCCACACAACACAGTGACACTGGACCACTGTTATCCCGCACAACACAGTGACACTGAACCACTGTTATCCCACACAACACAGTGACACTGGACCACTGTTATCCCGCACAACACAGTGACACTGAACCACTGTTATCCCGCACAACACAGTGACACTGAACCACTGTTATCCCACACAACACAGTGACACTGGACCACTGTTATCCCGCACAACACAGTGACACTGGACCACTGTTATCCCGCACAACACAGTGCACTGAACCACTGTTATCCCACACAACACAGTGACACTGGACCACTGTTATCCCGCACAACACAGTGACACTGAACCCCTGTTATCCCACACAACACAGTGACACTGGACCACTGTTATCCCGCACAAACAGTGACACTGAACCACTGTTATCCCCCACAACACAGTGACACTGGACCACTGTTATCCGCACAACACAGTGACACTGAACCACTGTTATCCCGCACAACACAGTGACACTGAACCACTGTTATCCCACACAACACAGTGACACTGGACCACTGTTATCCCGCACAACACAGTGACACTGGACCACTGTTATCCCGCACAACACAGTGACACTGAACCTGTTATCCCACACAACACAGTGACACTGGACCACTGTTATCCCGCACAACACAGTGACACTGAACCACTGTTATCCCACACAACACAGTGACACTGGACCACTGTTATCCCGCACAACACAGTGACACTGAACCACTGTTATCCCGCACAACACAGTGACACTGGACCACTGTTATCCCAAACAACACAGTGACACTGGACACTGTTATCCCGCAACAACACAGTGACACTGAACCACTGTTATCCCGCACAACACAGTGACACTGGACCACTGTTATCCCACACAACACAGTGACACTGGACCACTGTTATCCCGCACAACACAGTGACACTGGACACTGTTATCCCGCACAACACAGTGACACTGAACCACTTTTTATCCCCCACAACACAGTGACATTGGACCACTGTTATCCGCACAACACAGTGACACTAGACCACTGTTATCCCGCACAACACAGTGACACTGGACCACTGTTATCCCGCACAACACAGTGACACTGGACCACTGTTATCCACCACAACACAGTGACACTGGACCTCTGTTATCCACCACAACACATTGACACTGGACCTCTGTTATCCTCCATATCACAGCGACACTGGACCACTGTTATCTCCCACATCACAGCGAAACTGGACCACTGTTATCCCCCACATCACAGAGACACTGGACCACTGTTATCCCCCCACATCACAGCGATACTGGATCACTGTTATTCCCCACATCACAGCGACACTGGACCACTGTTATCCCCACATCACAGCGACACTGGACCACTGTAATCCCTCAGATCACTGCGACACTGGACCACTGTTATCCCCCACATCATAGCGACACTGGACCACTGTTATCCTCCACATCACAGCGACACTGGACCACTGTTATCCTCCACATCACAGCGACACTGGACCACTGTTATCCCCCACATCACAGCGACACTGGACCACTGTTATCCCCACATCACAGCGACACTGGACCACTGTAATCCCTCAGATCACTGCGACACTGGACCACTGTTATCCCCCACATCATAGCGACACTGGACCACTCTTATCCCTCACATCACAGCGACACTGGACCACTGTTATCCCCCACATCACAGCGACACTGGACCACTGTTATCCCCCCACATCACAGCGACACTGGATCACTGTTATTCCCCACATCACTGCGACACTAGACCACTGTTATCCTCCACATCACAGCGACACTGGACCACTGTTATCCCCCACATCAGAGCGACACTGGACCACTCTTATCCCTCACATCACAGCGACACTGGACCACTGTTATCCCCCACATCACAGCGACAATGGACCACTGTTATACCCCACATCACAGCGACACTGGACCACTGTTATCCCCACATCACAGCGACACTGGACTATTGTTATCCCCCACGTCAAAGCGACACTGGACCAGTTATCCCCCACATCACAGCGACACTGGACCACTGTTATCCCCCACATCACAGCGACACTGGACCACTGTTATCTCCCACATCATAGCGACAATGGACCACTGTTATCCCCCAAATCATAGCGACACTGAACCACTGTAAACCCCCACATCATAGCGACACTGGACCACTGTTATCCCCACCACATCACAGCGACACTGAACCACTGTTATCCCCCACATCACAGCGACACTGGACCACTGTTATCCCGCACATTACAGCGACACTGGACCACTGTTATCCCCCACATCACAGCGACACTGGACCACTGTTATCCCCAAAATCATAACGACATTGAACTACTGTTATCCCCCACACCATAGCGACACTGGACCACTGTTATCCACCACATCACAGCGACACTGAACCACTGTTATCCCCCACATCACAGCGACACTGGACCACTGTTATCCCCCACATTACAGGGACACTGGACTACTGTTATCCCCCAAATCATAGCGACACTGAACCACTGTTATCCCCCACATCATAGCGACACTGGACCACTGTTATCCACCACATCACAGCGACACTGAACCACTGTTATCCCCCACATTACAGGGACACTGGACTACTGTTATCCCCCAAATCATAGCGACACTGAACCACTGTTATCCCCCACATCATAGCGACACTGGACCACTGTTATCCACCACATCACAGCGACACTGAACCACTGTTATCCCCCACATCACAGCGACACTGGACCACTGTTATCCCCAAAATCATAGCGACATTGAACCACTGTTATCCCCCACATCATAGCAACACTGGACCACTGTTATCCACCACATCACAGCGACACTGGACCACTGTTATCCCCCACATCACAGCGACACTGGACCACTGTTATCCCCAAAATCATCGCGACATTGAACCATAGTTATCCCCAACATCATAGCGACACTGGACCACTGTTATCCACCACATCACAGTGACACTGAACCACTGTTATCCCCAAAATCATCGCGACATTGAACCATAGTTATCCCAACATCAAGCGACACTGGACCACTGTTATCCGCACATCACAGCGACACTGGACCACTGTTATCCCCAAATCATCGCGACATGGACCATAGTTATCCCCAACATCATAGCGACATGGACCACTGTTATCCCCCACATCACAGCGACACTGGACCACTGTTATCCCCAAAATCATCGCGACATTGAACCATAGTTATCCCCAACATCATAGCGACACTGGACCACTGTTATCCACCACATCACAGCGACACTGGACCACTGTTATCCCGCACATTACAGCGACACTGGACCACTGTTATCCCCCACATCACAGCGACACTGGACCACTGTTATCCCAAAAATCATAACGACATTGAACCACTGTTATCCCCCACACCATAGCGACACTGAACCACTGTTATGCACCACATCACAGCGACATTGAACCACTGTTATCCCCCACATCACAGCGACACTGGACCACTGTTATCCCCCACATCACAGCGACACTGGACCACTGTTATCCCCCACATCACAGCGACACTGGACCACTGTTATCCCCCACATCACAGCGACACTGGACCACTGTTATCCCCCACATCACAGAGACACTGGATCACTGTTATCCCCCACATCACAGCGACACTGGATCACTGTTATCCCCCACATCACAGCGACACTGGATCACAGTTATCTTCCACATCACAGCGAAAGTGGATCACTGTTATCCCCCACATCACAGCGATACTGGATCACTGTTATCACCCACATCACAGCGACACTGGATCACTGTTATCCCCCACATCACAGCGACACTGGATCACTGTTACCCCCCAATCACACGCGATACTGGATCACTGTTATCCCCACATCACAGCGACATGGATCACTGTTATCCCCCACATCACAGCGACACTGGATCACTGTTATCCCATCACAGCGACACTGGATCACTGTTATCCCCCACATCACAGCGACACTGGATAACTGTTATCCCCTATATCACAGCGACACTGGTCACTGTTTCCCCCACATCACAGCGACACTGGATCACTGTTATCCCCACATCACAGCGATACTGGATCACTGTTATCCCCCACATCACAGCGACACTAGACCACTGTTATCCCCACATCACAGAGACACTTGATCACTGTTATCCCCCACATCACAGCGACACTGGACCACTGTTATCCCCCACATCACAGAGGCACTGGATCACTGTCATCCCCACGTCACAGCGATAGTGGATCACTGTTATCCCCCACATCATAGAGGCACTGGATCACTGTTATCCCCCACATCACAGCGACACTGGATCACTGTTGTCCCCCATATTACAGCGACATTGGATCACTGTTATCCCCCACATCACAGAGACACTGGACCACTGTTATCCCCCACATCACAGAGACACTGGATCACTGTTATCCCCCACATCACAGAAACACTGGATCACTGTTATCCACCACATCACAAAGACACTGGATCACTGTTACAGCACACATCACAGAGACACTGGATCACTCTTATCCCCCACATCACAGCGACACTGGATTAATGTTATCCCCAACATCACAGCGACACTGGACCATTGTTATCCCCCACATCACAGAGACACTTGATCACTGTTATCCCCCACATCACAGCGGCACTGGACCACTGTTATCCCCCACATCACAGAGACACTGGATCACTGTCATCCCCACATCACAGCGACACTGGACCACTGTTATCCCCCACATCATAGAGGCACTGGATCACTGTTATCCCCCACATCACAGAGACACTGGATCACTGTTATCCCCCACATCACAGAGACACTGGATCACTGTTATAACCCACATCACAGAGACACTGGTTGACTGTTATCCCCCACATCACAGCGACACTGGATCACTGTTATCCCCCACATCACAGAGACACTGGATCACTGTTATCCCCCACATCACAGAGCACATGGATTCATGTTATCCCCAATCACAGCGACACTGGACCACTGTTATCCCCCATATCACAGCGACACTGGACCACTGTTATCCCCCACATCACAGCGACACTGGACCACTGTTATCCCCCACATCACAGAGACACTGGATCACTGTTATCCCCCACATCACAGCGACACTGGATCACTGTTATCCCCCACATCACAGCGACACTGGATCACAGTTATCTTCCACATCACAGCGAAAGTGGATCACTGTTATCCCCCCACATCACAGCGATACTGGATCACTGTTATCCACCACATCACAGCGACACTGGATCACTGTTATCCCCCACATCACAGGGACACTGGATCACTGTTACCCCCCCAATCACAGCGATACTGGATCACTGTTATCCCCCACATCACAGCGACACTGGATCACTGTTATCCCCCACATCACAGCGACACTGGATCACTGTTATCCCCACATCACAGCGACACTGGATCACTGTTATCCCCCACATCACAGCGACACTGGATCACTGTTATCCCCTATATCACAGGACACTGGATCACTGTTATCCCCCACATCACAGCGACACTGGATCACTGTTATCCCCCACATCACAGCGATACTGGATCACTGTTATCCCCCACATCACAGCGACACTAGACCACTGTTATCCCCCACATCACAGAGACACTTGATCACTGTTATCCCCCACATCACAGCGACACTGGATCACTGTTGTCCCCCATATTACAGCGACATTGGATCACTGTTATCCCCCACATCACAGAGACACTGGACCACTGTTATCCCCACATCACAGAGACACTGGATCACTGTTATCCCCCACATCACAGCGACACTGGACCACTGTTATCCCCCAAATCACAGAGACACTAGGTCACTGTTATCCCCCACATCACAGAGACACTGGATCACTGTTATCCCCCACATAACAGCGACACTGGATCACTGTTATCCCCCACATCACAGAGACACTGTATCACTGTTATCCCCCACATCAGAGAGACACTTGATCACTGTTATCCCCCACATCACAGAGACACTGGATCACTGTTATCCCCCACATCACAGAGACACTGGATCACTGTTATCCCCCTCATCACAGAGACACTGGATCACTGTTATCCCCACATCACAGAGACACTGGATCACTGTTATCCCCCATATCACAGAGACACTGGATCACTGTTATCCCCCACATCATAGCGACGCTGGATTACTGTTATCCCCCACATCAAAGAGACACTGGATCACTGTGTGTGTGTGTGTGTGTGTGTGTGTGTGTGTGTGTGTGTGTATGTGTGTGTGTGTGTGTGTGTGTGTGTGTGTATGTGTGTGTGCGTGTACTCACCTATTTGTAGTCACCTATTTGTGGTTGCAGGGGTCTAGTCATAGCTCCTGGCCCCGCCTCTTCACTGATTGCTACTAGGTCCTCTCTCTCCCTGCTCCATGAGCTTTATCATACCTCGCCTTAAAACTATGTATGGTTCCCGCCTCCACTACGTCACTTTCTAGGCTATTCCACGGCTTGACTACTCTATGACTGAAGAAATACTTCCTAACATCCCTTTGATTCATCTGAGTCTTCAACTTCCAATTGTGACCTCTTGTGTCTGTGTCCCATCTCTGGAACATCCAGTCTTTGTCCACCTCGTCTATTCCGCGCAGTATTTTATATGTCGTTATCATGTCTCCCGTGACCCCTCCTTGCCTCCAGTGTCGTCAGGCCGATTTCCCTCAACCTTTCTTCGTAGGACAATCCCCGTAGCTCTGGGACTAGTCTTGTTGCAAACCTTTGCACTTTCTCTAATTTCTTGACGTGCTTGACTAGGTGTGGATTCCAAACTGGTGCTGCATACTCCAGTATGGGCCTGACGTAAATGGTATACAGAGTCTTGAACGACTCCTTACTGAGGTATCGGAACGCTATCCGTAGGTTTGCCAGGCGCCCGTATGCTGCAGCAGTTATCTGATTGATGTGCGCCTCGGGAGATATGCTCGTGTTATACTCACCCCCAGATCTTTTTCCTTGAGTGAGGTTTGCAGACTTTGGCCGTCTAAACTATATTGTGTCTGCGGTCTTCTTTGCCCTTCCCCAATCTTCATGACTTTGCGTTTGGCGGGGTTAAACTCAAGGAGCCAGTTGCTGGACCAGGCTTGTAGCCTGTCCAGGTCTCTGTGTAGTCCTGCCTGATCCTCATCCGATTTGATTCTTCTCATTAACTTCACATCGTCCGCAAACAAGGACACTTTTGAGTCTATCCCTTCCGTTATGTCATTCACATATACCAAGAACAGCACAGGTCCTAGGACTGACCACTGTGGAACCCCGCTTGTCACAAGCGCCCACTTTGACACCTCGTCACGTACCATGACTCGTTGTTGCCTCCCTGTAAGGTATTCTCTTATCCATTGCAGTGCCTTTCCTGTTATGTGTGCCTGATCCTCTAGCTTTTGCAGTAACCTCTTGTGAGGAACTGTGTCGAAGGCCTTCTTGCAGTCCAAAAAAATGCAGTCGATCCACCCTCTCTCTCTTGTCTTACTTCTGTCACCTTGTCATAAAACTCTAATAGGTTTGTGACACAGGATTTTTCCCTCCCTGAAACCATGCTGGTTGTCATTATACACTTGTTTCTTTCCAGGTGCTCCACCACTCTCCTCCTGATGATCTTCTCCATGACCTTGCATACTATACACGTTAGTGATACAGGTCTGTAGTTTAGTGCCTCATGTCTGTCTCCCTTTTTAAAAATTGGGACTACATTTGCTATCTTCCATACCTCGGGGAGTTGCCCAGTTTCAAATGATGTGTTGAAGATCTTTGTTAATGGCACACACAATGTCTCTGCTCCCTCTTTAAGGACCCACGGAGAGATGTTGTCTGGTCTCACCGCCTTTGAGGTGTCAAGTTCGCATAGCAGCTTCTTCACCTCCTCCTTGGTTATATGTACCTCATCCAGCACTTGCTGGTGCACCCCACTGCTCTGATTTCCTGGAGTCCTACTGGTTTCCACTGTAAATACTTCTTTAAATCTTGTGTTGAGCTCCTGACATACCTCCCGGTCGTTTCTTGTGAATTCCCCATCACCCTTCCTCAGTCTGATTACCTGGTCCTTGACTGTTGTTTTCCTCCTGATGTGACTGCACAACAGCTTCGGGTCAGTCTTGACTTTCGATGCTATGTCATTTTCATATTGTCGCTGAGCCTCCCTTCTTATCTGTGCATATTCGTTTGTGGCTCTTCGGCTAATCTCTTTATTTTCCTGAGTTCTCTGTCTTCTGTACCTTTTCCATTCTCTAGTACATCTAGTTTTTGCCTCCCTACACCTTTGGGTGAACCAAGGACTCGTTCTGTTCTTCCCATTTTTTCTGTTTCCCTTGGGAACAAACCTCTCCTCTGCCTCCTTGCATTTTGTTGCCACACAGTCCATCATTTCTTGTACTGGTTTTCCTGTCAGTTCCCTCTCCCACTGAATGTCTTGAAAGAAGTTCCTCAAGCCTGAGTAGTTCCCCCTCTTGTAGTTTGGGTTTTCCCACCCTATTCCTGCTACTCTCTCCACTTGGAGCTCAACTATGTAGTCGAAGCACAGAACCACATGATCACTAGCTCCCAGGGGCCTTTCATACAAGATATCCTCGAAGTCTGAACTACTCAAGGTGAATACAAGGTCCAGTCTTGCTGGTTCATCTTCTCCTCTCTCTCTGGTTGTGTCTCTTCATGTTGATGCATGAGGTTTTCCAGTACTACATCCATCATCTTGGCTCTCCTTGTTTCGGGACTCCCATGGAGCTCCAGGTTTTCCCAGTCAATCTCCTTGTGATTGAAATCACCCATAACTAGTAACTTTTCTCCCCCCATGTGTGCTCTCCTGGCCACCTCGGCTAGTGTGTTGACCATGGCTCTGATGCTCTCATCGTATTCTTCTCTTGGTCTCCTGCAGTTCTGTGGTGGGTTGTACATTACTGCAATTATCACCTTATGTCCCTCAGACTGGATTGTTCCTACTAAGTAGTCCCTTTCACCCGTGCCATTCATTCCTTCCATTTTCTCAAAACCCCACTGGTTTTTAATGAGCAGTGCAACTCCTCCTCCCCCTCTCCTCCCTCTGTCTTTCCTGAGGATTTGATATCCGGATGGAAAGATTGAATCTGTTATTATTCTGGTGAGTTTTTTGTTTCTGTGAGTGCTATTATGTCTGGGGATGTCTCCTTGATTCTTTCGTGCCACTCCTCATACTTATTTGTTATTCTATCTGCATTTGTATACCACACCTTCAACTTCTTTTCTAAGACTGTGGTCTGGGAGGTGTATTGGGGTTGGGGAAGTGGGAGACCTGATAAGGAACTATGGGTGGTTGCTGTGGGGGTGGAGTTTGTAATGCAGTGGGTGGGGGCATTGGATGTGGCATGGATGTTTTGGTTTAGAGTGTTTGGTTGCTACTGGGTTGACCAGGTTGGATGCTTCTATAGAAGCTGTGAGGGAGTTGTATTTGATCTTCTTTCCAGTGTCTTGGATTCTCCGTCTGACTTCACTCCATCCCCCCTCTCTCCTCCTTTCGCCTTTGTACCATCTCTCTCAGTTTCTCCCGCCTTTCGTCTTGTGTTCTGCTCGGTCGAGATACACCCTTCCTGTTTGCCGGCATGTCCCTAATCTTGCATTCCTCCTTGCAGTATCCTGTTCCGAGTCTATTCTGCCTTGAATGTCAATGTCACCTGGCTGGCGGTCTTTTTTTACAACCCCCCCTATCTCACGAAAAATTTCCAGCTGGGTCATGTCGTCTACTCCTGATTTACTTTCATGAATGCATTCAATTGCTTTTTTTTTCACCGTGATTTCTTGCATCATATGTTTTCCCCCTTCAACTTCCTGTAAGCCCAAACACAAAGACTGACTTCACCCTATTCATTCCTCCCACTGCATATCCCTGAGTATCCCCTATCATGCAATTTGATTTCCTCCATTGCCCGCTTTCCTTTCTTCAGTTCACTAGCTACTGTACATGGGCTCAGTAGGCCTGTCTTTTTTCCTTCTCTCGTCTTTCCCTGGCTCTGTTGTGGTCTTTTAGGGCCTTCACCATATAGCATAGCCTCTTTTCCGATATACTACAGTCTCCACTGATAAGCTTCACGATGCCAGTTTTGTTTGCTCCTTCTTTCTCTACAGTCCCCTTATTTGTGTGCTGAGGTAGAGGGTCTCTGATGTCAACCCAAAATAGTTCTTTATTCTTTTAGGCAGTTTTCAGATTTTCCAGTTCCTCTTTCAAACCTGTATCCTGGCCTCTGAGCTGCATCTGCTTTGGACTTTCACCACCCACATCCTGCTTTCCCATGCTATCCTCCTCTTCCATTCGTCATGCTAATTTCTTCTTGTTTATTTTCCTCATTCTTGTTCCCTTTTTTGTCTGAGCTCTGCTGCCCAATCTCCATTTGCAGTTTCCACCACCTGTCCCTGGGTTTTCTTGTTGCTCCTGGCAACCCAGTTTTTGTTTTTGCTGATTGCCCAGAGTGGGAAACCTATGTAATTCCTGTATTTCGGGTTAGTATTGTATAAGCCAGAGTGGTGGGGGGGATGTAAGATGAGAACTTGTGGCTATATGGGAGAGTAGGTGGGGAGGGGGAGTGGGAAGGAGAGTGAAGCAAGTGGGTAAGTGGGTGGTGTGGAGTGGGAGAGGTGGGAGGGGGAGGTAAGGGGGGTAGGATGGTGAGGAGTGAGATGGTGGGGGAGGGGAGGTACGTGTGGAGTTGGATATGTGTGTGTGTGTGTGTGGTGTGTGTGTGGTGTTGTTGTGGTGTGTGTGTGGGGGGGGTGTGTGTGGGTGTGTGGTGTGGTGTGTGTGTGGGTGTGTGGGTGTGGTGGTGTGTGTGTGGGGGTGTGTGGTGTGGGGTGTGGTGGGTGGGTGTGGGTGGGTGTGTGTGTGGGTGGTTGGGTGTGTGTGGGGGTGGGTGTGTGTGGGTTGTGGTGTGTGTGGGTGTGTGGGTGTGTGTGGGGTGTGTGTGGGTGTGTGGTGTGGGTGTGGGGTGTGTGGGGTGTGGGTGTGTGGGGTGTGTGGGTGTGTGGTGTGGGTGTGTGTGGGTGTGGTGGGTGTGTGGGTGTGTGTGGGTTGGTGTGTGGGTGTGGTGGGGTGGGGTGTGTGGTTGTGGGTTGTGGGTGTGTGTGTGGGTGTGTGTGGGTGTGGGGTGTGTGTGGTGGGTGGTGTGGTGGGTGTGTGTGGGGGTGGGGTGGTGTGGGTGGGTGTGTGTGGGTGGGGTGTGTGTGGGTGTGTGGGTGTGTTTGTGGTGTGTGTGTGGTGTGGTGGGTGGTGTGGGTGTGGGTGTGTGGGTGGGTGGTGTGGGTGGGTGTTGGGTGGGTGTGTGGTGGGTGTGGGTGGGTGGTGTGGGTGTGTGGTGTGTGTGGTGTGGGTGTGTGTGGGTGGGTGTGTGTGTGGGTGTGTGTGGTGTGTGTGGGTTGTGGGTGTGTGTGGGTGGTGTGTGGTGTGTGTGGGTGTGTGTGGGTGTGTGGGTGGGTGTGTGTGGGTGTGTGTGGGTGTGTTGGGTGTGTGTGGGTGGTGTGTGGGTGTGTGTGGGTGTGTGGGTGTGGGGTGTGTGTGGGGTGTGTGGGTGTGTGTGGGTGTGTGGGTGTGGGGGTGTGTGGGTGTGTGGGTGAGTGTGGGTGTGCGTGCGCACACTAGGCTACGCTACTCTTTTGAAGATTATAAAAAAAAAATTTCACAATCAATTCCTTATTAATATGCACTAATATATACTACATAATATTAATTGCGTACACTTGTTTTTGTGTGTGTGTGTTTACTAGCTTGTCGTTCTTTGAAAAAGAGGAGGGGGGGGGTCACGTTAACACTATTTGTTATTGTTGGTTGGTTCAACGGTACTCTCCCTGCCCAGATCTTTAGTGTTGTTGGTTTCACGGTTACTCTCCGGCCCCGATCTTTATGTTGTTGGTTCACCGTACTCTCCCGGCCCGGTCTTTATTGTTGTTGGTTCCACGGACTCTCCCGCCCCAGAATCTCAGCACACTAGGCTACTTTACTTTTGAAGATTATAGGATTATTTTTTCTCCACTCATTCCTTTATTAAGATATACTAATGTTTATTATAACAATAATTACGGGTGCACACGTGTGTTTGCATGTGGTACTTGTTTTTAGATTGTCAAGGAAAAACGGGGGGCGGGGGATTCACTAGGTACACAATCTTCTGGATGTTTACCTGGCGATATTTAGATAATTTACTCAACCATCTATCTATCTCCTGGTACTGAAATAGGGAAGGAGCGTGATGGTACAGCATACCAACCAGCGGGCGAGGACACTTGGACTTTAGACACTAACCAAAATTAACCACAAATAGGCAAGTGATGTCGCCTGCACAATGGATGGTTCCTGCTTGTCGGCTGCTATCAAACTCCAACAATTTAGGAAAACTCCTTCAGGAAACTTTATCAGGCATCAAGTTTTTATTTTTTATTTTTATTTTAAGACTTGGTATCCCTCTTTTTTCTTTAGTACAGTATTATGGTCATAACAAGTTGACGATGTTAATGCATAACATTCACAACACCAACCATCCTCCCCCCCCCCCCACCCCCAGAGCCCCCCCCCCCACCCCAGCCGACACCCCCCCCCCGCCCCCCCCCCTACCCCCCCCCCCCCCCCCGCCCCAGCTGGGATTGACTTAATTTTTTTTCTTACTCCTTCCGTATTTACTTATTCATCTTTTTATGACCTTATCACTACACTGCTGCTATAATCAACCAAAATATGTATTTGTAATATTTCAAATCACACCGTTAAACCCAATTAAAACTGTTTGGATATTTGTGTCAAAACACTGCGGCCAGTAGCCTGATCGCTGACTGTACCCTCCCTCACTCCACAAGTCATTCAAATTTAAATTGTAATGATTCTGATCCTATCTCATTAATTTGCACTCTTGAATGTATTAACACGCTTGTAGGTTTGTTCTACTGATTCACTCCGGTACGATGACCGCATAATATTTATCTTAGGAAGGCCACTAGATCGCTAGATCCTGGGAGCACTATTTTAGCGATACTGCTTCACGTGTGTGTGTGTGTGTGTGTGTATATGTTGTGTGTGTGTGTGTATATATGTTTGTGAGGTGTGTGTGTGGTGTGTGTGTGTGTGTGTGTGTGTGTGTGTGTGTTAGTGTGTGCGGGTGTGTATGTGTGTGTGTGTGTGTGTGCGTGTGTTTGTGTGTATGTGTGTGTGTGTGTTTGCTGTGTGTGAGTGTGTGTGTGTGTGTGTGTGTGTTTGTGTGTGTGTGTGTTGTGTGTGTGTGTGTGTGTATATGGTGTGTGTGTGTGTATGTTGTGTGTGTGGTGTGTGTATGATGTGTGTGTGTGTGTGTGTGTGTATATGTGTGTAGTGTGTGTTGTGTGTGTGAGTTGTGTGTGAGTGTGTGTGGGTCTGCGTTGTGTGTGTTGTAAGAGTGTGTGTGTCGTGTGTTTGTGTGTGTGGGTGTGGGTGTGTGTGTGTGAGTGTGTGTGTGTGTGTGTGAGGTGTGTGTGTGTGTGTGGTGTGTGTGTTGTATGGTGTCTGTTGTTCTGGTGTGTGTGTGTGTGTGTGAGTGTATGTGTGGTGAGTGTGTGTGTGTGTTTGGTGTTGTGTGTGTTTTGGTTTGTTGCTGCTGATGGTCAACATTGTTGATGGTCACACATTGTTGATGGTCACACATGCTGATGGTCACACATTGCTGATGGTCACACATTGCTGATGGTCACACATTGTTGATGGTCACACATTGTTTGATGGTCACACATTGTTGATGGTCACACATTGTTGATGGTCACACATTGTTGATGGTCACACATTGCTGATGGTCACAACATTGTTGAGGTCAAATTGCTGATGGTCACACGTTGTGTTGGTCACACATTGTTGATGGTCCACAATTGTTGATGGTCACACATTGCTGATGGTCACACATTGCTGATGGGTCACGACATTGTTGATGGTCACACATTGCTGATGGTCACACATTGTTGATGGTCACACATTGTTGATGGTTCAACAATTGTTGAATGGTCACACTTGTTGACGGGTCACACACATTGCTGATGGTCACACATTGTTGATGGTCACACACTGTTGATGGGTCACACATTGTTTGCTGGTCACACATTGCTGCTGGTCACCCATTGTTGATGGTCACATTTTGTTGATGGTTCACACATTGATTGATGGTCACACATTGTTGATGGACACACATGGTTGATAGTCACCCATTGTTGATGGTCACCACATTGGTTGATGGTCACACATTGTGATGGTCACACATTGGTTTATGGTCACACATTGCTGATGGTCACTCATTGCTGACGGTCACACATTGTTGATGCACACATCGAGTCATGGTCAAACATTTTGATGGTCACCCATTGTTGATGGTCACACATTGTTGATGGTCACACATATGTTTCATGGTCACACATTGTTGATGGTCACACATTGATGAGGTCACACATTGTTGTATGGTCACAACATTGTTCATGGTCACACATTGTTCATGGTCCCCACATTGTTGATGGTCACAAATGACTGATGGTCACACATTGTTGATGGTCACACATTGTTGGTCACACATTGTTCATGGTCACACATTGTTGTTGGGTCACACATTGATGATGGTCACACATTGTTGATGGTCACACATTGTTGATGGTCACCATTGTTGATGGTCACACATGGCTGTGGTCACACTTTGCTGATATTTGGTCCACACATAGTGATGGTCCACCATCGTTATGGTCACCATTGTCGATGGTCACATTGCTGAAGGTCACACATTGTTGATTGGTCACACATAGAATGATGGTCATCACATTGCTGATGGTCACACATTGTTGATGGTCACAACATTGTGATGGTTCACACATTGTTGATGGTCACACTCGCTCATGGTCACACATTGTTGATTGTCACACATTGTTGATGGCCACATTGTTCATGGGAACATTGAGATGGTAACACATTGCTGATGGTCACACATTGTTGGAAGGTCACACATCGATCATAGTCACACAATTCCTGATGGTCACACATTGTGAAGGTACACATTGTTGATGGTCACACATCGTTCATGATCCACACATTGTTGATTGTCACACATTGCTGATGGTCACACATTGTTGGTCACACATTGCTGATGGTCTCACACATTGTTGATGGTTCCACACATTGTGGCTGGTCACCATTGTTGATGGTCACAACATTGTTGATGGTCAAACATTGTTGATTGTCACCCAATGCTGATGGTCACACATTGTTGATGGTCACCACATTGCTGATGGTTACACATTGTGATGGTCACCACATTGCTGATGGTCACACATTGTTGTTGGTCACACATTGTTGATGGTCAACATTGCTGATGGTCACACATTGTTGATGGTCACACATTGTTGATGGTCACCACATTGCTGATGGTTCCACATGTTGATGGTCACACATTGTTGGATTGGTCCACACATTGTGATGGTCACACATTGTTGCTGGTCAACATTTGCTGATGGTCACACATTGAAGATGGTCACACATTGTTGAGGTCACACATTGTTCATTGATGGTCACACATTTGCTGATGGTTACACATTGTTGATGGTCCACACATTGCTGATGGTTCACACATTGTGACGGTTCACACATTGTTCATGGTCCACCTCGCCCCCCCCCCCCCCCCCCTTCATGGTCCACCAATGTTGATGTCACACATTGATGATGGTCACACATGTTGATGGGTCACATATTGCTATGTCACACATTGTTGATGGTCACACATTGATGATGGTCCCACAATTTGATGGTCCACATTGCTGATGGTCCACATTGCTGACGGTCACACATTGTTCATGGTCAACACATCGTTAATGGTCACACATTGTTGATGGTCACACATTGCTGAAAGGTCAACACTTTGTTGATGGTCACTCATTGATGCTGGTCACCACCTAGTTGTGTTCACACATTGTTGATGGTCACACATTGCTGATGGTCACATATTGTGATGGGTCACACATTGTTGATGGGTCACACAGTGTTGATGGTCACACATTGCTGATGGTCACTCATTGCTGATGGTCATGATTGCTGATGGTCACACATTGTTGATGGTCACACCATTGCTGATGGTCACACACTTTTGTTGGTCAACACATCGTTCATGGTCACACATGGCTGATGGTCACACATTGTTGATGGTCACGCCATTGGTGATGGTCACACATCGTTCATTGGTTCACACATTGTTCATGGTCACACATTGCTGGATGGTTCAGACATTGTGATGGTCACTCATTGTTTATGGTCACACATTTGCTGTGTCACACATTGTTGATGGTCACACATTGTTTCATGGATCCACACATTGTTGATGGTCAACATTGTTGATGGTCACACATTGTTGATGGTCACACATTGTTCCATGGTCACACATTGTGATGGTCACACATTGTTGATGGTCTCACACATTGCTGTTGGTCACACATTGATGATGGTCACACATTGTTGATGGTCACACATTGTCATGGTCCACATCGCTCATGGTCACACATTGTTGATTGTCACACATTGTTGATGGTCACACATTGTTCAGGTCCACCCATTGCTGATGTGTTCACTCATTGCTGATGGTCACACATTGTTGATGGTCAACATCGTTCATTAGTCACACATTCCTGAGGTCACACATTGTGAAGGGCACACATTGTTGATGGTCACACATCGTTCATGATCCACATTGTTGATGTGGTTCACACATTGCTGAAGGTCCAAACATTGTTGGTCACACATTGCTGTTGATGGTCACACATTAGTTGATGGTTTCACACCATTGTTGATGATCACACATTGTTGCTGGTCACACATTGTTGATGGTCAAACATTGTTGGATGGGTCACACATTGCTGATGGTCACACATTGTTGATGGGTCACACATTGCTGATGGTTACACATTGTTGATGGTCACACATTGCTGATGGTCCACACATTGTTGTTGGTCACAATAGTGATGGTCCACACATTCTGATGGTCCACACTTTGTTGATGGTCACACATTGTTGATGGTCACACATTGCGATGGTCACACATTGTGGATGGTCACACATTGTTGATGGTCACACATTGTTGATGGTTCACACATTGTTGATGGTCACATAAATGCGGTACTCTATTAGGATACAGTATACACATTGAAGTGGTCACACATTGGTGATGGTCACACATTGTGATGGTCACACATTGCTGATGGTCACACATTGTTGATGGTCACACATTGCTGATGGTCACACATTGCTGACGGTCACACATTGTTCATGGTCACACATCGTTCTGGTTCACTCATTGTGAGGTCACACATTGTTGATGGTCACCAGGGTGATGGTCACATATTGCTGATGGTCACACATTGTTGATGGTCACACATTGTTGATGGTCACACATTGTTGATGGTCACACATTGCTGATGGTCACACATTGCTGACGGTCACACATTGTTCATGGTCACACATCGTTCATGGTCACACATTGTTGATGGTCACACAGTGCTGAAGGTCACAACATTGTGATGGTCACTCATTGTTGATGGTACACATTGTTGATGTTACCATTGTTGATGGTCTCAAATTGCTGATGGTCACAATATTGTTGATGGCTACATATTGTTGATGGTCACACATTGTTGATGGTTCACACATGTGATGGTCATCATTGCTGAGGGGCATGATTGCTGATGGCCCCCCCACACAGTGTTGCGAGGGTCACACTTTGCTGATGGTCACACAACTTTTGTGGTCACACCAATCGTTCATTGGTCTCTCATGCTGTTGGTCCCCACATTGTGATGGTCACGCATGGTTGATGGTCAACATCGTTCATGGTCACACGTTGTTCTATGGTCACCACAATTGCTGATGGTCAGACATTGTTGATGGTCTCATCATTGTTTATGGTCATCACATTGACTGATGGTCACCAGTGTGGGGGTCACACATTGTGCATGGTCACCACATTGTTGATGGTCACATGTTGATGGTCACACATTGTTGTGGTCACCCAACTGTTCATGGTCACACATTGTTGTTGGTCACACATTGTTGTGGTCACACATTGGCTGATGGTACACATTGTTGATGGTACACATTGTTGAATGGTACACATTGTTCATGGTCACACATTGTTGTGGTCACACATTGTTGGATGGACAACATTGGTGATGGTCCCACATTGTTGATGGTCAACACATTGTTGTATGGTCACACATTGTGATGGGTCACACATTGTGATGGTCACACATTGTTGATGGTACACATCGTTTATGGTCACACATTGTTGATGGTACACATTGTGATGGTCACCAATTGTAGATGGTCACACATAGTTTGATGTCACACATGCTGCTGGTCACACATTGATGATGGTCACACATTGTTGATGGTCCCACATTGTTGCATGGTCACACCATCGTCATGGTACACATTGTGATTGTCACACATTGTTGATGTGTCACACATTGTTCATGGTCACAACCTTGCTGATGGTCACACATTCGCTGATGTACACATTGTGATGGTCACACTCGTTTCATAGTCACAACATTCCCTGATGGTCACACATTGTTGAAGGTACAAATTGTTGATGGTCACACCTCGTTCATGATCACACATTGTTGATGGTCACACATTGCTGAAGGTCACCACATTGTTGGTCACACATTGCTGATGGTACACATGGTTGATGGTTCACACATTATTCTATGGTCACCACATTGTGGATGGTACACATTGTTGATGGTCCAACATTGTTGATGGTCACACATTGCTGGATGGTACACATTGTTGTGGTCACACATTGCTGCTGGTTACCCATAGTTGATGGACACACATTGCTGATGGTCAAATTGTTGTTGGTCAACATGTTGATGGTCAACAAATTCCTGATGGTAACATTGTGATGGTCACACATTGTGTTGGTCACACATTGCTGATGGTACACATTGTTGATGGTCACACAATGTGGATTGGTCACACATTGTTGATGGGACACTTAGTTGATGGTCACATAATTGCTTATGGTCACACATTGAAGATGGTCACACATTGTGAGGGTCACACATTGTTGGATGGTCAACATTGCTGATGGCACACATTGTTGATGGTTCACACATGTGATGGTCACACATTGCTGACGGTCACACATTGTTCATGGTCACACATCGTCCTGGTCACACCATTTTGCATGGTCCACCATTGTTGTGGTCACACATTGTGATGGTCAACATATTGCTGAGGTCACACATTGTTGTTGGTCCCACATTGTTGATGGGTCACACATTGTTGATGGTACACATAGCGATGGTCCCCATTGCTGACGGTCACCCATTGTTTCATGGTCAACATCGTTCATGGTCACCACATTGTGATGGTCACACATTGCTGAAGGTCACAATTGTTGATGGTCACTCATTGTATTGATGGTCAACATTGTTGATGTTCACACATTGTTGATGGTCACACATTGCTCTTTGATGGTCCACATTTGTGATGGTCAACATTGTTGATGGTCACACATTGTTGATGGTCAACATTGCGCTGGTTCACTCTTAGCTGATGGTCACTGATTGCTGATGGTCACACAATTGTTGATGGTCACACATTGTGATGGTCACACACTTATGTTGGTCCACAATCGTTCATGGTCACACATTGCTCCCCGATGGTTCACACATTGTTGATGGTCACGCATTGTTGATGGTCACACACGTTCATGGTCACACATTGTTCATGGTCACACATTTGCTGATGGTCAGACATTGGTGATGGTCACTCATTGGTTTATGGTCATCTTTGCTGATTAGGTCACACATTGTTGATGTCACACATTGTTCATGGTCCACACATTGTTGCATGGTCACCATTGTAGATGGTCACACATTGTTGCTGGTCAACACATTGTTCATGTTTACACCTTGTTGATGGTCACCATTGTTGATGGTCCACACATAAGCTGATGGTCACACATTGTTGATGGTCACCACATTGGTTGATGGTCACACATTGTTCATGGTCCACATTGTTGATGCGTCACACATTGTGATGGTCACACAGGTGATGGTCACACATTGTTGATGGTCACACATTGTTTGATTGGTCAACATTGCTGATGGTCACACATTGTGATGGTCACACTTGTTGATGGTCACACTCGTTTATGGTCAACATTGTTGATGGTCACACAATGCTGGATGGTCACACATTGTTGATGGTTCACACATAGTTGATGGTCACACATTGCTGATTGGTCACACATTGTTGAGGTCACACATTGTTGATGGTCACACATTGTTATGGTCCACACATCGCTCATGTCACCCATTGTAGATTGTACACCAATTGTTTGATGGTCCACACATTGATCATGGTCACACCATGCTGAGGTAAACACCTAGTGATGGTCACACATTGTTGATGGTCACACATTCGTTATAGTCAACATTCCTGATGGTCACACAATGTTGAAGGGTCACACATTGTTGATGGTCCACACATCGTTCATGATCACACCTTGTTGATGGTCACCATTGCTGAAGGTCACACATGGTAGGTCACACATGCTGATGGTCACACATTGTTGATGGACACACTTGTTGATGGTCAACATTGTGTTTGGTCACACAATTGTTGATGGTCACACATTGTTGAAGGGTTCACACATTGCTGATGGTCACACATTGTGCTGGTTCACACATTGCTGTGGTTACCAATTGTTGATGGTACACATTGAGATGGTTCACACATGTTGTGGTTCACACCATTGGTGATCGGTCATCACATTCCTGATGGTCACAACATTGTTGATGGTCACACATTGTTGATGGGCCCACATTTGCTGATGGTCACACATTGTTGATGGTCACACCATTGTTGATGGTCCACACATTGGTGATGGGTCACACATTGTTGGATGGTCACATATTGCTGATGGTCACCACATTGAAGATGGTCACACCTTTGTAATGGGTCACACATTGTTGTGGTCACACATTGCTGATGGTCACACATTGTTGCTGGTCCCACCATTGCTGATGGTCACACATTGCTGACGGGTCACACATTGTTCTTGGTCGCACATCGTTATGGTCACACATGTTGATGGTCACACTTGTTGATGGTCACACTTGTTGATGGTCACATATTGCTGATGGTACACATTGTTGATGTCACACATTGTTGTATGGTCACACATTGTTGATGGATCACACATTGCTGATGGTTCACACATTGCTGACGGCCACACATTGTTCATGGTTCACACATCGTTCATGGTCCCAAATGTGATGGGACACACATTGCTGAAGGTCTCGACATTGTTTGATGGTCACACATTGTTGATGGTCAACATTGTTGATGTTCACACATTGTGATGGTCACACATGCTGATGTCACTATGTTTTGGGGAATGGTCACACATGTTGATGTCAACATTGTTGATGGTCACCACATTGTGATGGTCCTCATCATTGGCTGATGGTCACTGATTGCTGATGGTCACACATTGTTGCTGGTCCCACACATTGCTGATGGTCACACACTTTTTGTTGGTCATCACACATCGTTCATGGTCAAACATTGCTGATGGTCCCACATTGTTGATGGTCACGCATTGTTGATTGGTCAACATCGTTCATGGTCACACATTGTTCATGGTCACACATTGTATGGTCAGGACATTGGTGAAGGTCATCATTGTTTATGGTCACCACATTGCTGATGTCACACATTGTTGATGGTCACCACATCGTTCTGGTCACACATTGCTGATGGTCACATATTATGATGGTCCACATCGTTGATGGTTCAACACAGTGTTGATGGTTCACATATTGTTGATGGTCACACATTGTTGATGGTCACCACATTGCGATGGTCACACATTGTTGATGGTCACCACATTGTTGATGGTCACACATTGCTGATGGTCACACATTGTTGTTGGTCACACATTGTTGATGGTCATACATTGCTGATGGTCACACCATTGTTGATGGTTCACACTACTGTTGATGGTCACACATTGTTGATTTGTCCATACATTGCTGCTGGTCACACAGTGTTGATGGGTCACAATTGATGATGGTCACACAGTGCTGATGGTCCACATTGTTGATGGTTCACACATTGTTGATGTTCACCACCATTGTGATGGTCCACACAGTGTTGATGGTCAACATTGTTGTTGGTCACACATTGTTTAATGGTCACACATTGCTATGGTCAACATTGCTGACGGTCACACATTGTTGATGGTCACACATTGTTGATGGTCACACATTGTTCCTGGTCACACATTATTGGATGGTCCACACATTGTGCCTTGATGGTCATCATTGTTCATGGTCACTCAATTGTGATGGTCACCAACATTGTTGATTGGTCACCATTGTTTGATGGTCACACAATTGTTGATGGTCACACATTTGTTCATGGTCTACATTGTTTGATGGTCACACATAGCTGATGGTCAACACATTGTTGATGGTTCACGCCATTGTTGATGGTCACACCTCATTGTTACCTGGTCACACATTGTTGATGGTGACACATTGCTGAGGTCACACATTGCTGACGGTCACACATTGTGGATGGTAAACATTGTTGATGGTCACACATCGTTCAGAGGACACACATTATTGATGGTCACAAATTGTTGATGGTCACTCATTTGTTCATGGTCACTCTTTGTTGATGGTCACACATTGTTGATGGTCACACATTGTTTGATGGTCACACTTTGTTCTTGGTCACACAATTGTTCATGGTCACACATTGTTGAATGGTCACACATATGCTGATGGTCACACATTGTTGATGGTCACACCAATGTTGATGGTCACACATTGTTCTGTGGTCACACATTGTTTGATGGTCACAAATGTTGATGGTCACACATTGTTGATGGGGTCACACATGTTGTTGGTCACAACATTGTTGATGGTCACACTTGCTGATGGTCCACACATTGTGATGGTCACACATGTGATGGTCACACATCGTTTATGGTCACACATTGTTGTTGGTCACACATTGCTGATGGTCACACATTGTTGTGGTCACCACATAGTTGATGTCCCACATTGCTGATGGTCACACATTGTTGATGGTACACAGGTGTGGATGGTCACCACATTGTTGATGGTCACACATCGCTCATGGTTCACACATGGTTGATTGACAACACATTGTTGATGGTCACACATTGTTTATATGGTCACAACATTGCTGATGGTCACACATTGCTGATGGTCACACATTGTTGATGGTCACACATTCGTTCATAGTCACACATTGCTGATGGTCCACACATTGTTGAGGTCACACATCATTGTTGATGGTCACACATCGTTCATGATACACATTGTTGATGGTCACACATTTTGATGGGTCACAATTGTTGATGGTCCACACATTGTGGGTCACACATTGCTGTTGGTCACACATTGTTGATGGTCACACATTGTGCTGGTTCACACATTGTGATGGTCACACATGTTGTTGTCAAACCTTGTTGTGGACACACATTGTGATGGTCCCACATTGTTGATGGTTTCACACATAGCTGATGGTCACACATTGTTGATGGTCACACATTGCTGATGGTCACAAAATGTTGTTGGTCAACATGTTTATGGTCACACATTGCTGTATGGTCACACAATTGTTGATGGTCACACAGTGTTGGATGGTCACATATCGATCATGGTCACCATTGTGCATGGTCGCACATTGCTGATGGTCACACACATTGTTGATGGCTCAACATTTGTTGATGGTCACATATTGCTGATGGTCCACATGAAGATGGTCACACATTTTTGATGGTCAACATTGTTGATGAGTCACAATTGCTATGTGGTACACATTGTTGATGGTCACTCATTGCTGGATGGTCACAACATTGTTGATGGTCACACATTGTTGATGTTCAACATTGGTGTGTTCACACATTGTGATTGGTTCACACATTGTGATGGTCACACATTGCTGACGGTCAACAGTGTTGATGGTCACCACTCGTTCATGGTCACCACATTGTTGATGGTCACCTATTGTTGATGGTCACACATTGTTGTATTCACATATGTATGGATCACAACATTGTTGATGGTCACACATTGTTGATGGTCAACACATTGTTTGGTCACACATTGCTGAGTGTACACATTGCTGACGGTCACACATTGTTCATGGTCACACATCGTTCATGGTCACCACATTGTTGTGGTCACACATTGACTGAATGGGTCAACATTGCTGATGGTTCACTCATTGTGATGGTCACACATTGTTGATGTTCACACATTGTTGCTGGTCAACTTGTGATGGTCACATATTGTTGATGGTCACACAATTGTGATGGCACACATTGTTGATGGTCACACATTGCTGATGGTCACTCATTGTGATGGTCACTGATTGCTGATGTTCCACATTGTTGCTGGTCCGCATTGTTGACTGGTCACACCTCGTTCATGGTCCACAGTGTTGTGGTTACGCATTGTGATGGGTTCACAACATTGTTCATGTCACACATTGCTGATGGTCAGGACCATTGTGATGGTCCCACTCATAGTTTTTGGTCACCACATTGCTGATGGTCACCCACACATTGTTGATGGTCACACATTGTTGATGGTCACACATGTTGATGGTCACAACATGTTGATGGTCACATATTGCTGATGGTCACACATTGTTTGTGGTCCACACATTGTTGATGGTCACTATTGTGATGGTCACCATTGTGTTGGTCACACCACATTGTTGATGCGTCACATATTGTGATGGTCCCACATTGTTGTTGGTCACACACATTGGTTGATGGTCACACATTGTTGATGGTCACACCTTGCTGGATGGTAAACATTGTTGATGGTCACAACATTGTTGATGGTCACACATTGTTTGATGGTCACACACACATTGGTGATGGGTCACACAGTGTGATTGTTAACACATCGTCTGTCACACATTGCTGATGGTCACATATTACTGATGGTCTCACATTATTGAGGGTCACAATCGTTGATGGTCACACATTGCTGATGGTCACAAATTGTTGATGGTCACTAATGTTGATGGTACACATTGTTGATGGTCACACATTGTTGATGGTCACACATTGCTGATGGTCACACATTGTTGGTCACACATTGCTGATTGTCACACATGTTGATGGTCACAATTGGGGCTGTGGTCCACAGTGATTGATGGTCACACATTGTGATGGTTCACACATTGCTGATGGTCACACATTGTTGATGGTCCACATCGTTCATGGTCAACATTGCTGATGGTCACACATTGTTGATGGGTCAACATTGTTGATGGTCACACATGTTCATGGTCACACATAGTTGAATGGTCACACATTGTGAGGTCACACAATGTTGATGGTCACAACATTGTTGATGGTCACACATGTGATGGTCACCCATTGTTGATGGTCACACAAATTGTTGATGGTTAACATTGTTGATGGTCACAGACTGTTGATTGTCACACATTGCTGATGGTCACACATTGTTGAGGGTCCAATCATTGTTGATGGTCACACACGTTGATGGTCTACAGATCGTTGATGGTCACACCATATGTTGATGGTCCACACATCGTTGGTCATTACATCGTTGATTGTCACACATCGTGATGGTCACATATCGTTGTTGGTCACAACATCGTTGATGGTCACACATGGTTCATGGTCACACATCGTTGATGGGCAACATTGCGCATGGTTCCACACTTGGCTGATGGTCACACATCTGTTCATGGTCACCACATTGCTGATGGTCACACATTGCTAATGGTCAACACATTGCTGATGGTCACAACATTACTAATGGTCAGACATTGTGTTGGGTGGTCACACAATGCTGATGGTCACACATTGCTGATGGTCTCACATTGCTGATTGGTCCACACATCGTTGATGATCACACATTGCTGATGGTCTCACATTGATGATGGTCACACATTGCTGTGGTCTCACATTTGTGAAGGTCACACATTGCTGATGGGTCCACACATTGCTGATGGTCACACATTGGTGATGGTCACACTTATTGATGGTACACATGTGATGGTCACACATGCTGATGGTCACACATTGGGATGTCACACATTGTTGATGGTCACACATTGTTGATTGTCTCACACATTGATGTGGGTCACACATTGCTGATGGTCACACATGTTGATGGTCACACATTGTGATGGTCCACATTGTTAATGGTCACACATTGTTGATGGTCACAAGTATTTATGGTCACACAGCGTTCGCATGGTCACACATTGTTGATGGTCACACATTGTTTGATTGGTCACACAGCGTCATGATCTCACATTGCTGCATGGTTACACATTGCTGTGGTCTACATTATTGATGGTCACACATCGTTGATGGTCACACATTGCTGATGGTCACACATTGTAGATGGTCACACATTGTTTGAAGTCACACATCGTTCTTGGTCAACATTGTGATGGTCAACACATCGTTGATGGTCACACATGTTGGTCACCACTTCGTTGGTCACACATCGTTGATGGTCACACATTGTTGATGATCACACGTTTGTTGTTGGTCACACATGCTGCTGGTTAACATTTGTTGATGGTCACACATTGTTGTGGTCACACATTGTTGATGGTCACACATTGTTGATGGTCACACATTGCTGATGGTACACCATTGTGATGGCACATCATTGCTGATGGTTCCACACATTGTTGCTGGGTCCACACATTGCTGATGGTCACACATTGTTGATGCAGTCACCATCTTTCATGGTCACACATTGCTGATGGTCACACTTGTTGATGGTCACCATTGTTGATGGTCACACATGTTGGATAGTCACACATTGCTGTTGGTCACCCATTGTTGATGGTCACTCATTGTTGATGGTCACACATTGCTGATGGGTCACATGTGATGGTCACCACCATTGTTGATGGTCACTCATTGCTGATGGTACACATTGTTGATGGTCACAATTGTTGATGGTCACACTCGTTGATGGTCACACATCGTTGGATGGTCCACACATCGTGATGGTTTCACAGGCGATCGTTGGGTCACACATCGTTGGTCACACATCTTGATGGTCACATATCGTTGATGGTACACATGGTTGAGGTCAACATGGTTCTTGTCACACATACGTTCGATGGTTCAACACATTTGCTGATGGTCCACACATTGCTGATGGTACACATCGTTCATGGTCACACATTGCTGATGTCACACATTTGCTGGATGGTCACACTTGCTGATGGTCACCACATACTGATGGTCACACATTGTTGTTGGTCACACATTGTGAGGGTCACACATTGTGATGGTCAATTGCTGCTGGTGACACATCGTTGATGATTTCACACATTGCTGATGGTCACACATTGTTGGCTGGTCACACATTGCTGATGGTCAAACATGCTGATGGTCACAATTGTTGATGGGGTCACACATCGTTGATGGTCCACTCATCGTTGGTGGTCACACATTTTGATGGTCACACATTGCTGATGGTCAACATTGCTGATGGTCACACATTGCTGATGGTCACACATCGTTGATGGTCACATGTTGCTGATGGTCACACATCGCTGCTGGTCGCACATTGCTGATGGTCCCACACATCGATGGATGGTCACGTTATTGTGTTCCTGATGGTCTCACATCGTTGATGGTACACATCGTTGATGTCACACATTGCTGATGGTCACACATCGTTGATGGTCACACATTGTGATGGTCACACATTGTGGGTTAGTGGGTGTTGTGGGGGTGTGTGGTGTGTGTGGGTGTGTGTGGGTGATGGTGGGTGTGTGGGGTGGTGTGTGGGTGTGTGGGTGTGTGTCGGTTGTGTGTGGGTGTGTGGGTGGGTGTGGGTTGTGTGGGTGTGTGTGGTGTGTGTGGTGTGTGTGGGTGTGTGGGTGTGTGGGTGATGTGTGGGTGTGCGTTGCGCACACTAGGACTACGCTACTCTTTTGAAGTTATAAAAAAAAAATTTCACAATCAATTCCTTATTAATATGCACTTTAATATATACTACTAAATATTTAATTGCGTTACACTTGGTTTTGTGTGTGTGTGTTTACTAGCTTGTCGTTCTTTGAAAAAGAGGAGGGGGGGGGTCACGTTAACACTATTTGTTAATGTTGGTTGGTTCAACGGTACTCTCCCTGCCCAGATCTTTAGTGTTGTTGGTTTCACGGTTACTCTCCGGCCCCGATCTTTATGTTGTTGGTTCACCGTACTCTCCCGGCCCGGTCTTTATTGTTGTTGGTTCCACGGACTCTCCCGCCCCAGAATCTCAGCACACTAGGCTACTTTACTTTTGAAGATTATAGGATTATTTTTTCTCCACTCATTCCTTTATTAAGATATACTAATGTTTATTATAACAATAATTACGGGTGCACACGTGTGTTTGCATGTGGTACTTGTTTTTAGATTGTCAAGGAAAAACGGGGGGCGGGGGATTCACTAGGTACACAATCTTCTGGATGTTTACCTGGCGATATTTAGATAATTTACTCAACCATCTATCTATCTCCTGGTACTGAAATAGGGAAGGAGCGTGATGGTACAGCATACCAACCAGCGGGCGAGGACACTTGGACTTTAGACACTAACCAAAATTAACCACAAATAGGCAAGTGATGTCGCCTGCACAATGGATGGTTCCTGCTTGTCGGCTGCTATCAAACTCCAACAATTTAGGAAAACTCCTTCAGGAAACTTTATCAGGCATCAAGTTTTTATTTTTTATTTTTATTTTAAGACTTGGTATCCCTCTTTTTTCTTTAGTACAGTATTATGGTCATAACAAGTTGACGATGTTAATGCATAACATTCACAACACCAACCATCCTCCCCCCCCCCCCACCCCCAGAGCCCCCCCCCCCACCCCAGCCGACACCCCCCCCCCGCCCCCCCCCCTACCCCCCCCCCCCCCCCCGCCCCAGCTGGGATTGACTTAATTTTTTTTCTTACTCCTTCCGTATTTACTTATTCATCTTTTTATGACCTTATCACTACACTGCTGCTATAATCAACCAAAATATGTATTTGTAATATTTCAAATCACACCGTTAAACCCAATTAAAACTGTTTGGATATTTGTGTCAAAACACTGCGGCCAGTAGCCTGATCGCTGACTGTACCCTCCCTCACTCCACAAGTCATTCAAATTTAAATTGTAATGATTCTGATCCTATCTCATTAATTTGCACTCTTGAATGTATTAACACGCTTGTAGGTTTGTTCTACTGATTCACTCCGGTACGATGACCGCATAATATTTATCTTAGGAAGGCCACTAGATCGCTAGATCCTGGGAGCACTATTTTAGCGATACTGCTTCACGTGTGTGTGTGTGTGTGTGTGTATATGTTGTGTGTGTGTGTGTATATATGTTTGTGAGGTGTGTGTGTGGTGTGTGTGTGTGTGTGTGTGTGTGTGTGTGTGTTAGTGTGTGCGGGTGTGTATGTGTGTGTGTGTGTGTGTGCGTGTGTTTGTGTGTATGTGTGTGTGTGTGTTTGCTGTGTGTGAGTGTGTGTGTGTGTGTGTGTGTGTTTGTGTGTGTGTGTGTTGTGTGTGTGTGTGTGTGTATATGGTGTGTGTGTGTGTATGTTGTGTGTGTGGTGTGTGTATGATGTGTGTGTGTGTGTGTGTGTGTATATGTGTGTAGTGTGTGTTGTGTGTGTGAGTTGTGTGTGAGTGTGTGTGGGTCTGCGTTGTGTGTGTTGTAAGAGTGTGTGTGTCGTGTGTTTGTGTGTGTGGGTGTGGGTGTGTGTGTGTGAGTGTGTGTGTGTGTGTGTGAGGTGTGTGTGTGTGTGTGGTGTGTGTGTTGTATGGTGTCTGTTGTTCTGGTGTGTGTGTGTGTGTGTGAGTGTATGTGTGGTGAGTGTGTGTGTGTGTTTGGTGTTGTGTGTGTTTTGGTTTGTTGCTGCTGATGGTCAACATTGTTGATGGTCACACATTGTTGATGGTCACACATGCTGATGGTCACACATTGCTGATGGTCACACATTGCTGATGGTCACACATTGTTGATGGTCACACATTGTTTGATGGTCACACATTGTTGATGGTCACACATTGTTGATGGTCACACATTGTTGATGGTCACACATTGCTGATGGTCACAACATTGTTGAGGTCAAATTGCTGATGGTCACACGTTGTGTTGGTCACACATTGTTGATGGTCCACAATTGTTGATGGTCACACATTGCTGATGGTCACACATTGCTGATGGGTCACGACATTGTTGATGGTCACACATTGCTGATGGTCACACATTGTTGATGGTCACACATTGTTGATGGTTCAACAATTGTTGAATGGTCACACTTGTTGACGGGTCACACACATTGCTGATGGTCACACATTGTTGATGGTCACACACTGTTGATGGGTCACACATTGTTTGCTGGTCACACATTGCTGCTGGTCACCCATTGTTGATGGTCACATTTTGTTGATGGTTCACACATTGATTGATGGTCACACATTGTTGATGGACACACATGGTTGATAGTCACCCATTGTTGATGGTCACCACATTGGTTGATGGTCACACATTGTGATGGTCACACATTGGTTTATGGTCACACATTGCTGATGGTCACTCATTGCTGACGGTCACACATTGTTGATGCACACATCGAGTCATGGTCAAACATTTTGATGGTCACCCATTGTTGATGGTCACACATTGTTGATGGTCACACATATGTTTCATGGTCACACATTGTTGATGGTCACACATTGATGAGGTCACACATTGTTGTATGGTCACAACATTGTTCATGGTCACACATTGTTCATGGTCCCCACATTGTTGATGGTCACAAATGACTGATGGTCACACATTGTTGATGGTCACACATTGTTGGTCACACATTGTTCATGGTCACACATTGTTGTTGGGTCACACATTGATGATGGTCACACATTGTTGATGGTCACACATTGTTGATGGTCACCATTGTTGATGGTCACACATGGCTGTGGTCACACTTTGCTGATATTTGGTCCACACATAGTGATGGTCCACCATCGTTATGGTCACCATTGTCGAGGCTTTTTGGGTTTTTGTGGTCTTTTTTGGGGCCCCCACATATGCTTAGCTCTTTCATTTACTACAGTCTCCACTGATAGAGCTTCTACATGCAGTTTTGCTCCTTTTCCTACAGTCCCCTTATTTGTGGCTGAGGTAGAGGTCTCTGTTGTCAATCCCAAAATGTTCTTTAGTTCTTTAGGCTGTTTCCTGGCCTCTGTATCCTGGCCTCTGCTGCTTTGACTTTCACCTCCCACTTCCTGCTTTCCATGTCTATCCTCTCTTCCATTCTCATGCTAAGTTCTTCTTGTTTCTTTTCACATTCTTGTTCCCTTTTTGTGAGCTCTGCTGCCCAATCTTCCTTTGCAGTTTCCTCCTCCTGTCCCTTGAGTTTTCTTGTTGCTCTCTGGCAACCCATTTTTGTTTTATCCTGATTGCCTCAGAGTGGGAAACCTATGTAATTCTGTATGTTAGGTTAGTATTGTATATGTCAGAGTGTGGGGGCGGGGGAGGTAGAGGAGGAACTGTGGCTATATGGGAGAGTAGTGGGGAGGGGGAGTGGGAAGGAGAGTGAAGCAAATGGGTAAGTGGGTGAGTGGGAGAGGGAGAGTGGGGAGGGGGAGGTGAAAGAGGGAGGGGAGGTATCAGGTGAAGGAGTGAGATGTCGGTGGGGGAGGGGGGAGTGTATGTGTGATCTGGCAAATGTGTGTGTGTGTGGTTGTGTGTGTTGTGTGTGTGTTGTGTGTGTGTTGCGTGTGTGTGGGGGTGTGGGGGGGTGTGGGGGGGTGGGGTGGGGGGGTGTGGGGGGGTGTGGGTGGAGTGTGTGGGTGGGTGTGTGGGTGTGGGGTGGGTGTGTGTGTGTATGTGGGTGTGTGGTGTGGTGGGTGTGTGGTGTGGGTGTGTGTGTGTGGGTATGTGGGTGTGTGGGTGGTGGGTGTGGGGTGTGTGGTGGGGGGTGTTGTGGGTGGTGTGTGGTGGTGTGGGGTGTGTGTGGTGGGTGTGTGTGGGGGTGTGGTGTGGTGTGTGGGTGTGTGGTGTGTGTGGGTGGTGTGTGGGTGGTGTGTGGGTGTGTGTGGGGGTGTGTGGGGGTGTGGGTGTGGGGTGGGTGTGTGGGTGGGTGGGTGTGTGTGGGTGTGTGGGTGGTGTGTGTGGGTGGGTGTGTGTGGGTGGTGGGTTGTGGGGTGTGTGTGGGTGTGGTGTGGGTGTGTGTGGTGTGTGGGTGGTGTGGGTGTGTGTGGTGTGTGTGGGTGTGTGGGTGTGTGTGGGGTGTGTGGGTGTGGTGTGGTGGTGTGTGGTGTGTGGGTGTGTGGGTGTGTGGGGTGTGGGGTGTGTGTGTGGGTGTGTGGGTGTGTGTGGGTGTGGTGGTGGGGTGTGTGTGGGTGTGTGTGGGGTGGGTGTGTGTGTGGGGTGTGGGGTGTGGGGTGTGTGGGTGTGTGTGGGTGTGTGGGTGGGTGTGTGGGTGTGTGTGGGTGTGTGGGGGTGTGTGTGGGGGTGTGTGGTGGTGTGTGGTGGTGGTGTAAGTGTTGGGTTTTTGTGTAGTTGTGCGTTTGTGGTGTGTGGTGTGTGGGGTAGTGGTTGTGTGGGTGTGTGTGGTATGTGGGTGTGCTGTGCGCAATAGGCTAGTACTGGTTTGAAGATTATAAAAAAAATCACAATCAATTCTTATTAATATGACTAATATATACTACTATGTTAATTGCCCGTACCTTGTGTTTGTTGGTGTGTGTTACTAGCTTGCGTCTTTGAAAATAGGTGGGTTAACGTTAACACTATTTTTATTGTTGTTGGTTCACCGGTACTCTCCGGCCCAGATCTTATTGTTGTTGGTTCACCGGTACTCTCCCGGCCCAGATCTTTATTGTTGTTGGGTTTTAAGGGGGTTTACTATCCCGGCCCAATTTTATTGTTTTTGGGTTCACCCGGTACTCCCCCGGCCCGATCTTTATTGTTGTTGGTTCACCGGTACTCCCCCCCCCGGGCCCGGGATCTTTATTGTTTTTGGGGTTCCCCGGTACTCTCCCGGCCCAGATCTTTTTTTGTTGTTGGTTCACCGGTACTCTCCCCCCCAGTTTCTTTATTGTTTTTGGGTTTTCACCCGGTACTCTCCCGGGCCCAATTCTTCATTGTTTTTGGGTTCCCCGGAAACTCTCCCGGCCCAATTTTCCCTTTTGTTTTTGGGTTCCCGGAAACTCTCCCGGCCCAAAACTTTTTGTTGTTGTTTCCCCCGGTCCCTTCTCTCCCTTTCCAAGATCTTTATTGTTTTGGTTTCACCGGTCCTCCCGGCCCAGATCTTTTTTTTGTTTTTGGGTTTCCCCGGGTTACTCCCCCGGGCCCCAAAATCTTATTGTTTTTTGGTTTCAAAACCCCGGTACTCCCCCGGGCCCCAAAATCTTTTTTGGGTTTTTTTGGTTCACCGGTACTCCCCCGGCCCAATTTTTAAATTGTTTTTTTGGTTCCCCGGTATTTCCCCCCCCGGCCCCAAAAATCTTTATTGTTTTTTGGGTTCCCGGTACCCCCTTCCCGGGCCCGATCTTTATTGTTGTTGGTTCCCGGAAACTCCCCCGGGTCAGATCTTCTTTGTTGTTTTTTTAAAAAACCGGTACTCCCCCCTCCCCAAAATTTTTCATTTTTTGGTTCCCCGGGTTACTCTCCCGGCCCAGATCTTTTGTTGTTGGTTCCCCGGGTACTCTCCCCCCCCCAAAGATCTTTATTGTTTTTTGGGTTCACCAGGACTCCCCCGGCCCCAGTTTTTATTGTTGTTGGTTCACCGGTATTTCTCCCGGCCCCCAGATTTTTATTTTTTGTTGGTTCCCCGGGGTTTACTCCCCCCGGCCCAGATTTTTATTGTTGTTGGTTTCCCCGGTACTCTCCCGGCCCGGGTCTTTTAATGTTTTTGGGTTTTCACCGGTACTTTTCCCGGCCCAATCTTAAAAGTTGTTGGTTAAACCCGGGTACCTCCCCGGCCCAAATCTTTTTTTGTTGTTGGTTCCCCGGTACTTCCCGGCCCAAAATCTTTATTGTTGTTGGTTAAACCGGTACTTCCCGGGCCCCAGATTTTTTATTGTTGTTGGGTTAAAACCGGGAAACCCCCCGGGCCCCCAAAATCTTTTTGGTTTTTTGGTTAACCCGGGTACTCCCCGGGGCCAAAGATTTCATTGTCTTTGGTTCACCGGTACTCCCCCGGGCCCGATTTGACCACTAGGCAAATTTAACTTTTTGAAAAATTATAGGAATATTTTTTCTCACCAATTCCTTATTTAAATTTATATACAAAATTTTTTTTTAAAAAAATTTTAATTTTGGGGTGCCACATGTGTTGAAATGTGCGTATTTGTTTAAAAGCTTGTCCCTCAGAAAAAGGGGGGGGGGGGGGTTTTCACTGGGCCAAACACAAACTTTCGGAAATTTTTCCCTTTGGAATATTTGAAAAATTTTTAATAACCACTATCTATTCCTGGTACTGAAATAGGGAGAGAGAGATGGTATAGAAATAAAAACCCACGGCGAGACACTTGGATTTTAAAACACAAACCCAAATTTTTCCCACAAATGGGCCCAAGTGATTTTTCGTCTGCACAAAAAATTGGAGGTTCCTGCGGGGTGGGTGCTATCAACCCCAAAACCCCAATTTTGTAAACTCCTTCAGGAATTTTTACATGCATTCAATTTTTTATTTTCTTTTTTTTTTAAAGATTTGGGGTATTCCGTCTTTTTTCTTTTTGTAAAAATATTTTTGG